>OZ022504.1:81601221-81926221 GCA_963989385.1 Ctena decussata
TTTTTATCTACCTACCTACCTATCTACCTAACTACAAGCCTGCCATCTATCTATCTATCTATCTATCTATCTATCTATCTATCTATCTATCTATCTATCTATCTATCCTCTTTAGTACAGGTGACTAAAAATGTGCATTAAGTCGAAGTTAATAATTTGTTAAAGAAGCATATTAAGTCGAAGTCGACCTGCCTGTTCTATTTACCTTTCTAATTATCTAGTTACCTACCTACCAACCTATCTACCTACCTACCTACCTACCTATCGACTATCTATCTATCTTATCTTATCTTTATTTATCTTATCTTATCTTATCTGATCTTAACTTATCTTTCCTCTGGTCCTCTTTACTATGTGTGAATAAAAATGTGCATTAAGTCGAAGTAATTTGTAAAAGATGCATATTAAGTCGAAGTCGACCTGCCTGTTCTATTTACTTTTCTAGTTATCTAGTTTCCTACCTACCTACCTACCTACCTACCATTCTACCTCCTTTTTTATCTATCTATCTATCTATCTATCTATCTATACATCTATATATCTTTCCTCTGGTTCTCTTTAGTATGGGTGAATAAATAAGTGCATTATGTCGAAGTTAATAATTTGTTAAAAATTCATATTAAGTCGAAGTCGACCTACCCGTTCTATTTACCTTTTTCGTTACCTCACTACATATCTAACTACCTACCTAGCTACCTACCTGCATACATACCTTCCTATCTACCTACCTACTTACCTTCCTACCTACCTACTAACCTACCTACTATCTATCTATCTATCTATCTATCTATCTATCTGCCTATCTATCTATCTATCTATCTATCTATCTATCTATCTATCTATCTATCGTCTGTCTGTTTTTACATCTATCTATCTATCTATCTATCTATCTATCTATCTATCTATCTATCTATCTATCTATCAATCTATCTATCTATCTATCTATCTATCTATCTATCTATCTATCTATCCTCTTTAGTCTGGGTGAATAAAAATGTGCATTAAGTCGAAGTTAATAATTTGTTAAAGATGCATATTAAGTCGAAGTCGACCTGCCTGTTCTATTTACCAATCTAGTTATCTGGTTACCCACCTACCTATCTACCTACAAACCTACCGACCTACCTACTATCTACCTACCTCCATACCTACATACCTACCAATCTATCGATCTTATCTTATTTTATCTCATCTTATCTTATCTTATGTTATCTTTCCTCTGGTCCTTTTTTTATAGGTGAATAAAATGTGCATTAAGCCGAAGTAATTTGTAAAAGATGCATATTAAGTCGAAGTCGACCTGCCTGTTCTATTAACCTTTCTAGTTATATAGTTACATACCTACCTACCTACCTACCAACCTACCGACCTACCATCTATCTATCTATCTATCTATCTATCTATCTATCTGTCTTTCATCCGGTTCTCTTTAGTAGGGGTGAATAAATATGTGCACTATGTCGAAGTAAATAATTTGTTAAAATTGAATATTAATTCGAAGTCGACCTGTTCTATTCACCTTTCTCGGTACCTACCTACATATCTAACTACCTACCTACCTACCTTCGTAAATACCTACCTACCTACTTAGCTTCCTACCTACCTACTTACCTACCTTCTATCTATCTATCTATCTATCTATCTATCTATCTATCTATCTATCTATCTATCTTTCTTTCTATCTATCTATCTATCTATCTATCTATCTATCTATGTATGTATCTATCTATCTATCTGTCTGTCTGTTTATCTATCTATCTATCTATCTATCTATCTATCTATCTATCTATCTATCTATCTATCTATCTTCTTTAGTATGGGTCAATAAAACTGTGCATAAAGTAAAAGTCATTTGTTAAAGATGCATATTACGTCGAAGTCGACCTGCCTGTTCTATTTACCTTTCTAGTTATCTAGTTACCTACCTACCTACCAACCTACCTAAGAACCCTAACTATCTATCTATCTATCTATCTATCTATTTATCTATCTATCTATCTATCTATCTATCTTTCCTCTTGTCCTCTTTAGTATGGGTGAATAAAAATGTGCATTAAGCCGAAATAATTTGTTTAAAATTCATATAAAGTCAAAGTCGACCTGCCTGTTCTATTTACCTTTCAAGTTATCTAATAACCTACCCACCTACCTACCTACCAACCTACCGACCTACCTTCTATCTATCTCTCAATCTGTCTATTTATCTATCCATCTATCTTTCCTCTGGTTCTCTTCAGTATGGGTGAATAAATATGTGCATTATGTCGAAGTTAATAATTTGTTTAAAATGCATACTAAGTCGAGGTCGACCAACTTGTTCTATTTACCTTTCTCGTTAACTATCTAACTAAATACCTACCTACCTGCATACATTCCTTCCTACCTACCTACCTACCTACTTACCTTCCTACCTACCTACTTACCTTCCTGCTAACTATCTATCTATCTATCTATCCATCTATCTGTCTGTCTGTGTGTCTCTCTGTCTGTCTCTCTGTTTATCTTTCTATCTATCTATCTGTCTGTATGTCTTTCTATCTATCTATCTATCTATCTATCTATCTATCTATCTATCTATCCTCTGGTCCTCTTTACTATGGGTAAATAAAAATGTGCATTAAGTCGAAGTTAATAATATGTTAAGGATGCATATTAAGTCGAAGTCGACCTGCTTGTTTTATTTAACTTTCTACTTATCTAGTTCCCTACCTACCTACCTCTCTATCTACCTACCTACCTACCTACCTACCTACCTATCGACTATCTATCTATCTTAACTTATCTTCTCTTCTTCTCTTACACTATCTTATCTTATCTTAACTTATCTTTCCTCTGGTCATCTGCACTATGTGTGAATAAAAATGTGCATGAAGCCGAAGTAATTTGTAAAAGATGCATATTAAGTCGAGGTCGACCTGCCTGTTCTATTTACCTTTCTAGTGATCTATTTACCTACCTACCTACCTACCAACATACCGACCTACCTACTATCTATCTATCTATCTATCTATCTATCTATCTGTCTGTCTGTCTTTCCTCTGGTTCTCTGTAGTATGGGTAAATATATATGTGCATTATGTCGAAGTTAATAATTTGTTAAAGATGCATATTAAGTCGAAGTCGACCTACATGTTCTATTTACCTTTCTCGTTACCTACCTACATATCTAACCACCTACCTACCTGCATACATACCTACCTACCTACCTACCTACCTACCTACCTACCTTCTTACCTTCCTACCTACCTACTTACCTACCTACTAACTATATATCTATCTATTTATCCATCTATTTGTCTGTCTGTCTGTCTGTCTATCTATCTATCTATCTATCTATGTATCTATCTATCTATCTATCTGTCTGTCTGTCTGTCTGTCTGTCTGTCTGTCTCTCTTTCTATCTGTCTATCTATATATCTATCTATCTATCTATCTATCTATCTATCTATCTTTCTATCTATCCTCTGGTCCTCTTTACTATGGGAGAATAAAAAGGTGCATTAAGTCGAAGTTAATAATTTGCTAAAGATGCATATTAAGTCGAAGTCGACCTGTCTGTTCTATTTACCTTTCTTTTTATCTATTTACCTACCTTCCTACCTACCTACCTACCTACCTACCTATCTATCTACCTACCTACCTACCTACCTACCTACCCTCAAGAAGGGCAGTTGTCAGTTACTGGCGAAAGTATGTGCACTTAGTACTGGTTTACCGCTTAGGAATAGTGCGGTTAGGTTAACTGACCGTCCCGACATGACCTTAGTTGTTTACCGTGGACGTTAACCATCAATCAACCAACCAACCAACCTACCTACCTACCGATCGATTATCTATCGATCTAATCTTATCTTATCTTATCTTATCTTAACTTATCCTCTTTACTATGTGTGAATGAAAATTTTCAATAAGTCGAAGTAATTTGTAAAAGTTGCATATTAGGTCGAAGTCGACCTGCCTGTTCAATCTACTTTTCTAGTTATCTAGTTACCTACCTAATAACCTACCGAACTTCCTACTATCTATCTATCTATCTATCTATCTATCTATCTATCTATCTATCTATCTATCTATCTATCTATCTTTCCTCTGGTTCTCTTTACTATGTGTGAATAAATATGTGCATTATGTCGAAGTTTTAATAATTGTTAAAAATGCATATTAAGTCGAAGACGACCTACCTTTCTCGTTACTTACCTACATATCTAACTACCTACCTACCTATCTACCTACCTGCATACATATCTACCTATCTAGCTACCTTCTTACCTTCCTACCTACCTACTTACCTATCTATCTATCTTTCTATCTATCTATCTATCTATCTATCTATCTATCTATCTATCTATCTATCTATCTATCTATCTGGTCCTCTTAACTATGGCCGAATTAAAATGTGCATTAAGTCGAAGTTAATAATTTGTTAAAGATTCATATTAAGTCGAAGTCGAACTGCCTGTTCTATTTGCCTTTCTACTTATCTAGTTACCCACCTACCTACCTACCAACCTACCTACCTATCTATCTACCTACCTACCTACCTACCTACCTACCTACCTACCTACCTACCTACCTATCGACTATCTATCTTATCTTATCTTATCTTATCTTTCCGCTGGTCCTCTTTACTATGGGTGCATAAAAATGTGCATTAAGCCGAAGTAATTTGTAAAAGATGCATATTAGGTCGAAGGCGTCCTGCCAGTTCTATTTACCTTTCTAGTTATCTTGTTACCTACCTACCTACCTACCAACCAACCTACCGACCTACCTACTATCTATCTATCTTTTTGTCTATCCATCTATCTTTCCTCTTGTTCTCTTGAGTATGGGTGAATAAATATGTGCATTATGTCTCAGTTAATAATTTGTTAAAAATGCATATAAAGTCGAAGTCGACCTACCTGTTCTATTAACCTTTCTCGTTACCTACCAATATATCTAACTACCTACCTACTAGCATACATACCTACCTACCTACCTACTTACCTTCCTACGTACCTACTTACCTACCTACTTACTATCTATCTATCTATCTATCTATCTATCTATCTATCTATCTATTTATCTGTCTGTCAGTCTGTTTGTCTATCTATCTTTCTATCTATCTATCTATCTATCTATCTGTATGTCTTATCTATCTATCTATCTATCTATCTATCTATCTATCTATCTATCTATCTATCCTCTGGTCCTCTTTACTACGGGTGATATAAATGTGCATTAAGTCGAAGTTATTAATTTGTTAAAGATGCATATTAAGTCGAAGTCGGCCTTGCTCTATTTACCTGTCTACTTACCTACCTACCTACCTACCTACCTACCTATCTATCTACCTACCTACCTACCTACCTATCAACTATCTATCTTATCTTATCTTATCTTATCTCATCTTTCCTCTGGTCCTCTTTACTATGGGTGAATAAAAATGTGCATTAAGTCGAAGTAATTTGTTAAAGATGCATATTAAGTCGAAGTAGACCTGCCTGTTCTATTTTCTTTTCTAGTTATCTAATTACCTACCTACCTACCTACCAACCTACCTACTATCTATTTATCTATCTATCTATCTATCTTTCCTCTGTTACCTACCTACCTACCTACCTACCAACCTATCGACCTACCTACTATCTATCTATCTATTTATCTATCTATCTATCTTTCCTCTGGTTCTCTTGAAAATATTGGAAAATAAATATGTGCATTATGTCGAAGTTAATAATTTGTTAAAAATGCATAATAAGTCGAAGTCGACCTACCTGTTCTTTTTACCTTTCTCGTTACCTACCTACATATCTACCTACCTACCTACCTACCTACCTACCTACCTGCATACCTACCTACGTACCTACCTACTTATCTATCTATCTATCTATCTATCTATCTATCTATCTATCTTTCCTCTTTGTGATGGGTGAATAAAACAGGTGAATTAAATCGAAATAATTTGTTAAAGATGCATATTAAGTCGAAGTCGACCTGCCTGTTCTATTTACCTTTCTAGTAATCTAGTTACCTACCTACCTACCTACCAACCTACCAACCTAACGACCGACCTACCTACTATCTATCTATCTATCTATCTTTCTATCTTTCCTCTGTTCCTCCTTACTATGGGTGAATAAAAATGTGCATTAAGTCGGAATAATTTGTTAAAGATGCATATTAAGTCTAATTCGACCTGCCTGTTCTATGTACCTTCTAGTTATCTAGTTACCTACCTACCTACCAACCTATCGACCTACCTACTTTCTATCCATCTATCTATCTATCTATCTTTCTACTTATCTATCCATCTATCTTTCCTCTGGTTCTCCTTAGTATGGGTGAATAAATATGTGCATTATGTCGAAGTTAATAATTTGTTGAAAATGCATATTAAGTCGAAGTCGACATTCCTGTCCTATTTACCTTTCTCGTTACCTACCTGCATATCTAATTACCTACCTACCTACCTGCATACATACCTACCTACCTACTTATTTACCTTCCTACCTCACTACTTACCTACCTACTAACTATCAATCTATCTACTTATCCATCTATCTGTCAGTCTGTCTATCTATCTATCTATCTATCTATCTATCTATCTATCTGTTATCTATTTGTTAAAAGTGCATATTAAGTCGAAATGAATCTACGTATCTATTTATCTTATTAGTAATCTAGCTATTTTCCTACCTACCTATCTATTTACCTACCTGCCTACCTACCTTCCCACCTACGTACGTTCCTACATACCTACCTACCTACCTACCTTTTTATCTACGTACCTACCTACCTTCAAGCCTGCAATCTATCTATCTAACTATCTATCTATCTATCTATCTATCTATCTATCTATCTAACCTCTTTAGTATAGGTGACTAAAGATGTACATTAAGTCGAAGTTAATAATTTGTTACAGATGCATATTAAATCGAAGTCGACCTGCCTGTTCTATTTACCTTTCTAGTTATCTAGTTACCTACCTACCTATCTATCTACCTACCTACCTACCTACCTACCTATCGACTATCTATCTATCTTCTCTTATCTTAATTTATCTTATCTTATCTTATTTTATCTTAACTTATCTTTCCTCTGGTCCTCTTTACTGCGTGCGAATAAAGATGTGCATTAGGTCTAAGTTATTTGTAAAAGATGCATATTAAGTGGAAGTCGACCTGCCTGTTCTATTTACTTTTCTAGTTATCTAGTTACCTACCTACCTACCTTCCAACCTACCGACCTACCTACTTTGTATCTATCTATCTATCTATCTATCTTTCTATATATCTATCTATCTATCTATCTATCTTTCTATCTTTCCTCTTTAGTATGGGTGAATAAATATATGCATTATGTCGAAGTTAATAATTTGTTAAAAATGCATATTAAGTCGAAGTCGATCTACGTGTTCTATTTTCCTTTCTCGTTACCTACCTACATATCTAACTACCTACCTAACTACCTACCTGCAGACATACCTACCTATCTACCTACTTACTTACCTTCCTTCCTACCTACCTACTATCTATCTATCTATCTATCTATCTATCCTCTTTAGTATACGTGAATGAAAAATGTGCATTTAGTCGAAGTTAATAATTTGTTAAAGATGCATATTAAGTCGAAGTCGACCTTCCTGTTCTATTTACCTTTCTACATATCTAGTTACCTACCTTCCTACATACCTATCTATCTACCTACCTACCTACATACATACCTACCTATCGACTGTCTATCTATCTTATCTTATCTTATCTTATCTTATCGTATCTTATCTTATCATATAACCTAACCCCTCTTTCTTCTGGTTCTCTTTATTTTGTGTGAATAAAAATTGTGCATTAAGTCGAAGTAATTTGTAAAAGATGCATATTAAGTCAAAATCGACCTGCCTGTTCTAGTTACCTTTCTAGTTATCTAGTTACCTATCTACCTACCTACCAACCTACCGATCTACCTACTATCTATCTATCTATCTAACTATCTATCTATCTATCTATTTATCTATCTATCTTTCCTCTGGTTCTCTTTAGTATGGGTGAATAATTATGTGCATTATGTCGAAGTTAATAATTTGAAGTCGACCTACCTGTTCTATTAACCTTTCTCGTTGCTTACCTACATATCTATCTACCTACCTACCTACCTACATACCTACCTACGTACCTACTTACCTTCCTACCTACCTATTTACCTACCTACTAACTATCTATCTATCTATTTACCCATCTATCTGTCTGTCTGTCTGTGTATCTATCTTTCTATCTATCTATCTATCTATATATCTATCTATCTATCTATCTATCTATCCATCTGTCTGTCTGTCTATCTATCTATCTATCTATTTATTTTATCTATCTATCTATCTATCTATCTATCTATCTATCTATCTATCTATTCTTTGGACCTTTTGTTAAAAATGCATATTAAGTCGAAATGAATCTACGTGTCTATTTATCTTATTAATAATCTAGCTATTTTCCTACCTACCAATCTATTGACCTACCTGCCTACCTACCTTCCTACCTATGTACGTTCCTACATACCTACCTACCTACCTTTTTATCTACCTACCTACCTACCTACCAGCCTGCCATCTATCTATCTATCTATCTATCTATCTATCTATCTATCTATCTATCTATCTATCTACCCTCCTTAGTATAGGTGACTAAAAATGTGCATTTAGTCGAAGTTAATAATTTGTTACAGATGCATATTAAATTGAAGTCGACCTGCCTTTTCTATTTATCTTTCTACTCATCTAGTTACCTACCTACCTACCTATCTACCTATCTAACTATCTATCTACCTACCTACCTACCTACCAACCTACCTACCTATCGACTATCTATCTATCTTCTCTTATCTTAATTTATCTTATCTTAACTTATTTTATCTTAACTTATCTTTCCTCTGGTCCTCTTTACTATATGCGAATAAAGATGTGCATCAAGTCTAAGTTATTTGTAAAAGATGCATATTAAGTGGAAGTCGACCTGCCTGTTCTATTTACCTTTCTAGTGATCTATTTACCTACCTATCTACCTACCTACCAACCTACCGACCTACCTACTATCTATCTATCTATCTCTCTATCTATCTATCTATCTATCTATCTATCTATCTATCGATCCTCAGGTTCCCTTTAATTGGGGTCAATAAATATGGGCACTATCTATCTATTTATCTATCTATCTATCCTCTTTAGTATGGGTGAATAAATATGTGCATTATGTCGAAGTTAATAATTTGTTAAAAATGCACATTACGTCAAAGTCGATCTACGTATTCTATTTACCTTTCTCGTTACCTACCTACATATCTAATTACCTACATATCTACCTACTTGCATACATACCTTCCTATCTACCTACCTACTTATCTATCTATCTATCTATCTATCTATCTATCTATCTATCTAACTTTCTATCTATCTATCTATCTATATAACTTTCTATCTATCTATCTATCTATCTATCGTCTGTCTGTCTATCTTTCTATCTATCTATCTCGAAGTCGAACGGCCTGTTCTATTTACCCTCCTAGTTATCTAGTTACCTACCTACCTATCTACCTACCAACCTACCGACCTACCTACTATCTGCCTACCTACCTACCTACCAATCGACTATCTATCTATCTTATCTTATCTTATCTTATCTTATCTTAACTTATCTTTCCTCTGGTCCTCTTTACTATGGGTGAATATAAATGTGCATTAAGTCGAAGTAATTTGTAAAAGGTGCATATTAAGTCGAAGTCGACCTGCCTGTTCTATTTACCTTTCTAGTGATCTATTTACCTACCTATCTACCTACCTACCAACCTACCGATCTATCTATCTATCTATCTATCTATCTATCTATCTATCTATCTATCTGTCTTTCCTCAGGTTCTCTTTAATTGGGGTCAATAAATATGTGCACTATGTCGAAGTTAATAATTTGTTAAAAATGCATATTAAGTCGAAGTCGACCTGTTCTATTTACCTTTCTCGTTACCCGGCTACATATCTAACTACCTACTCTCCTACATACCTCCCTACCTACTTAAATTCCTACCTACCTACTTACCTACCTACTATCTACATATCTATCTATCTATCTATCTATCTATCTATCTATCTATCTATCTATCTATCTACCTGTTTGTCTGTCTGTTTATCTATCTATCTATCTATCTATCTATCTATCTATCTATCTATCTACCTATCTATCCTATCTATCTATCTATCTATCTATCTATCTATTCTCTTTAGTATTGGTGAATAAAAATATGCATGAAGTAAAAGTTATTTTTTAAAGATGCATATTACTATTTACCTTTCTAGTAATCTAGTTACCTACCTACCTACCAACCTACCGACCTACCTACTATCTTTCTATCTATCTATCTATTTATCTATCTATCTTTCTTTCCTCTGGCCCTCTTTAGTATGGGTGAATAATAATGTGCATTCAGCCGAAGTAATTTGTAAAGATGCATATGAAGTCGAAGTCGACCTGCCTGATTTATTTACCTTTCTATTTATATAGTTACCTACCTTCCTACTTACCTACCTACCTACAAACCTACCGACCTACCTACTATCTATCCATATATATATATTTTAATCCATCTAGCTTTCCTCTGTTTCTCTTTAGTATGGGTGAATAAATTATGTCGAAGTTAATAATTTGTTAAAAATGCATATTAAGTCGAAGTCGACCTACATGTTCTAATTAGCTTTCTCGTTAACTACCTACATATCTAACTATCAACCTACCTGCATACATACCTACTTACCTACCTACTTACCTTCCTACCTACTTTCCTACTTACTTACTATCTATCTATCTATTTATCCATCTATCTGTCTGTCTGTCTGTCTATCTATTCTTCTACCTATTTTCTATCTATCTATCTTCTGTCTGTCCGTCAGTATGTCTTTCTCTATATCTATGTAAGTATCTACTTATCTATCTATCTATCTATCTATCTATCTATCTATCTATCTATCTATCTATCTATATATCTGACAGTCTGTACTTCTCTGTATCTATCTATCTATCTATCTATTTATATATCTATCTATCTATCTATCTATCTATCTATCCTCTGGTCCTCTTTACTAAGGGTGAAAAAAATGTGCATTAAGTCGAAGTTAATAATTTGTTGAAGATGCATATTAAGTCGAAGTCGACCTGCCTGTTCTATTTACCTTTCTACTTATCTAGTTACCTACCTACCTACCTACCTTCCTGCCTGCCTACCTACCTACCTACCTATCGACCTACCTTTCTATCTACCTACCTACCTGCCTACCTACCCTCCTACCAACGTACGTTTCTTTATACCTACATACCTACTTTTCTATCTACCTACCTAGCTACCTACCTACCTACATACCTAGCTACCTACCATCCTGCCATCATTTTATCTATCTATCTATCTATCTATCTATCTATCTATCTATCTATCTATCCTCTTTAGAATGGGTGAATAAAAATTAAGTCGAAGTAATTTGTTAAAGATGCATATTAAGTCGAAGTCGACCTGCCTGTTCTATTTACCTTTCTAGTTATCTAGTTACCTAAATACCTACCTACCAACCTACCAACCTACCAACCTACCTACTATCTATCTATCTATCCATCTATCTATCTATCTATATATCTTTCCTCTGGTCCTCTTTAGTATGGGTGAATAAAAATGTGCATTAAGCCGACGAAATTTGTTAAAGATGCATATTACGTCGAAGTCGACCTGCCTGTTCCATTTACCTTTCTAAGTATGTAGTTACCTACATACCTACCTACCTACCAACCTACCGACCTACCTACTATCTATCTATCTATCTATCTATCTATCTATCTATCTATCTATCTATCTATCTATCTTTCCTCTGGTTCTCTTTAGTATGGGTGAATAAATATGTGCATTATGTCGAAGTTAATACTTTGTTAAAATGCATATTAAGTCGAAGTCGACCTACCTGTTCTATTTACCTTTCTCGTTACCTACCTGTATATCTAACTACCTACCTACCTGCCTACCTCATACATACCTACTTATCTACCTACCTACTTACATTCCTACCTACCTACTTACCTACCTTCTACCATCTAACTATCTATTTATCCATCAATCTGTCTGTCTGTCTGTCTTTCCCTACATCTACCTTTCTATCTATCTATCTATCTATCTATCTATCTATCTATCTATCTATCTATCTATCTACCTATCTATCTATCCTTCTATCTATCTATCTATATATCTATCTGTCTGTCTGTCTGTCTTTCCCTACATCTATCTATCTATCTATCTATCCTCTGGTCCTCTTTCTTATGGGTGAATAAAAATGTGCATTAAGTCGAAGTTAATAATTTGTTAAAGATGCATATTAAGTCGAAGTCGACCTGCTTGTTCTATTTACCTTTCTACTTATCTAGTTACTTACCTACCTATCTATTTACCTACCTACCTACCTACCTATCGACTGCCTATCTCTCTTATCTTATCTTATCTTCTTATCTTATCTTAACTTATCTTTCCTCTGGTCCTCTTTACTATGGGTAAATAAAATTGTGCATTAAGCCGAAGTATTTTGTCAAAGATGCATATTAATTCGAAGTCGACCTGCCTGTTATATTCACCTTTCTAATTATCTACTGACCTACCTACCTTCCTACCTACCAACCTACCGACCTACCTAACATCTATCTATCTATTTATCTATCTATCTATCTTTCCTCTGGTTCTCTTTAGTATGAGAGAATAAAATGTGCATTAAGTCGAAGTAATTTGTTAAAGATGCATATTAAGTAGAAGTCGACCTGCCTGTTCTATTCACCTTTCTAGTTATCTAGTTACCTACCTACATTCCAACTTACCGACCTACCTGCTGTCTATCTATCTATCTATCTTTCCTCTGGTCCTCTTTACTATGGGTGAATAAAAATCTGCATTAAGCCGAAGTAATTTGTTAAAGATGCATATTAAGTCGAAGTCGACCTACTTGTTCTATATACCTTTATCGTTACCTACCTACATATCTAACTACCTACCTACCTGCATACATACCTAAATACCTACCTACTTACCTTCCTACCTACCTACTTACCTACCTACTAACTATCTATCTATCTATTTATCCATCTATCTGTCTGTCTGTCCTTCTATCTATCTATCTATCTATCTATCTATCTATCTATCTATCTATCTATCTATCTGTCTGTCTGTCTGTCTGTCTTTCTCTATATCTATATATCTATCTATCTATCTATCTATCTATCTGTCTGTCTGTCTATCTTTCTCTATATCTATCAATCTATCTATCTATCTATCTATCTATCTATCTATCTATCTGTCTATCCTTTGGTACTCTTTACTATGGGTGATTAAAAATGTGCATTAAGTCGAAGTTAATAATTTGTTAAAGATGCATATTAAGTCGAAGTCGACCTGCCTGTTCTATTTTCGTTTCTACTTACCAACCTACCTACCTACCTATCTACCTACCTACCTACCTATCGACTATCTATCTTATCTTATCTTATCGTATCTTATCTTATCTTATGTTCTCTTATTCGTATCTTATCTTATCTTCTCTTTTGTTAACTTATCTTTCCTCTGGTCCTCTTTACTAAGGGTGAATAAAAATGTGCATTAAGCCGAAGTAATTTGCATAAGATGCATATTAAGTCGAAGAAGACCTGCCTGTTATATTTACCTTTCTAGTTATCTAGTAACCTACCTACCTACCTACCTACCAACCTACCTACTATCTATCTATTTATCTATCTATCTATCTTTCCTCTGGTTCCTTTAGTATGGGTGAATAAATATGTGCATTATGTCGAAGTTAATAATTTGTTAAAAATGCATATTAAGTCGACCTCCACCTACCTGTTCTATTTACCTTTGTCGTTACCTACCTACATATCTAACTACCTACCTACCTGCATACATACCTACCTACCTACTTACCTTCCTACCTACCTACTTAAATACCTGCTAACAATCTATCTACCTATCTATCTATCTTTCTATCTATCTATCGATCGATCTATCTATCTATCTATCTATCTATTAATCCATCTATCTGTCTGTCTGCCTATCTATCTATCTATCTATCTATCTATCTAACTATCTATCTATCTATCTATCTATCTATCTTCCTATCTATCTACCTATCCTTTTTAGTATGGGTGAATAAAAATGTGCACTAAGTCGAAGTAATTTGTTGAAGATGCATATTAAGTCGAAGTCCACCTGCCTGTTCTATTTTCCTTTCTAGTTATCTAGTTACCCACCTACCTACCTACCAACCTACCGTCCTACCTACTATCTATCCATCTATCTATTTATCTATCCATCTATCTTTCCTCTGGTGCTCTTTAGTATGGGTGAATAAAAATGTGCATTAAGCCGAAGTAATTTGTGAAAGATGCATTTTTAGTCGAAGTCGACGTGCCAGCTCTATATATCTTTCTAGTTATCTAGTTACCTACCTACCTAACTGCCTACCTACCAACCTACCGGCCTGCCTACTATCTATCCATCTATCTATTAATCTATCCATCTATCTTTCCTCTAGTTCTCTTTAGTATGGAAGAATAAATATGTGCATTATGTCGAGTTAATAATGTGTTAAAAATGCATATTAAGTCGAAGTCGACCTACCTGTTCTATTTACCTTTCTCGTTACCTACCTTCATATCTAACTACCTACCTACCTGCATACATACATACCTACCTATCTACCTACTTACCTACCTACTTACCTACCTACTAACTATCTATCTATTTAATTATCCACCTATCTGTCTGTTTGTCTGTCTATCTATCTATCTATCTATCTATCTATCAGTCTGTCTGTCTGTCTGTCTGTCTGTCTTTCTCTATATCTATCTATCTATCTATCTATCTATCTATCTATCTATCTATCTATCTATCTATCTATCCTCTGGTCCTCTTCACTATGGGTGAATAAAAATGTGCATTAAGTCGAAGTTAATAATTTGTTAAAAATGCATATTAAGTCGAAGTCGACCTGCCTGTTCTATTTACCTTTCTACTTATCTAGTTGCCTACCTACCTACCTACCTACCTAACTACCTGCCTATCTACCTACGTACCTACCTATCTATCTACCTACCTTCCTACCTACCAACCTACCTATCTATCTTATCTTATCTTCTTATCTTATCTTATCTTATCTTATCTTAACTTATCTTTCCTCTGCTCCTCTTTACTATGGGTGAATGAAAATGTGACTTAAGCCGAAGTAATTTGTAAAAGATGCATATTAAGTGGATGTCGACCTGCCTGTTCTATTTACCTTTCTACTTATCTAGTTACCTACCTACCTACCAACCTATCGACCTATCTACTATCTATCTATTTATCTATCTATCTATCTTTCCTCTGGTTCTCTTTAGTAGGGATGAATAAATATGTGCATTATGTCGAAGTTATTAATATGTTAAAAATGTATATTAAGTCGAAGTCGACCTACCTGTTCTATTTACCTTTCTCATTACCTACCTACATATCTAAATACCTACCTACCTACCTACCTGCATAGATACCTACCTACCTACCTACCTACTTACCTACTTACCTACTTATCTATCTTTCTATCTATCTATCTATCTATCTATCTATCTATCTATCTAAATATCTATCTATCTATCTATCTATCGATGCATCTATCAATCTATCTGTCTATCTGTCTGCCTATCTATCTATCTATCTATCTATCTATCTATCTATCTATCTATCTATCTATCTATCTATCAGTCTGTCTGTCTGTCTGTCTGTCTTTCTCTATATCTATCTATCTATCTATCTATCTATCTATCTATCTATCTATCTATCTATCCTCTGGTCCTCTTCACTATGGGTGAATAAAAATGTGCATTAAGTCGAAGTTAATAATTTGTTAAAAATGCATATTAAGTCGAAGTCGACCTGCCTGTTCTATTTACCTTTCTACTTATCTAGTTGCCTACCTACCTACCTACCTACCTAACTACCTGCCTATCTACCTACGTACCTACCTATCTATCTACCTACCTTCCTACCTACCAGCCTACCTACCTATCTATCTTATCTTATCTTCTTATCTTATCTTATCTTATCTTATCTTAACTTATCTTTCCTCTGCTCCTCTTTACTATGGGTGAATGAAAATGTGAATTAAGCCGAAGTAATTTGTAAAAGATGCATATTAAGTGGATGTCGACCTGCCTGTTCTATTTACCTTTCTACTTATCTAGTTACCTACCTACCTACCAACCTATCGACCTATCTACTATCTATCTATTTATCTATTTATCTATCTTTCCTCTGGTTCTCTTTAGTAGGGATGAATAAATATGTGCATTATGTCGAAGTTATTAATATGTTAAAAATGTATATTAAGTCGAAGTCGACCTACCTGTTCTATTTACCTTTCTCATTACCTACCTACATATCTAAATACCTACCTACCTACCTACCTGCATAGATACCTACCTACCTACCTACTTACCTACTTACCTACTTATCTATCTATCTATCTATCTATCTATCTATCTATCTATCTATCTATCTATCTATCTATCTATCTAAATATCTATCTATCTATCTATCGATGCATCTATCAATCTATCTGTCTATCTGTCTGCCTATCTATCTATCTATCTATCTATCTATCTATCTATCTATCTATCTATCTATCTGTCTGTCTGTCTCTTTATCTGTCTTTCTCTGTCTCTCTATCAATCTATCTATCTATCTATCTATCTATCTATCTATCTATCTATCTATCTATCTTTCTATCCTCTGGTCCTCTTTAGTATGGGTGAATAAAAATGTGTATTAAGTCGAAGTAATTTGTTAAAGATGCATATTAAATCGAAGTCGACCTGCCTGTTCTATTTACCTTTCTAGTTACCTACCTACCTACCTACCAACCTACCGACCTACCTACTATCTATCTATCTATCTATCTATCTATCTATCTATCTATCTATCTATCTATCTATCCATCATTTATCTATTCATCTATCTTTCATCTTGTCCTTTTTACTATACGTGAATAAAAATGAGCATTAAGCCGGAGTAATTTGTTAAAGATACATATTAAGTCGAAGTCGACCTGCCTGTTCTATTTACCTTTCTACTTACCTAGCTACCTATCTACCTACCTACCTACCTACCTACCTACCTACCAACCTACCGACTTACCTACTATCTATCTATCTATCTATCTATCTATCTATCTATCTATCTTTCCTCTGGTCCTCTTTACTATGGGTTAATAAAAATGTGCATTTAGCTGAAGTAATTTGTTAAAGATGCATGTTAAGTCGAAGTCGACCTGCCTGTTCTATTTTCCTTTCTAGTTATCTAGTTACCTACCTACCTACCAACCTACCGAACTACCTACTATCTATCCATCTATTTATCTATCCATCTATCTTTCCTCTGGTTCTCTTTAGTATGGGTGAATAAATATGTGCATTATTTCGAACTTAATAATTTGTCAAAAATGCATATCAAGTCGAAGTCGACCTACCTGTTCTATTTACCTTTCCCGTTACCTGACTCCCTATCTGAACTTCAGGGGAAAATAACATTTTAGAAATCGTTAGTCAAATAATGCAAGAAAAAAAAATAAATATACATTACTGTACACTACTGGACATTACTGTTTTTAGGTACACCCGGAATTATAGGTTTATCAGCAGTTTGTTTACACTTTTCTATTCCCAGTCAATCAGCTGATTTCTAGTGCTGAGTAGCTGTGCTATAAATAGAAGCTCAGAAAGTTGTCTAGCTTTTTAGCTCACCTGAGCCTTTAGGCTCATAGGTGAGCTTATAGTATAGCCGGGCATTCGTCGTCCGTCCGTCGTCCGTCGTCAACATTTTCAAACATCTTCTCCTCTGAAACCACTGGGCCGATTGAAGCCATATTTCCTATGGAGCCTACCTAGGTCGGGGGGAACGAAAGTTTGTTTGGGGTATCTGGGTCACATGACCAAGATGGCCGCCACGCCCTTATATGGTAAAAACCCTTCAAAAATCTTCTTCTCCAGAACCAAATGGCCTATGACCTTGAAACTTGGTATGTAGCATCGGGCATGCCGGCCCATCATAGTTTGTACAAATCATGACCTTGTGTTGACCTTGACCTAATTTACGGCATGGTCAACTTTGGTACGTTAGGCTTTTATATTGGAAAATGCTTAAACAGTGGATTTCTCAGTAACTATTTAAGTTTAAGGAACAATACTTGGTATACATGGTCGACTAAATGACCAGATGAAGATATTATGTCACTAAAGGTCAAGGTCATTCCGTCGGACCATCCTTTGTCAAGATTTTCAAACATCTTCTCCTCTGAAACCACTGGACCGATTGAAGCCAAATTTCATATGGAGTCTCAGTGGGATGGGGGAACGAAAGTCTATACCGGAGGTCTGGGTCACATGAGCAAGATGGCCGCCATGCCCATATATGGTAAAAACCCTTCAAAAATCTTCTTCTCCAGAACCAAAAGGCCTATGACCTTGAAACTTGGTATGTCGCATTGGGCATGACGGCCCATCATAGTTTATACAAATCAAGACCTTGTGTTGACCTTGACCTAATTTACGGCATGGTCAACTTTGGTACGTTAGGCTTTTATATTGGAAAACGCTTAAATAGTGGATTTCTCAGAAACTATTTAAGTCTAAGGTACAATACTTGGTATACATGGTCGACTAAATGACCAGATGAAGATATTATGTCACTAAAGGTCAAGGTCATTCCGTCGGACCATCTGTCGTCACGATTTTCAAACATCTTCTCCTCTGAAACCACTGGGCTGATTGAAGCCATATTTCATATGGAGCCTACCTAGGTCGGGGGAACGAAAGTTTGTTCGGGTATCTGGGTCACATAACCAAGATGGCCGCCATGCCTATATATGGTAAAAACCCTTCAAAAATCTTCTTCTCCAGAACCAAAAGGCCTATGACCTTGAAACTTGGTATGTAGCATCGGGCATGCCGGCCCATCATAGTTTATACAAATCATGACCTTGTGTTGACCTTGACCTAATTTACGGCATAGTCAACTTTGGTACGTTAGGCTTTTATATTGGAAAACGCTTAAACAGTGGAATTCTCAGAAACTATTTAAGTCTAAGGTACAATACTTGGTACACAAGGTCGACTAAATGACCAGATGAAGATATTATGTCACTAAAGGTCAAGGTCATTCCGTCGGACCATCCTTTGTCAAGATTTTCAAACATCTTCTCCTCTGAAACCACTGGGCCGATTGAAGCCAAATTTCATATGAAGTCTCAGTGGGATGGGGGAACGAAAGTTTATACCCAGGATCTGGGTCACATGACCAAGATGGCCGCCATGCCCATATATGGTAAAAACCCTTCAAAAATCTTCTTCTCCAGAACCAAAAGGCCTATGACCTTGAAACTTGGTATGTAGCATCGGGCATGCCAGCTTATCATAGTTTGTAGAAATCATGACCTTGTGTTAACCTTGACCTAATTTACGGCATGGTCAACTTTGGTATGTTAGGCTTTTATATTGGAAAACGCTTAAACAGTGGATTTCTCAGAAAATATTTAAGTCTAAGGTACAATACTTGGTATACATGGTCGACTAAATGACCAGATGAAGATATTATGTCACTAAAGGTCAAGGTTATTCCGTTGGACCATCCGTCGTCAAGATTTTCAAACATCTTCTCCTCTGAAACCACTGGGCTGATTGAAGCCATATTTCATATGGAGTCTCAGTGGGATAGGGGAACGAAATTTTATACTTAAGGTCTGGGTCACATGACCAAGATGGCCGCCATGCCCATATATGGTAAAAACCCTTCAAAAATCTTCTTTTCCAGAACCAAAAGACCTATGACCTTGAAACTTGGTATGTAGCATTGGGCATGCGGGCCCAACATATTATATACAAACGATGACCTTGCGTTGACCTTGATCTAATTTACGGCATGGTCAACTTTGGTACGTAGGCTTTTATATTGGAAAACGCTTAAACAATGGATTTCTCAGAAAATATTTAAGTCTAAAGTACAATACTTGGTATTCATGGTCGACTAAATGACCAGATGAAGATACATGTCACTAAAGGTCAAGGTCATTCCGTCGGACCATCCGTCGTCACGATTTTCAAACATCTTCTCCTCTGAAACCACTGGGCCGATTGAAGCCAAATTTCATATGGAGTCTCAGTGGGATGGGGGAACGAAAATTTGTACCCGGGGTCTGGGTCACATGACCAGGATGGCCGCCATGCCCATATATGGTAAAAACCTTTCAAAAATCTTCTTCTCCAGAAAAGGCCTTTGACCTTGAAACTTGGTATGTAGCTTTGGGCATGCGGGAAAACGCTTATGTAGTGGATTTCTCAGAAACTATTTAAGTCTAAGATACAATATGTGGTATATATGGTCAACTAAATGACCAGAGGAAGATATTATGTCACTGAAGGTTCAAGTCATTTTGCCGGTCTGTCCGTCATCAAGATTTTCAAACATCTTCTCCTCTGAAACAACTGGGGAGATTGAAGCCAAATTTCATATGGTGTCTCCGTGGGATAGGGGAACTAAAGTTTATACCAGGGGCTGGGCTACATGACCAAGATGGCCACCATGCCCATATATGGTAAAAACCCTTCAAAAATCTTCTTCTCTAGAACCAAAAGGCCTATGACCTTGAAACTTGGTATGTATACTCTGGGTCTGGGTCACATGACCAAGATGGCCGCCATGCCCATATATGGTAAAAACCCTTCAAAAATCTTCTTCTCCAGAACCAAAAGGCTTATGACCTTGAAACTTGGTATGTGGCATGCTGGCCCATCATAGTTTATACAAATCATGACCATGCGTTGACCTTGAATTAATTTACGACATGGTCAACTTTGGTATGTTAGGCTTTTATATGGGAAAACGCTTATACAGTGGATTTCTCAGAAACTATTTAAGTCTAAGGTACAATACATGGTATATATGGTCAACTAAATGACCAGATGAAGATATTATGTCACTGAAGTTCAAGGTCATTTTGTCGGTCTGTCCGTCATCAAGATTTTCAAAACATCTGCTCCTCTGAAACCACTGGTCTGATTGAAGCAAAATTTCATATGGAGTCTAAGTGTGATCAGGGAATAAAAGTTTGTTCTCAGGGTCTTGACCAAGATGGCCACCATGCCTTTATATGGTAAAAACCCTTCAAAATCTTCTTCTCCTGAACCAAAAGGTGTATGACCTTGAAACTTGGTATGTAGCTTTGGGCACTCAAGCCCATCATAGTTTATACAAATGATCGTGCGTTGACCTTGACCTAATTTATGACACTGTCAACTTTGGTACATTATGTAGTCTTTTATATGGGAAAATGCTTAAACAGTGGATTTTCCAGAAAATATTTAAGTCTAAGGTGCAATATTTGGTATATATATGGTTGACTAAATGACCAGATGAAGATATTTTGTCGTTAAAGGTCAAGGTCATTCTTTGACTTTTGTACAAGGTCATTGAGATTCTGTCACCCGTCAACATTTTCAAACATCTTCTCAGAGGCCACTAAGGTCAATTGAAGCCATATTTCATATGGAGCTTCACCGGTTTAAAGGAACCATAGTTTGTTCAGATGGTCTTGGTCACTTGACCAAGATGGCCACCATGCCCATATATGGTAAAAACTCTTCAAAAGTCTTTTTCTCAAGAACCGAAAGGCCTATAACCTTGAAACTTGGTACCGGTATGTAGCATTAGGCACTCAGGCCCATCATAGTTTATACAAATGATTACTGTATTTCATATGGAGCTTTAATACTGGGTCAAAGGAATCAAAGTTTGTTCAGATGGTCATCGTCGTATGAACATGGTGGTCGCCACACCCATTTATGATAAAAACCCTTCAGAAATCTTTGTCCAGAAACAAAGGCCCAGTGACCTTGTGGCTTGGTATATAGAATTCAATTGGGACTCAACATTAATCCCCAAGGGAGGGGGCCCCTGCCTTGGTGCTATATAAATGTATAAAAGCATGAAAATATATACCAGGACCAAGTGTCAGGTGAGCTACAGGACCATTGGTCCTCTGGTTTCTTCTTTCTTTCGTATCTTCATCCAATTATGGATCACCAAGCATAATTATGTAGCTTGTAAAAGTATCTTCTTGAGCACAATACGTTATGACTTTGCAAGTATATGGATATTTGTGGAGCGCAGTGGCGCAGTGGTAGTGTGCCCGACTCATGATCGAAGGGTCCCGAGTTCGAATCCCACCAGGGCCCTAGCGTTGTGGCCTTGAGCAAGTCACGTATCCACAGCTCAGCTTGTATATATGTATAATTGTATTATAGTTTTATTAAGTCGCAATAAAAGCTCTACAGAGCTTGTGTTAGTTGTTTATAGAAATAAGCGACTATAAATAAAGATTAAAATAAAGAAAAAAAATAATAGAATCGCGTTAATCTCGATAGCTAGACAGGTTCTCCAATCTCGATAGCTAGACAGGTACTTCACCGATGGAGGTGAAGATATAGAAACAAGAACAGGAACTGTATCATGCGGAATTTAGTGTGACCTTGTACCAGCAGCCATCAAGAAAGAAAACAATAGACGATGGAAAACGGGAATACAGTTTCTGAAGCAATGGTTGACGAAAATGGTAAGTCTAGAAGTTACACCACGTCTACGAACTACCAGAATATAAACTGAAAACATTTCAGAAATTAGTTATTGAAAATGACCGAGTTTCATGGTCGAATAGTTTCAGTTGTAAACATCATGTCGAACTGAGTCTGTTGATACGTACACAGGGACTTGTAACAATAATTAATATACAAAAGAGACTTATTAATCTATACCCTAGACAAGGGGAACATAGACAAAAAATAAATATTTTATCCCCACTATTTCTACGCTTGATGAAGAGTACAAAACTCTTCCGATTGTGCTAATTTTCAGTTTCACATCGAGAAAAAATATTACTCTTCAAAAAATATACAAGTTTACTGCCAAAAAATCATATAATCGTTACTTCTTTCCCTTAGAAATACCGCTACTCTCATTAAAATAGGTCAATGTCATTATGTTGTTCCTGTCACTGAATGTAAACAAACCGTGTCCAGCCAAAATAAACAACTTCTACCGGCTTGCCGCAACAAAATCCGAATATCGACAATTGAACGTGGCGGTAAGTTATCTTTTTATCACAAAAACATGTCGTATTCCAACTATATAAACTCACAGTAGTCATTTTATTCCGCAGTCACATCGTTGTGTTTCCACTGGCCTCCATCTTGTTTAACACTGTCACGTGACTTGTCCGTGACGAGTCCGCAGTAAACCAATTTGAGACCTGGAATACGATTGGATAAAATTAATTTAGGAGGGCTTCCTCATCGCCAGATCGAGGATATTCGCTGCCGCGTTGTCACGTGACCTTTTCAAGAAATATGGAAGCCAGTGAACGAGACAGCGATGTTTCCTCGGAATGAAATGACTACTGTGAGTTTATGTAGGTGGAATACGACTTGTTTTTGTGTTGAAAAGCTAGGATACCTCCACGTTCAATTGTCGATGTTCGCATTTTGTTGCGGTAAGCCGGTATATGTTATTTATTTGGGCTGAACACGGTTTGTTTACATTCGATGACAGGAACAACTTAACGACATTGACCTATTTTAAGGGGGGGAATCGGTATTTCTAAGGACAAGAAGTAACGGTTATATGATTGTTTTGCGGTAAACTTGTTTATATTTTGAAGATTAATATTTTTTCTCAATGTGAAACTGAGAATTAGCACAATCGGAAGAGTTTTGTACTCTTTTTTTCAAGCGTTAAAATAGTGGAGATAAATATTTATTTTTTGTCTATGGTACCCTTGTCTAGGGTATACATGTACATATGATTATATAAATAAGTATAAATTGTTACAAGTCCCTGTGGATACGTACGGGGCAACTGCTACAGACAAACCCGGTATAGGCTATTTGCTGTCTATAAAACAGGTCATTTTGCAGAACTGGTGATAAAATTGATTTTTTTTCTCCACTGGTATTGTCAAACTAATACATAACTGGAAACTGGTTTTCAGAATTTTAACATGTCAAGTTTTTGCTTTTGTCTATTCAATCCTGTACAAAAAATTACAAATTTTTCAGCTGAAGTAAAGGGGAATACAATAATTTAATTTAATAGCTGTAAGCAATGCCCATATATGCATCACAAACAGGAAATGTTTCTATAGATATTAAAATTAATCGTATTCATCACCAATCAGTTCTCTTTGCAATTAATAAATGAGTTTCACTTTTACTTAGATGAAAAGATTAACAGGTATACAGGTGCCATTGAGTAACTCTGTGCAATTAACTAACAGTTGACATTGGTCCATCGAATTACCCCAAACCACCCCAAACTGCCCCAAAACACCCCAAACCGCCCATAAAAAAACACCCCAAGGCCATTGGGGCACCACCGATGGAACAGCTTGTTTATTGGTCCCATCTGCTATAGATGCTTCTCTTAAAATTATAGCTAATTATTTACTGAACAAGACGTTTGGAATTGCAGCATCGTGAGGATTCTAGTGAAAGAAATAAAATAATCACATTAATACAAGTTTTAGTTTAGTATTAAAAGTGCTCAAACATTCGTTTCTAGACATCCGATTATACATTGGACCCAGGGAATTAATAAATGCCTTAAAAGTGTAGTTAATGCTATGCTATTGCTGGCTCTCTAACTGTATGTCCACATTTGTGTTCCTCAAATTTCTCTTCTTTGTCTTGGTACTGGAATTGGATTTTGACATTACTTGGTATATTCTATTAGCATCTGTTGTTTTAGACATAATTTATTGCACTCCGAAAACAACTGGGTTGTGCATTTCTAGTGTTAATAAAATATCATTTCGATGAGAACTGAAAAATGTCAAATGTGTTTGGGATGGCATTCTGGACAGTACAAGTAAGTGTATTATGATTAATTTGGTGCTCAAAGCTAGTTTGATACACTCATCACTTCCACTATCACTGGTAGAGTAGGGTAAAGAAGATTTTATAACTGGAAGATTAGACTCCTTCCTGGAAGAAAACCGTCTTTGTGACTGAACTTCAACCACAAGAGCTGACTTCGATTTTTACCTTATTTTTGAACTGTGAAAAGAACGAAGTAAGGTCGTACTCCACTGGCGAAATGTAATTGTTGTCTAGTCTAGTCTATTCCATACAAATCTTGTAAGGCCATTCAAAAGCACCACATGAGTTTGCAACAATCACTTTCCAGCTGATCCTGTTTTCAGCTGCCCTAGATCTGCTGGCAAAGTCTATCCTTGCACACTCTGTTATATTATCTTCCTATCTGTCTCTTCTTTTCCTTTAATTATCAAGTGCACATTATTTTCCTTCTTTCAGAGTAACCTGCATCTAAATTGTGGAAGGCATGGAGTAATTGTTTTTGTACTATTGTGGTTGTTATTCACATTCTCTATGACTACAAAGAGGACTTATCAGTTACAGTTGAAAATTGTGTTTGTTTCCTCTTCCCACAATGATAAAATATATGTACAGGCCAGCACTGTTTATTGTGATTTTCAGTTTATTAGGCAAGATCTTGTGTTTTATTTTTTTTTATCAATGCCATACCAGATTCAGTCCATATATGGTTCATTTCTCCCTAACACTGAGTACACGCTATGTCCTTACTTTTAGTCTATAATGTTCAGGCCTAAAGCAATTGTGTTTGTACTCATTTTTAGTGCTCATTTTAGTCTCTTGTGGTTCTTATTCACGTTTTCCATGACCATGAAGGGAAAATATGAATTTTGACTTCTGTCCGAACGTACCATCAGCTCTGTCCTAGCGTACCGGGAACCGTCCGATCGTACCCTCCACTGCTGTTTTAGTCATTAAATGTCAAATATTAGGAGCATATGTCAACTTTCCAACGCTTTAAATGGTTCATACCACCATTTAAACATAACACCACGTAAGTTTCATGGACCCGGACTTAACATCATGCCTGGCTTACCACTGAGGATAAAAGACGAAGCTGTCCGAACGTACCGGGCTTGACCCTACAAGCAGACTGGCACTCCCTATTCTCACGGTACTAAAAGCTACAAGCAAGCCTGACCAAATAAGGAGGACCAACAATTCAACATACTGTAGTTAAGCCCTCTAGTATTTCATCTTAACCTCAAGGCATTTTTGTGTTGTCTACCTTCTGGTGAGTTTCATATTTTATATGCGCACAGTACTACCCTAAAGTGGGTAGGCAGAAATACCAACTCAATATTCTCAAGGTATATAGATATTTGCCTCAACATAAGCAAATTAAACGCAAGATTTCCTTATTTAAAATGTTAAGTATACTTAGATCGAACAAAGCAAGAAATAACATGATCTGACAATTATTTTTTATTTTATCGCCACTTTTATCATCCTGGGGTGTTACCACCTTTGGTAATTTTTCACTATTTTGGCTTTAAGAAGTCACAGAATATTCAAAAAGAGACAGAATTGAAATATTATGTGTTTTTATACTTTGTATTCCTGAAGCCTGAAAGACAATATAAAAAATGAGGAGACATGTGTGCCTGAGGGCAATCATATAGCACTACCGCGAAAATATGATTGCCGCGAGAATATGCAGTTGGAGTATATATCTTCCACAAAAAGCTCGGTCTGTGCTCAGCAACCATTAACTGTTGATGCTTATCAGATAAACCATTGCAGCCACAAAAAACTAAAATAAAAATTTTGTTTATTATCTCAAAAGCTTAAAATCTTCATTGGACGGTGGATTTCAACTTCAAGCATGGGTGTAAGTGGTAGGTATCTTATCGTTTTATGGTTGAAAGGCCATTTAAAAGGCCCTAAAATCACAAGCCATTCATTCATCTGTACCTTGAGATTCATTTTGCTACCTTATGATACCATATGCATTTATTTATGACCGCTTACCACATCTATGTGAATAGCGCCCACAACACGTGTACCGTTGCATAAAGATCAAGCTGCATTGTGAATAACTAATGGCAGTACTTCCGTGTCAAAGCAATAACTAGATTGTCTACGCCCATGAGCGTAGACAATTAAATCTAGTTTTCATATCGTGTGATGGCCTATCTAAATCATTCTTATAAAATTCTGCTATAAGATGGGTTTTTCCCTTCCAAGAGCATCTTTAAAACTCTATATAGATCCATCTTACATCCAACAAATCTAGATTTTTGGGATTGTTTTGGAAGGGAAAATCCCCAGCTTATAACCAAAGTAATATGGTAATTCCATGTACCATATTTCTTAGGTATTTCTTAGGATGATTCATAGTTCCGAAAACCACGCCTGCTTCAAACTGGTATACATCAATGCATTAACTGTAAGATAAAATCATGGACTGGTGTGGGACATTGAACATGTGCAGTTCTGTTTGTGATACTTTGTCACCTGCTAAGCTGTTGTTACATTGGAAGTTAAACACTGTCAGGTGACTTTTGAGTGACATTTTGGGTGTGGCTCGGGACTATGCATAGGAGGGAGGTTTTCTCCTTCCAAACCATTCCCAAATGTCTATATCTGTCTTACAAGATGGATCTAGACTTTTGGGATTGTTTTTGAAGAGAAAAACCTATCTAATAACTGAATTACATGCACACACAACTGATTTACATATTTGGTGTACTTCATGGAGAGAGAAAAACCTGTGTTAAAGCCGAATATATACAGTATATGGTCATTGGTGTGTTATTTGGTTGTCTAATTTGTTTTTGTTTTTTTTTTGTAGAGGAAAAACTTTCTCCAGGGTTTTCTCCCACCCCCATGCCGTTTCCGAAGCATGTGCATTCAGACGCTGATGACAAATTCAAAGAGCTGGCTGACAGTATCTACAATCGTAGCATGCAGGGTAAGAATTACGATGAATGTTAGGGGAAGCCACTATACCATTTTATTTTTTTGCCTTCTTTCTTAATGGGGATCAACTCATAATGGAAAGAATTTGCTCCCTTAGGAGCAAATTCTTTCCTTTAAAAGTTGACCCCATTTCTTAAAGGCTTCTTCATCCAGGGAAGCTAATAGGATTTCACAGAAGTTGTTCCCCTTTGTTAAAAATGGCAGAAAACATGAAAGTCACTCATAGACCGTAAAGCAGCCAAAACTCCAGGTAAGGTGGGTTTTGGTGATACATGTAGTTCTTATTTCTCTGTGTGCCCCTCATAAAGGTGCTTTAATGAAGGTTTTTACGCTAGTGACAACTGGTTGTCAGCTGCCCCAGAGGATGGAGACAACCACACTTGGCTGATAATAGCATAAGTTTCATGGGTGTTTGATGTGGATTGAAAAATCCAGAATGAGGTTCACTGTTCTTGCCAAATAGTGATCCTGAGAGACAGATGTTTAATCTGCACCTCACACTCATGACATTTTTTTCTAGTATACCTTCAGCATGTTCAGAGCTACAATAGTAATAAATCAAAGTGAAAGTGATCAAATATATTGATAAAGTAATCATGATTACATCCCTTTGTGTAATGAAATTGATGGCATAATGGCTATTACTCAGTGAACACTCAGAAAAATATCGATTACAAGTAATCAGGAATACAGGTTGCAGTAATCCCAGGTCAGTTATTTTTAGCTCGCCTGAGCACGAAGTGCTCAGGGTGAGCTTTTGGGATACCCTGATGTCCGTCGGACGTCCGAACGGACGTCCGTCAACTTTTACTTGTGTACACTCTAGCGGGCACAGTTTTGATCCAATCTTTCTGAAACTTTGTCAGAATGTTTATCTCTATAAAATCTAGGCCAAGTTCAAAACTGGGTCATGTCGGGTCAAAAAATAGGTCACTAGGTCAAATCTTAGAAAAACCTTGTGTACATTCTAGAAGGCACAGTTTTCATCCAAAGTTCATGAAACTTTGTCAGAATGTTTATCTTTGTAATATCTAGAACAAGTTCGAAACTGGGTCACATCGGGTCAAAAACTAGGTCACTAGGTCAAATCTTAGAAAAACCTTGTGTACGCTCTAGAAGGCACAGTTTTCATCCAAAGTTCATGAAACTTAGTCAGAATCTTTATCCTCATAATATCTAGGACAAGTTTGAAACTGGGTCACGTCGGGTCAAAAACTAGGTCACTAGGTCAAATCATAGAAAAACCTTGTGTACGCTCTAGAGGACACAGTTTTGATCCAATCTATATGAAACATTGTCAGAATGTCTATCTCCATAAACTCTAGGCCAAGTTTGAAACTGGGTCATGTTGGATCAAAAACTAGGTCACTAGGTCAAATCTTAGAAAAACCTTGTGTACACTCTAGAAGGCACAGTTCTCATCCAAAGTTCATGAAACTTTGTCAGAATGTTTATCTTTATAATATCTAGGACAAGAACGAAACTGGGTCATGTTGGGTCAAAAACTAGGTCACTAGGTCAAATCATAGAAAAACATTGTGCACGCTCTAGAGGACACAGTTTTGATCCAATCTTTATAAAACATTGTCAGAATGTCTATCTCCATAAACTCTAGGCCAAGTTCGAAATTGGGTCATGTCGGGTCAAGAACTAGGTCACTAGGTCAAATCTTAGAAAAACCTTGTGTACGCTCTAGAAGGCACAGTTTTCATCCAAAGTTCATGAAACTTTATCAGAATGTTTATCCTCATAATATGAAGGACAAATTTGAAACTGGGTCATGTAGGGTCAAAAACTAGGTCCCTTGGTCAAATCATAGAAAAACCGTGTGTACGCTCTTGAGGACACAGTTTTGATCCAATCTTTATGAAACTTTGTCAGAATGTTTATCTCCATAAACTCTAGGCCAAGTTTGAAAGTAGGTCATGTCAGGTCAAAAACTAGGTCATTAGGTCAAATCTTAGAAAAACCTCGTGTACGCACTAGAAGGAATAGTTTTGATCCAATCTTCATGAAACTATGTCAAAATGTTTATTGTCCATATATATATGCCCCTTATGAAACTGAGTCACGTCAGATCAGAAACTAGGTCACTAGGTCAAATCTAAGAAAAACTTTGTGTACACCCTAGAGGGCACAGTTTTGATCCAATCTTTATGAAACTCTGTCAGAATGTTTACCGTTATGAAATCTAGGTAAAGTTTGAAACTGGTTTGTGTCGGATCAAAAACTAGGTCACTAGGTCAAATATAAGAACGACCTTGTATACGCTCCAGAGGGCACAGTTTTGATCCAATCTCAATGAAACTTTGTCAGAATGTTTATTCTTACAATATCCGGTTTGAAACTGGGTCATGTCGGGTCAAAAGCTAGGTCACTAGGTCAAATCTAAATTAAGTTATGTTGCAAGAATAAGAACTAACATTGCAATGATGCCAGCCACAAACTCCTTGGAATACATTAGTTTCACCACAGTGAGATAATGATGCTACCATTCTATCATCTGTGTTTGCCTAGTTATGTCTAGTTCGAATCCATCAAAGGAACTCAACATGAACGGGAACTATTCGGAGAAGCGACTCTGCCATTTTCAGCTCACCTGAGCCTTACAGTATTGGTGTTAGCTGCCTCTTTCATCCATCCATAAACATTTTCAAACATCTCTGAAACCACTGGGCAGATCAAATTTCATATTGAGCCTGCACATGGGTCAAAGGATTGAAAGTTCTTCAAATGATCTTGGTCACATGACCAAGGTGGCTGCCATTCCCATGTATGGTAAAAACTCTTATAAATCTTCACCAGAGCCAGTGAACTGATTAATGCTCAGGTGAGCGATTCAGGGCCACCATGGCCCTCTTGTTCTACCTTTGTGACATCATTGCTTGTACAAACGATATCACTTCACAACATAGAGACAAGACCCTCTTCTATACTATCAGTGCTTTGACGACATGTAAATACACCTGGTTAACTATATGTTTTAAAGGATGTTCCGAAACGAAAAAAAACTGTTACGAAACGAAAAAGATACATAGTTACCGAACGACCTGGTCATCAGGTTGTAACTACGACTCTTTTTTGCTTTCTAACAGCTCTTTTCTGTTTTGTAACAGCCCTTGTATGTATGCAATTAACCAGGGTGTAATATTTGCATGACTTTGCTGATCATAGGTGAGATAAGAATTGTATGTACATGTACAGGTGAAACCAGTTGGGTGAAACTGAGTCAAGAATTGTAGGTACAGGTGAAACTGAGTCAAGAATTGTAGGTACAGGTGAAACTGAGTCAAGAATTGTAGGTACAGGTGAAACTGAGTCAAGAATTGTAGGTACAGGTGAAACTGAGTCAAGAATTGTAGGTACAGGTGAAACTTGACTGAATTATGCCCCTTTTCTGACCTAGGCAATGCTTGCTTTAGTTTCTGATTATATCCTACAGGTTTTGATCCTTACCTGAAGAAAGTGGTGACAGCACCATACAAACTGCCAACCTACCCCATAGAACAGAGTGAGAACAAGTCATATTTTGAGAGGCAACTCAGCTCAAGGTGGGTCACGTGACTAACTATGAATTTGTTTGATAGTAGTTGCTGGTTACTGTATTTGAGCAGCGACACGAGAAAACCAACAAAGTGGTTGTGCACCCAGTGCAGACTCAGATCGGCCTGGGCATCCGCCTAGTCTGATCAGACTCTTCGCTAAGCGTTTAAAGGGTAGCTAAGTGTCTAAGCTACCTCCATGCAGACAGCGAAAACTCTTATCAGACTGGGCAGATGCCCAGGCTGATCTGAATCTGCGCTGGGCGCACAGCCACTTTGTTGGTTTTGTCGTGTCGCGGCTCATTTACTTTGGGACTCAACTGTCAGAGGAAACAATAGTGATATAGTGCAGACTGCTCCTGGATCTGCACTGTTTACTAGTTCCACCAGCTGCCTTAAGGACATCCCAGAATAGTAAAATCTCTGTTCAAAGTTGAAGATTTGGGCAAATATATGTTTTAAGACTTTAGTAAATTCTAAGATTGTGGTCTTTTGTTTTTAGCTCGCCTGAGCACGAAGTGCTCAGGGTGAGCTTTTGGGATACCGTGATGTCCGTCGTCCGTCGTACGTCCGTCCGGACGTCCGGACGTCCGTCCGTCCGGACGTCCGTCAACTTTTGCTTGTGTACACTCTAGCGGGCACAGTTTCGATCCAATCTTTACGAAACTTTGTCAGAATGTTAGTCTTTATAAAATCTAGGCCAAGTTCGAAACTGGGTCATGTCGGGTCAAAAACTAGGTCACTAGGTCAAATCTTAGAAAAACCTTGTGTACACTCTAGAGGGCACAGTTTTCATCCAAAGTTCATGAAACTTTGTCAGAATGTTTATCCTCATAGTATCTAGGACAAGTTCGAAACTGGGTCACGTCGGGTCTAAAACTAGGTCACTAGGTCAAATCATAGAAAAACCTTGTGTACGCTCTAGAGGACACAATTTTGATCCAATCTTTATGAAACTTTGTCAGAATGTTTATCTCCATTAAATCTAGGCCAAGTTCGAAACTGGGTCATGTCGGGTCAAAAACTAGGTCACTAGGTCAAATCTTAGCAAAACCTTGTGTACGCTCTAGAGGGCACAGTTTTCATCCAAAGTTCATGAAACTTTGTCAGAATTTTTATTCTCATAGTATCTAGGCCAAGTTCGAAACTGGGTCATGTCGGGTCAAAAACTAGGTCACTAGGTCAAATCATAGAAAAACCTTGTGTACGCTCTAGAGGACACAGTTTTGATCCAATCTTTATGAAACTTTGTCAGAATGTTTATCTTCATAAACTCTAGGCCAAGTACGAAACTGGGTCATGTCGGATCAAAAACTAGGTCACAAGGTCAAATCTTTGAAAAACCTTGTGTACGCTCTAGAAGGCACAGTTTTGATCCAAAGTTCATGAAACTTAATCAGAAAGTTTATCCTTATAATATCTAGGATAGGTTTGAAACTGGGTCACGTCGGGTCAAAAACTAGGTCACTAGGTCAAATCTTAGAAAAACCTTGTGTACACTCTAGAGGGCACAGTTTTCATCCAAAGTTCATGAAACTTTGTCAGAATGTTTATCTCTATAAACTCTAGGCCAAGTTCAAAACTGGGTCTTGTTGGGTCGAAAACTAGGTCACTAGGTCAAATCTTAGAAAAACCTTGTGTACGCTTTAGAAGGCACAGTTTTGATCCAAAGTTCATGAAACTTTGTCAGAATGATTATCCTTATAATATGTAGGACAAGTTTGAAACTGGGTCATGTCGGGTAAAAACTAGGTCACTAGGTCAAATCATAGAAAAACCTTGTGTACGCTCTAGAGGACACAGTTTTGATCTAATCTTTATGAAGCTTTGTCAGAATGTTTACTTCCATAAACTCTCAGCCAAGTTTGAAAGTAGGTCATGTCGGGTCAAAAACTAGGTCACTAGGTCAAAGCATAGAAAAACCTTGTGTACGCTCTAGAGGACACAGTTTTCATCCAAAGTTCATGAAACTTTGTCAGAATGTTTATCCTCAAAATATGTAGGACAAGTTTGAAACTGGGTCATGTCGGGTCAAAAACTTGGTCAGTAGGTCAAATCTTAGAAAAACCTTGTGTACGCTCTAGAAGGCACAGTTTTCATCCAAAGTTCATGAAACTTTGTCAGAATATTTATCCTCATAATATCTAGAACAAGTTCGAAACTGGGTCACGTCGGGTCAAAAACTAGGTCACTAGGTCAAATCATTGAAAAACCTTGTGTACGCTCTAGAGGACACAGTTTTGATCCAATCTTTATGAAACATTGTCAAAATGTTTATCTCCATAAACTCTAGGCCAAGTTCGAAACTGGGTCATGTCGAGTCATAAACTTGGTCACTAGGTCAAATCTTAGAAAAACCTTGTGTGCGCTCTAGAAGGCACAGTTTTGATCCAATCTTCATGAAATTTTGTCAGAATGTTTATCCTCATAATATCTAGAACAAGTTCGAAACTGGGTCACGTCGGGTCAAAAACTAGGTCACTAGGTCAAATCATTGAAAAACCTTGTGTACGCTCTAGAGGACACAGTTTTGATCCAATCTTTATGAAACATTGTCAGAATGTTTATTTCCATAAACTCTAGGCCAAGTTCGAAACTGGGTCATGTCGAGTCATAAACTTGGTCACTAGGTCAAATCTTAGAAAAACCTTGTGTGCGCTCTAGAAGGCACAGTTTTGATTCAAAGTTCATGAAACTTTGTCAGAATGTTTATACTCATAATATGTAGGACAAGTTTGAAACTGGGTCATGTTGGGTCGAAAACTAGGTCACTAGGTCAAATCATAGAAAAACCTTGTGTACGCTCTAGAGGACACAGTTTTGATCTAATCTTTATGAAACTTTGTCAGAATGTTTATCTTCAGTAACTCTCGGCCAAGTTTGAAAGTAGGTCATGTCGGGTAAAAACTAGGTCACTAGGTCAAATCTTAGAAAAACGTTGTGTAAGCACTAGAAGGCATAGTTTTGATCCAATCTTCATGAAACTATGTCAAAATGTTTATTGTCCATATATCTAAGCCCCCTATGAAACTGAGTCACGTCGGCTCAAGGTCAAATCTTAGAAAAACTTTGTGTACACCCTAGAGGGCACAGTTTTGATCCAATCTTCATGAAACTCTGCCAGAATGTTTATCTTAATGAAATCTAGGTAAAGTTTGAAACTGGGTCGTGTCGGGTCAAAACATTGGTCACTAGGTCAAATATAAGAACGACCTTGTATACGCTCCAGAGGGCACAGTTTTAATCCAATCTCAATGAAACTGTGTCAGAATGTTTATTCTTACAATATCCAGGCCAAGTTTGAAACTGGGTCATGTCGGGTCAAAAACTAGGTCAAATGTTAGTATGGTAAAAACTCTTATAAATCTTCACCAGAGCCAGTGAACTGATTAATGCTCAGGTGAGCGATTCAGGGCCACCATGGCCCTCTTGTTTGTATATTTATTTTGCCGTACCTTCTTCATTTGGCCTTTTTCTAATATGGCTATCATAAGGCTAAGTTCAGACATTAACATACACCAAAAGTAAATATGAAAAACTGTCAAAGTCTGTGGAGTTTTCAAAATTATGATTTACTTATGGCAGGTCACTGTACATGGCACTACCAGTTTGAGTCTACAGCCAGTGCTGCATAAAAAAAAAAACAAGAAAAAAAAAACAAGAACAAAAACTGGCAAACATTGTAGAGTCAAATTCATGTACAGTGATCTACAATATTATATATAATAATAAGTACATGTATATACTTGTTAAAATTTCAATTAATTAGTTGCTTTAAGGTGTCAATATTTAGAGTAATGTTCTAGATAAATAATGTTTGTTGTTGTACTGTTGCAGGCCAATGTAAGTGTAAGTTATTGAAAATGCAAGTTGCTTTACCATATTGATTCCTGCATAGAAGAAAACTTGCATGTGGCAATCCCATGTGGCAATCCCTGTTATTAGACAGATTCTTTTATAAATTAATTTTTGATGAAAACTTTTTTTGTTAAAATTAATGCAGTTATCCAACTTGCAAAGAGAGGATCTATTGTATATTATACTAATACAGAACTTAAACTAGTGCTGAAAATTTGATGTGAAATAGGGCTGAGTCCGGTAACTTCGGACAGCGGTTAAATTCGGACATAACATCGCAAACAGTGGAAATCCAGATACTGAGCCGTCTCACCAGGATTTTCACTGTTTGCTCAGTTAATTTTGTTTTTATTCCAAACAACTGACATATAAAGGAAACAATGTCACTGTCCGAATTTACCCGCTATCCGAATTTACCAGACTTTACCCTATTGAAACAAGCACTGACTGAAGTATTACTGTTGAAAATCTATTTGTGGAAAATTGTTTATTCTGTTTTACATGAAAAATAGGGAGAAAAAGTAGGAACTTTTAGTTACAAAAAGTTCATACACATATGGTCAGTAACACATGTCTTCCATTTAAAACTTAGAAGGAGCCATTCCCTCACACAATGATGATTGTAAATAGAAAGAACCAGATACTATCAACAAACTGTAATATCACAAAACTAAGTGTATTCAGGCTTAGTAAACTTTAAACTAGTAATTTGTTGAATGCTTGTAAAACTTTTTTTTTTAAGGAATGTAATTTTTCAGGGGTGTAACATTCTACTTTGTATGCTCACTTGCTAAAAATAACCTAGCTGAAATATTACAAGTGACGATGTATTCACATAGTTACAAACGTTTGGTTAAAGTGTAAGCTTAACTAAAGCACAAGTGTTGTTTTTATTATTTCATCAAAAAGTTCTGTTGAGCAAGTAGCATGGAAAGAATTTTACACCACTGATATTTTACTTATAACTTGTTTTCAGACTTCATTTTAACTCGGATTTATTACCTACCTCAAATGATGACACCTTGTGAGTGAATACTAACTATTCTTGTCAGAGTCATTGGGTCACCAGGTTTACCATATTGTACAGGCTACTGGCTTTCTTTCTAATACATGGTTTTTACTCAGAATTTCACACAAGTTTTCTTTAACATGCAGAAAGCCATGTCTCAATTTTTCAAAGCATCATTAGCCTAACGAGCTCGTCAAGAGGTCAACTCTTTAAGTGTTTTATGACTTTATAACTAAATACACTGATATTTATACCTTCAACATACGAAGTATGTCGAGGGGCATATAGTTTTCGTCTTTCCGTCCGTTCGTCCATCTGTCCTTCCGTTGGTCCGTTCGTCCGTCCGTCCGTCCATCCCTCCGTCCGTTAACATTTGTGTTAAAGTTTTGCGTTAAGTTTTTGTTCTTTGCTTATATTTCCATTATCCTTCAATGGAACCTTTTGGTATGTGACTGAGTATACTTCTAGGTTCATGCAGAATAGTTGACATCGTCTGGATGCTGCTGTTGACCTAATGTCTAGGTCACAGACTTAAACATTTGTGTTAAAGTTTTGCGTTAAGTTTATATTTTGCTTTTATATTTCCAATTACCTTTGATGGAACCTTCTGCTATTTGACTAGGGTTACTTTAAGGTTCATACAGAGTAGTTGACATCATCTGGATGCTGCTGCTTACCAAAGGTCAAGGTCACAGACTTGTATATTTGTGTTAAAGTTTTGCGTTTAGTTTTTATTAGCTCACCTGAGCACGAAGTGCTCAAGGTGAGCTATTGTGATCGAAATTTGTCCGTCGTCCGTCGTCCGTCCGTCCGTCCGTCCGTCGTCAACAATTTCTTTAAACGACATCTCCTCCTAGACCAGTAGGCCAATTCCAAAATAATTTCACACAAATGTTCCTCTTATAGCCTTGTACCAAAATTGCTAAAATGGTTCCGCTCCGCTGAACAAAATGGCCGCCAGAGCTAAAAATAGAAAAACCTTTAAACGACATCTCCTCCCAAGCCAGTGGACCGATTTCAAAATAATTTCACAGAAATGTTCGACTCATGGCCCTGAACCAAAAATTGCTAAAACGGTTCCGCTCCGCTCAACAAAATGGCCGCCAGAGCTAAAAATAGAAAAACCTTCAAACGACATCTCCTCTCAAGCCATTGGACCGATTTCAAAATAATTTCACAAAAATGTTTGAATCATGGCCTTGAACCAAAATTGCTAAAACGGTTGTGCTCCACTGAACAAAATGGCCGCCAGAGCTAAAAATAGAAAAACCTTTAAACGACATCTCCTCCCAAGCCAGTGGACCGATTTCAAAATAATTTCACAGAAATGTTCGACTCATGGCCCTGAACCAAAATTGCTAAAACGGTTCCGCTCTGCTGAACAAAATGGCCACCAGAGCTAAAAATAGAAAAGTCTTTAAACGACATCTCCTCCCAAGCCAGTGGACCGATTTCAAAATAATTTCACAGAAATGTTCGACTCATGGCCCTGAACCAAAATTGCTAAAATGGTTCCGCTCCGCTGAACAAAATGGCCGCCAGAGCTAAAAATTGCTAAAACGGTTCCGCTCCGCTGAACAAAATGGCCGCCAGAGCTAAAAATAGAAAAACCTTTAAACGACATCTCCTCCCAAGCCAGTGGACCGATTTCAAAATAATTTCACCGAAATGTTCGACTCATGGCCCTGAACCAAAATTGCTAAAACGGTTCCGCTCCACTGAACAAAATGGCCACCAGAGCTAAAAATAGAAAAACCTTTAAACGACATCTTCTCCCAAGCCAGTGGATTGATTTCAAAATAATTTCACAGAAATGTTTGAATCATGGCCTTGAACCAAAATTGCTAAAACGGTTCCGCTTCGCTGAACAAACTGGCCGCCAGAGCTAAAAATAGAAAAACCTTTAAACGACATCTCCTCCCAAGCCAGTGGACCGATTTCAAAATAATTTCACCGAAATGTTTGACTCATGGCCCTGAACCAAAATTGCTTAAAAGGTTCCACTCCACTGAACAAGATGGCCACCAGAGCTAAAAATAGAAATAAATCTTTAAATGACATAGAGGGCACAGTTTTGATCCAACCCTCATGAACCTTTGTCAGAATGATTATCTTGATAAACTTTAGGCCAAATTTGAAACTAGGTCATGTCGGGTCAAAAAGTAGGTCACTAGGTCAAATCTTAGTAAAACCTTGTGTACACTCTAGAGGGCACAGTTTTGATCCAACCTTCATGAAACTTTGTCAGAATGATTATCTAAATGAAATGCAGGCCAAATTTGAAACGAGGTCATGTCGGATTAAAAACTAGGTCACTAGGTCAAATCTTAGTAAAACCTTGTGTACACTCTAGAGGGCACAGTTTTGATCCAATTTTCATGAAACTTTGTCAGAATATTAATCTTCATAAAGTCTAGATGAATTTTAAAACTGGGTTACATAAGGTCAAAAACTAGGTCACTAGGTCAGATCTTAGAAATACCTTGTTAACACTCAAGAGGGCACAGTTTTAATCTAATCTTCTTGAAACTTTGTCAGAATGTTTATCTTCATAAAATCTAGGCAAACTACGAAAAAGGGTTATGTTGTGTCAAAAACTAGGTCACTAGGTCAAATCTTAGGAAAACCTTGTGAACACTCTAGAGGGCACGATTTTTCTTCAATCTTCATGAAACTTTGTCTTGTCGGGTCAAAAACTAGGTCACTAGGTCAAATCTTAGAAAAACCTTGTGTACACAATTGTCGTTTTATTTTGCATTGAATCTTCATGAAACATTGTCAGAATGTTTATCTTCATGAAATTTAGGCCAAGTTTGAAACTGAATACTGTCTGATCGAAAACTAGATAGCCAGGTCAGATCTTAGAAAAACATTGTGTACACTCTAGAGGGCACAGTTTTGAACCAATCTTCATGAAACTTTGTCAGAATAATATATTGGAAAGTGCAAAACTGCTCCAGTTTAACCGTCATCAAATAGATGATCTTCCATGTTAATTCATCATAACTCAGGTGAGCGATTTAGGTCCATCATGGACCTCTTGTGCTTTGCTTATATTTCCAACTTCCTTTGATGAAACATTTTGATATATGACAAGGTTTACTTCTATGTTCATGCACAATAGTCGACATCATCTGGATGCTGCTGCTGACCATTGGTCAAGGTCACAGACTTAAACATTTGCGTTAAAATTTTGTCTTAAGTTTATATTCTTCTTTGATATTTCCTGTATCCTTTGATGGAGCCTTTTGATATTCGACTTATGTTTACTTGTAGGTTCATAGCTGCTTTCCAAAGGTCAAGGTCACAGACATGCATATTTGTGTTTAAGTTTTGCGTTTTGTTTTCATTCTTTGTTTTATAGTTTTGCGTTATGTTTTCATTCTTTGTTTATATTTCAAACATCCATAGATGAAACCTTTTGATATATGGCTAGATTTACTTCTCTGTGTTCATGCAGATTAGTTGACATCATCTGGATGCAGCTGCTGACCAAGGTCATGGAAACAGACTTAAACGTTTACAATAAAGTTTTGTGTTGAGTTGGTACTCTTTGCTGATGATATTTGTAATATACTTTGATGGAACCATTTGATAGGTGACTAAGTTTACTTCTAGGTTCATACCATGTATAAGATTGGTTTCATTAGGCGGTGGTTTCATTAGGCGGTGGCGCTGGCCGGGGGTATATGTGAGCCCCTGCTCACTTGCTCTAGTTTTTGTTGAAAAAATGTGAGAAGCCTTTGCAGTGCAAAAGCTTCTCACATTTTCTCAACAAAACATATTGGTGTATTTGAGATTTTAATGTTTGAAATTTTAACGAAAGGTCGTTAACAATGTTGTTAGTTTTGAACAATGGGCCCTGATGTATTTATTTGGATATAAGACAGGTTTTTCTGTCTCCATAAAGTGCTCCAAATATGTAAGTCAGTTGTGTGTATTTCAACTGTTAGATAGGGTTTTTTTTTCTCTTCCATAACAATCCCAAAAATTTAGATCCATCTTACAAGATGGATTTAGATTTTTGAAATTGTCTCTCTTCCAAAACAATCTAAAAAATCTAGATCTGTCTTACAAGATGGATTTAGATTTTTGGAATTGTTTTCAGAGAAAAAGTAATAGTCTTCAAACTTGCTGTTGTTACAAAATTTAGCTTGTTTCACCAGAGCTCCAGATAACTTTTTTCAGCAGGGAGTTGCTGAATCCTCACTTTGTGACAAGGGCGTTTTTTGCAATATCTGGAAGTTTTTTTCACTTCCAATTTTTTTTCGGGCAGTTTTTATACCCCGCCACACGTTAGTGGCGGGGTATTATGTTTTCCTGCTGGCTGTCCGTGTGTCTTTCCTTCGGTCGTCCGTCCGTCCGTAAGCACTTCGTTTCCGTTCGATAACTTGAGTATTTATTAACAGATTTTATTCATACATGGCATGTGCATTGGTCTTGGGAAGATCTCGGTTGGGATTGTTAATGGGCAAATTTCGATGTCTTCTTATGGAGTTATTGCCCTTTTCATGGTCTTAAAAACAGTTTTTGGTGTGTAGTTCTTTTACACTTTGAAAATCTTGATGAAATTTCACAGAAATGATCGAAGTAACATAAGCTTTCAGTTATAAGCAGAATTTTGTCCACCTGGATTATCTGCCCCTGCCCTAGGGCTATATACATGTATGAAATAATGAAAAAAAATGTATAAAATTAGAGTCGAAAGGGATTTTTCTGAAACTTGTAACAAATTATCATATTGATATAAGCTTTATGTCTTGATCAAAATTTTGTCCCCCAGTGGTTATCTGCCCCTGACACATGCTGTATACATGTATGAAATCATGAAAAAATCAATATAAAATCAGATTTTCGGTATATCTTGATGAAATTTCATAGAAATGATTAAAATAACAAGCTTTCTGTTACAAGTAGTATTAAGTCCACATAGGTTACCTGCCCCTGCCCCAGAGCTATATACATGTATAAAATTATGAAAAAATTCTGTTCATGAGGCTCATGTCATGATAAAAAAAAATGTATAAAAGATAGAAGACGGGGTATTGGTTTGCAGTGGCGGGGTATTACGCAGTCGTTTACGATGCTTTTATTTGTGGTTTGAATGCCATTAGATATTACAATAAAGTCAAATTTTTAAAACAGAGATCCAGATGCAATTTGTCTGAGGTTTCTAATACGTTTCTCAACAATGTCAGCGCACGAACTCTGCAGGCCAAGAATAATGGGTTTTAACAGCTCGGCTGACGATACATCTGGCGGATCAGATCGCTGGAAAAACTTAAAAAGCGACTTCTGAACTGATTTTAACTTGCGTGCGGGCAGACATGATGAAATTGCCGGAAATTAATATCGAAGACTGTGTCTCAATCTATTACGTGTAAAATGTAGCAGTCTGTGTGTTAACCCGTCAATGGCGCCAAAACATGGACTGGGTCACCCAATTTTTAGTCCGGTTATGTAATATTTTTTGTCAGATATGTAGTTACCCGTCTACCGGATATTGAATTACGTCACACAGCACTTTCTGCACCGAACTGTCACATTAATTTAATCGCGAGTAAAGCTGGGAAGTTTCATGCGATTAAGTACGGCAGTTTTCGATCAGGCTTTTGCAGACATACCCATATGGCCATGCGCAAAATACAAGGCGTTTGATGACGCTTCCGTTTCACAAACGATGCGTCAACTAGTATTTTAAAGACATTTTCCCGACGCATCAAACAGGAATGGAATGCGTTTTTACCCTTTATTCATGCGTCAAAAACGGAAAAACGCCCTTTATCTGGAGCTCTGTTTCACCTTCTCTTTATAAACTGTGAAGCATGCAAAGCACTGGAGATAATATCGAGACAGGTTGAAAACGAAATGAACAACTGTGAACAGATTCAGGTGTGTTGCCAAAGGCATATACCAGTACTGTACTCTAGATCTGAAACCTTAGCCAGTACAGTATGGTATCTTTAAGTGACATTATGGCTCTTTTGTATCACAGAGAAATAGACATGAAGACTTCAGGAGTGTAAAACAGCAGAAGTTATTGGTCTGTTTCTGGTGATGCAGTATAAGCATGCATTACTATTGTAAAATGTATCTTGTAGAACTGGTATTTAGTTTGTATGCATGCACATTACAGGTACTTTTAAGCACGTAACACGGAAATGTTTAATCAGAGTAAATAGATATATTTGGTATTGTAGATACTGAGATATATAATTTCATCATAACAACTTCATGAGGACAGGGACTATAATGTAGTTGAAGGCTTAATACATTATAAGCATTCTACATGGGACCTTGCATGTATACTTTTTTCTATTTTCCCGCTATGCCAGTATTTAATGCTAATGACACAGAATTATTCTCAAATAGTTCTCTTTAATAAAGAGAACTATTTAGAATAATTCAGTCATTAGCGCTTAACGTTAACAACCTTAGAAAGGTTATTTTATTCTAAGCTTGTTTAAAGTTAATGAGTGCACCTCCCTGTTTTTAGCTCGCCTGAGCACGAAGTGCTCAGGGTGAGCTTTTGGGATACCGTGATGTCCGTCGTCCGTCGTACGTCCGTCCGGACGTCCGGACGTCCGTCCGTCCGGACGTCCGTCAACTTTTGCTTGTGTACACTCTAGCGGGCACAGTTTCGATCCAATCTTTACGAAACTTTGTCAGAATGTTAGTCTTTATAAAATCTAGGCCAAGTTCGAAACTGGGTCATGTCGGGTCAAAAACTAGGTCACTAGGTCAAATCTTAGAAAAACCTTGTGTACACTCTAGAGGGCACAGTTTTCATCCAAAGTTCATGAAACTTTGTCAGAATGTTTATCCTCATAGTATCTAGGACAAGTTCGAAACTGGGTCACGTCGGGTCTAAAACTAGGTCACTAGGTCAAATCATAGAAAAACCTTGTGTACGCTCTAGAGGACACAATTTTGATCCAATCTTTATGAAACTTTGTCAGAATGTTTATCTCCATTAAATCTAGGCCAAGTTCGAAACTGGGTCATGTCGGGTCAAAAACTAGGTCACTAGGTCAAATCTTAGCAAAACCTTGTGTACGCTCTAGAGGGCACAGTTTTCATCCAAAGTTCATGAAACTTTGTCAGAATGTTTATTCTCATAGTATCTAGGCCAAGTTCGAAACTGGGTCATGTCGGGTCAAAAACTAGGTCACTAGGTCAAATCATAGAAAAACCTTGTGTACGCTCTAGAGGACACAGTTTTGATCCAATCTTTATGAAACATTGTCAGAATGTTTATCTTCATAAACTCTAGGCCAAGTACGAAACTGGGTCATGTTGGATCAAAAACTAGGTCACTAGGTCAAATCTTTGAAAAACCTTGTGTACGCTCTAGAAGGCACAGTTTTGATCCAAAGTCCATGAAACTTAATCAGAAAGTTTATCCTAATAATATCTAGGATAAGTTTGAAACTAGGTCACGTCGGGTCAAAAACTAGGTCACTAGGTCAAATCATAGAAAAAACCTTGTGTATGCTCTAGAGGACACATTTTTGATCCAATCTTTATGAAACATTGTCAGAATGTTTATCTCTATAAACTCTAGGCCAAGTTCGAAACTGGGTCTCGTTGGGTCGAAAACTAGGTCACTAGGTCAAATCTTAGAAAAACCTTGTGTACGCTTTAGAAGGCACAGTTTTGATCCAAAGTTCATGAAACTTTGTCAGAATGATTATCCTTATAATATGTAGGACAAGTTTGAAACTGGGTCATGTCGGGTCAAAAACTAGGTCACTAGGTCAAATCATAGAAAAACCTTGTGTACGCTCTAGAGGACACAGTTTTGATCTAATCTTTATGAAGCTTTGACAGAATGTTTACTTCCATAAACTCTCAGCCAAGTTTGAAAGTAGGTCATGTAGGGTCAAAAACTAGGTCACTAGGTCAAAGCATAGAAAAACCTTGTGTACGCTCTAGAGGACACAGTTTTCATCCAAAGTTCATGAAACTTTGTCAGAATGTTTATCCTCAAAATATGTAGGACAAGTTTGAAACTGGGTCATGTCGGGTCAAAACTTGGTCAGTAGGTCAAATCTTAGAAAAACCTTGTGTACGCTCTAGAAGGCACAGTTTTCATCCAAAGTTCATGAAACTTTGTCAGAATGTTTATCCTTGTAATATCTAGAACAAGTTTGAAACTGGGTCTTGTCGGGTCAAAAACTAGGTCACTAGGTCAAATCATTGAAAAACCTTGTGTACGCTCTAGAGGACACAGTTTTGATCCAATCTTTATGAAACATTGTCAGAATGTTTATCTCCATAAACTCTAGGCCAAGTTCGAAATTGGGTCATGTCGAGTCATAAACTTGGTCACTAGGTCAAATCTTAGAAAAACCTTGTGTGCGCTCTAGAAGGCACAGTTTTGATCCAATCTTCATGAAACTTTGTCAGAATGTTTATCCTCATAATATCTAGAACAAGTTCGAAACTGGGTCACGTCGGGTCAAAAACTAGGTCACTAGGTCAAATCATTGAAAAACCTTGTGTACGCTCTAGAGGACACAGTTTTGATCCAATCTTTATGAAACATTGTCAGAATGTTTATTTCCATAAACTCTAGGCCAAGTTCGAAACTGGGTCATGTCGGGTCAAAAACTTGGTCACTAGGTCAAATCTTAGAAAAACCTTGTGTGCGCTCTAGAAGGCACAGTTTTGATTCAAAGTTCATGAAACTTTGTCAGAATGTTTATACTCATAATATGTAGGACAACTTTGAAACTGGGTCATGTTGGGTCGAAAACTAGGTCACTAGGTCAAATCATAGAAAAACCTTGTGTACGCTCTAGAGGACACAGTTTTGATCTAATCTTTATGAAACTTTGTCAGAATGTTTATCTTCAGTAACTCTCGGCCAAGTTTGAAAGTAGGTCATGTCGGGTAAAAACTAGGTCACTAGGTCAAATCTTAGAAAAACGTTGTGTAAGCACTAGAAGGCATAGTTTTGATCCAATCTTCATGAAACTATGTCAAAATGTTTATTGTCCATATATCTAAGCCCCCTATGAAACTGAGTCACGTCGGCTCAAGGTCAAATCTTAGAAAAACTTTGTGTACACCCTAGAGGGCACAGTTTTGATCCAATCTTCATGAAACTCTGCCAGAATGTTTATCTTAATGAAATCTAGGTAAAGTTTGAAACTGGGTCGTGTCGGGTCAAAACATTGGTCACTAGGTCAAATATAAGAACGACCTTGTATACGCTCCAGAGGGCACAGTTTTAATCCAATCTCAATGAAACTGTGTCAGAATGTTTATTCTTACAATATCCAGGCCAAGTTTGAAACTGGGTCATGTCGGGTCAAAAACTAGGTCAAATGTTAGTATGGTAAAAACTCTTATAAATCTTCACCAGAGCCAGTGAACTGATTAATGCTCAGGTGAGCGATTCAGGGCCACCATGGCCCTCTTGTTCTACCATTTATGCAAAGGGGGACAACTTTTGTGATACCGTGTTTGCTTCCCTTGGTGGCAGAATCCTGGCCTTCCAAAATGGGATCAGCTGTTACAAGAATGAATTTGCTCCTAAGGGAGCAAATTCTTTCCTTAAAGAATTGTCCCAGTTGAGAAGGAAGGCAAAAATGAAAAAGGCAGCGTTTCTTTCTATAAGTATACCCATTCTCAGTAACAAGGGTTGCAACCTATTTTTTTTTTCAAAAAGAAAAAAATTATCTGAGAATTATCATCAAATACTCTTCCTATCTGTAGGTAAGATAGTGCAGCCAAGTTATTAGATACCCAATTAATCAAAATATCCAAGTTTTCAATAAATTGGCATAAGAATACCTGTCTGTATCTGTAACTGCCAGGTGTATTCTGTAGTTGAACCTCATACAGCTGTAGAAAAGATGCCTTGCCACAAGTGTCAACAGAGAATACTGGTATTAACCTGTGTGTCTGAAAACATTGATGAAAGCCTTATCATTGGAGTACACAGTTTTTTCAGGATCCCCATAGTATGGAATTAGAAGTATATAAATTCTTCAAAATAGCATAAATGGCCATAATAATACCCCTGAGAGCATGAGCTATTTTAGAACACTTAAAATAAAGTGCCAACATAAAAGCTGACAACAAAATTTACAACTTATGTTAGCGAAATTTCCAAAAAAAAAATAAAAAAAATAGTACAAGCCTGTCATGCTAAGAATTCAAAGACTAATGGCAGACAGGGTATATCCAAATGAGGTGGCTCATTGTGATCCGCCTTATCTGGATCTACACTGTTTGCAAGTTCAATGTTTGTCTTTGTATCATTATAAATTTCAGTCTCCTGTCAGTTCTGAAAGGGAAGCATTTGCTCTTTTATCTGTTGTAGTTGACCGCCCCCCCCCCCCCCCCCCCCCCCCCCCCCCCCATCCCCCCCCCCTTTTCTCCTCTCTCACCATTGAAAAAAGGAGGTAAAATGAAAATAACAGAGTTCATTCCCCTTTAAATGTACCCATTCACTTCAACAGTAATACACATTCAAGGGCTGCAAAGTCTACAACAAAAAATGTGCAAAGTCTACAACAACAATATGCTTATTATAAGATTTTAAAGATCTTCACTGTTTTAGCTAAAACGCTTCTATATTTTTAGCTCATCTGTACAAAAGTACAAGAAGAGCTGTTTCAATCTCTGTTGAGTTGGCATTAGAGTAAGCATCCCAGTGTGCATTTAAGTTTTGCTTGAAGTTTGTTTGTGATGGGCAAGGTGCTGTCAGGCGAGCTAACCTGTATGCTAACAGATGATGTCATTTTCATGATATTTAGTCATTATCAAAGTCTTTTTCATAGTTTCACAGTCCTACAGGATCAGATATGTTCCTTTTAGAGTTGACCCTCATTTAGAAGGGAGGCAGAAATGAAAATGTCAGAGTTGTTTCCCCTGAAAGTGATTTATTAACCTAAAGGATATTTAGAAGTCTATTCTTTCCCAAAGAGAGAGATTTTATTTGATTACATGCACTTATGGTGCACTCTCAGAAAATCAATTTCCGTATTATCCGTCAAAAATCAATGGAAGATCTGCTGTTTCAGCTAATTATCAGCATCATTCACACTTAGATAAATCTAATGACAGTCTCAGATGGTAAATTCTGATTTTCTAGTGGCTGTCACACTTGCTTCATTTGTCATATGTTGCGCAAGTCAGTGATATATTCGGATAAAAAGATGCTGACTGAAGCTTTTGAATGGTAAGTCAGTGCCCTAGATAATAAGGGGTATTACAGGGATAATTCAGAGATAATTTTCTTATTTCTCAATGAAACATACTTTGTGACCCCTCATTAGAACCGTCTGTATTTGTAGGAAAATAAGGAAATTATTTCCATAATTATCCCCGTTACCCCTTTTTATCTTGATGTATAAAAAAGTTAAGAGATCATCTCACTTAGACGAGATCCCACAACATAGGTTTTTGTGAAGGAATCAGAATGGAAAACATAAAATTCAGGCATGTTTATTTATTTTGCAGCTCTAAGCAAAATCTGCATAGTCAGCACAGTTCATTTACATCACAAAGGTGACAGTTACTTGTTCTGATTGTTCAGTTCTTTTTGTTGATCAGAAATACTCCACACATTTTTCTCCTTTTAAAAATTTCTCTCATTTTAAACAGATACACCTAAAGTTCTATCTCATCTGGATGTAAACCGTTTTGCCAAAACTGCATTTTTCAGAATAAAAATGGTAAATCAGCCACGACATGACAAAACCAGCAAAGTGACATGTGCGCCCAGCAAAGACTCAGCTCAGCCTGGGCAGCCGCCCAGTCTGATCAGAGACTGCTGTGTGCTGAAAGGATAGCTATGGGTCTAAGCTAGCTACATGCAGACAGCTGAGCTTAGCTCCATGCAGACAGCAAAGACTCTGATCAGACTGGGCGGATGCCCAGGCAGTTCTGAGTCTTCGCTGGGCGCACTTGTCACTTGTTGGTTTTGTTATACGCCCGTTTTGAAAAAACGGACTGTTAAGTCATGGCGCTGTCTGTCCGTCCATCTGTCCGTCCATCCGTCTGTCCGTAAACGTTCTTGTACGCGCCATAACTCAGTAACCATTTGGGATATCTTCATGAGATTTGGTAGGCATATGTATTAGGGTGGGGGAACGTGTTGCGTACAAGAATGATTGCTCCCCCTTTCTTTCTTTTGAAGTTATGCCCCTTTGATTAATTTTTTCCCTGTAAGTCTTGTACACGCCATAACTAGATAACCGTTTGGGATATCTTTATAAAACTTCATAGCAATGTGTATGAAGTCCTAACGATGTGTCGCCTACAACAATGGCTTCTCTCCCTTTCTTCGTTTTAGAGTTAATCCCTTTCATTAGTTCTTATAGGCTATTTTTGTGTATACTTTTCTTGTACAATATATTGTCAAGGGAAAATAGTAGAACTAAAAATGGTATATCTAGTATATTTTGGTTATCTCCCTTGTTCCACTTACCTTGGAAGACCAACACAATATTTAGATGATGTTGCAGTCATTATGCCCCAACTTGGAAAAAGTGGGGGGTATACTGGTTTACATCTGTCCATCCATCCGTCCATCTGTCTGTCCTTCCGTCTGTCCTTCCGTCCCCATTTAATCAAATTTTTCATCAAAGATTTCTTCACAACCATACAAGCTAGACTGGTCATATTTGGCATACATGTTGATGACGACATGTTGTATTGTGGGATTGAGAACCAGCCTTCTCCTGCTTATTCTTCCCTGTATTTGTCCGATTTTCTTTCTTTCCCTACTTTGAATAATGAAATTTTTCATCAAAGATTCTCCACAACCATGCTTGCTAGAGTAGTCATATTTGGTATGCAGGTTAATGATGACTTACTGTATTGTGGGATTGAGAACCAGACTTCTCCTCTTTTTATTCCCTGTATTTGTCCGATTTTCTTTCTCTCTTTACTTTGAATAATGCATTTTTTTCGCAAAAGATTTCTATGCATTTGTAAGTTAGAGTAGGAATTTTTGTATGCAGGTTGATGATAACTTGTATTGTGGGATTGAGAACCAGTCTTCCCCTGCTTATTCTTCCCTATATTTTTCCAATTTTCTTTCTGTCCTGGCTTTGAATAATGTAATTTTTGTAACAGATTTCACAGCAACCATTCATATTTGGTATACATTTTAGCAATGATTTCTCTCCCTCTTTATGCTTTTTGTTACGAAAATAACACCATTTGATTTAAGCAATTAAGCGGGGGTATAGTCGGATTCGCTGACAGTTCTAGTTAATTATAGAGTGGTTGCCCTTGTTTGTCTGCCTGTCTATCCTTTTGTAAACAATCTTGTTCATTCTGTAACTCCTTTAGGACATTGAAACGGGCGTATTATGCGCCGCTTGCGAAGCCCTTGTTGTGCCATGGCTCATTTACTGTTTTTAGTCTGAAAAATGGAACTTTTGCAAAACAGTTTACATCGAGATGAGATGGCACTGTAAGTGTATGTGTTCAAAAGGAGATAAATTTTGTACCCTGTACAAAGTCACCCTTCCAAATTTGGGTTGGCCCCATTGAGAAGAAGGGCAAAAAAGAAATTGGTAGAGTTACTTCCCTTGAAAGGCTAGTTATTTGAACTAGTTAGACTATCATACTAATTATAAGCCACCTTATTCTGGGTTTTCACTGTTTGCAAAATTTGACTACTTCCACTTTTTAAGTCACACAAGAAACTGCTGTGGAATATTTCTATACAGTTGTATTCCAAGACAATGCCAGTGATCACATGACTTTAATGTAAAGTCAGGCCATGCTAGATATCTTAACTAATAGGATGATTACATGTATTATATTACCATTTGTGATCGCAACTTTTACTACAGAATGATATACATATTAGTTTGTGATGAATCAAATTCTTACTTTTTAAAAATGATTTACCGGTACTGTAAAAGATCAGTTGCATGGAACGAAAACAGAACAAACAACCAAGATCAAGAATTAGATTTTTTTCGTTGATCACGTTTCAGCAAGATATTTCCTTCTCCTTAAACATAAAGATGTTTATATAAATGTATTTCATGGACATGTAATACTGTGAATGATATTTTTAAATGTGTCAGCAATTACTCTTTCGATGCTACTGGGGAGCACAGTAATTAATGTTGTTATTACAACAAGTAATTTATTGGTTCAACCCATTTGTCTATTTTTGTGGCAATAAAATAGGTTTGAAAAGAAGCTAAACTCATGACTGATTAAGAAATGCATATCATTTTCTGAATCGTGAATGCTGAAGAATTGTATGTGTTTATCCATTTTCTTTGCACCAGGATACAGCATGCCTGTATTATTCACAACTGACATACATGTAATCGCAAATTTTCTTTTGAAATTCAAGTTCAGGAACATTTTAGTGAGTGAATATTAATTGAATTATTATCCCTGTTGGGTTGATGTTAATAATTTAAATTATGCTTTCAAGGTTCACATGTTAGAATCACAGTTCAGTTCTTTTCAGGTTTCTTTTTGACAACACTGTTCATACTGTTAAGTTGCGAATTATATTATCCAACAGGGATGGATATGGCTCAATTTTATATCCTTTTTAGCAGTATTTCAGTCATATCAGGACAATGAATGGCTGTGTGCAGTGGAACCCTGTTTATGGTTGGAAAGATTTCCACCATCAGGGGCCGTATTCATAGAACAACTTAAGTGGTTACTATGCTGTTGCTAAGGCTAAATTTCTTTGAAGGAGATGCCCTACAACTATGAAATTTGGTCTGGAGGAACAGTCTTTGTAAGACTGTTCCTCCAGACCAAATTTCATAGTTGTAGGGCTTCTCCTTTATAGATATTTAGCCTTAGCAACAGCATAGCAACGACTTAAGTGGCTTTATGAATACGGCCCCTGGAATCAGACCTTAGGTCCAGGTACCATTGATCAGCAGGCCAGCACTTAAGTCACTGACCTACTGGGGATCTTTATTCAACAGAGAAAAAGATAGAACTCTTCATGGTATAGTGCCATATTTAGCCTTACTTTTGTGGACAGAAGTGGACAGAAATCAATCAGTGTAGGCCCAGATCAGACTGCACCTATGAAGTAGTTTGGAGCAGTCTGACAAGAGTCTTTAATATTAAGGTTTATGGATACAATGCCATGCTTTTCAGCTATTTTTTCTAAGGGAGACATTTTTATTTGCTCCCTAGAGTCTAAGGGAAGCTAATCAGCCACTGCCAAAATACTTCTAACAAGCAGTATAAAGATGAATGGATGTATTTTCAGAGGAAGCTAACTGGAGTTCATGTTGTTCCCTCCGTAAAACTGATGAAAAACTCGGAAGTTGGCAAGTCAATAAAACATTATTTTTGGAAAATAGGCAGGGTGTGTATCAGATCAGAGCCGTTTATTAGGATTAATGTTTTCAATTCAACATTTCTAGTTCTGGTATCAGAGTTGCGGGCTCCGAGCGAGATAATGGTGTGCCCCATTATGACCGGTTCCCATCTCAGAATGATGAGTTTGATGAGATTGAAGAGGTTGTGGAAGAATACAGCATGGCACCGCTCTTCCAGAGGATACACATCAGTGGGGATGATACTACAGGGGTAAGATAATCAGTTCTCGGTAGAGCTTGAGATACAGGGTGGGGGATGACATGGTTTTTTATTTGATAGGCCGCACAAAAAAATGGTGATGCAATGAGTGAATCTTAGTTTATGAGGCCGTGAATTTCTCTTTTAAATATTTTACACTAATTGAGCTATGCACCACTTTCCAGCCCACATTTCTGATTCTAAAGACACTTTGATAACCTGCAAAGATATGTACTTTGGGCAAGACTCTGTCACAAAATTTCAAATGAAGCCAATGCAGATTATGCCATCATTTTGGTTTCAATATTTCCTGATTGAAAATTTGTGGCAGAGTCTGTGATAGCAGTGTTAATCTTTATGGTTCCATCAAAGAGCCATTAGAGCCAGGAAGATGTGAACCGAAAAGTGATGCATAGTGCAATGAGTATAAAATATTGAAAAAGAAATAATTAGCTATTTACCTTGACAACTTAGGGAGTCACTCACATTTTTCTGTGCAGCACATCCAAACAAAATCCATGTGATCCTCCACCCTGAGATGAGACAAAGACTTGGGAGTTGGGCTAGGGGATCAGGCCCTGACGTTATAAACCTTGAGTACATTCTCAAACTCAAAATAAAGCACACTGATTGGCTGCTTCCGAGCACATGCTCGGAAGCAGCCAATCAGTGTGCTTTATTTTGAGTTTGAGATTATACTCAAGTTTTATAACCTCGGACCCAGGACTGTGGGAGATGATAGTCTTGGGAATAGATGTTTTGGGAGTGGGGAGATAAAGATTATGAAATTCTTCTTAGTTTTCCATGAAATGGGCCACATCTGTATAGAATCGATCTAAAACTGAACAGGTCAGCCTGTTATGTGAGGGCCTTGGGTGAGCATAGTAGGGGCCCACAGATCTCCTGGTTCAGTCAAGGTGACAAAAATAGCAAACTCACAATGTTTGTTGCTATTTTTAACATGAGGAAGATTCTATAATCAGATATCAAGCTTTATATAGCTAATTTTGTGAACAGTTGAATATGCAAAATGTAATATGATCTTCATGTTGTTTTTTCAATCAAATAAATTGATTTACCATATATTCCCTAAATATTCATTTAAAATAGCCAGAGCAAGAGCAGTCTTCAACAATGCTTCACACAGTTAGTAAACTATCCTTGAGACAGGAAAACTTCGAAGATAGAAGAATCTGCTACATAGATAATTGAGGAGTCTGAATATTGAATATTAAGGAAAAGTTTGGTTGTAAAGTTTGGAAGTCATGGGCTCTGAAATAAAGGGAGATAATTTCATTGGTACATTATGAAATAATGTCCCAGATTTAAGAAAAACAACATGTTTTTATTTTTTTGTGGAAGAATACAGCACGGCACCATTGTTGCAGTAAAAAGTTGCAATAGAAAGATTTAGATGATGGACAAAATGGGTCTTATGCCTTGAGCAAACAGCAAATAATTAGACTAGTCAGTGCATCTAATTTGACTAATTAGCATTTGTACTGTTCACTGTGTAGGATCTCTACATTGTCATAGCAAACAGGGAATATGCGGATCTGACTGATCTGTGTCATCTCTGCTTACTTGCCATAAAGTACCTTTCCTGCTTGTACAACTTATCTGTTTGCGAAAATAATGCTAGTCTAGTCTAGTTTAGTCTGTCCAAGTTAAAGAGCAGTATATCTACTTATTATGGTAAATTTATATGCAGTGTTTAAAATGGAAGTAGCCTGGAAAATTCATGAGCCCAAATTGCTAAGAAAATATTCACTGATAAATAATGTTGTGGACTTTGAACAGGATGGAGTATTTTCAATGATGGGGGTAAGTAGTGTGTGACCAGAATCCCTAATTTGATTGGGTTATGTAATATGATTTAAAGTCCTGTGTTGAAAATTAATATTAACATTTACACTTAAGCCCTAATATATTGGACAGAAATGCCAGAGCAGTCTAATCTGGCCCTACTTCATTGGGTGAGAGGCATTTAAGTGCAAATAAAATACTTATTTTTTATTAGAATCACAAGGCATGCATGTCACACAGTCACAAAAATAAACACTTATTAAATTTACCACTTGGTAAAATTTATATCCTAATATGGGGGGAGTATTTGATGTGCAAAAAGGTGCTGAAAACATATGTAACCAACAAAAGTCTCAGACCAGCCTATGCATTGGCACAGTCTGAGCAGGCCTTTACTGTTTACACACAACATGTAAACACAAAGAAATCTACAGGCAAAAATTTAAGGCTCTGGGTTGCCTGCATAGATTCAAAGGCTGGTTGGAGTCTTCATTGTACACAAATACATCAGTCACCTTTTTGCATAATACAACTCAATTGAGCTGTGACACAACAAAACCAGCAAAGTGGCATGTGTGCTAGCGAAGACTCAGATCAGCCTGGGCAGCCACCCAGTCTGATTAGACTCTTTGCTTTGTGTTTTAAGGGCAGCTAAGGGTCTTAGCTAGCTCCATGCAGACAGCAAAAACTGATCAGACTTGGCAGATGCCCAGGCTGATGTGAGTTTGCTAGGCTCACTTGCCACCATGTTGGTTTTGTTATGTTGTGGCTAAATTGTTCACGCTCAATACAAAAGTATGTTATGATCTGATGATCACTCAGTTGAAACACAGCTAGTTGAAATGGGGGCTAGGGTCACAGCATTATGTTTCAAAACATAATGCTGTGACCCTAGCCCCTGTTTGAACTAGATTATAAAGTAAAATTAGCTCAGACTGCTAATATCAGATTCATCCTGTAGTATGAAGGGCTATGGAACGTCACCTAAAAATTTATATAGTTAACTGTGTCATTTAAACTAGCCATCCATGTGGTATAACTAAGATGCAGACTTGCCTGTATCCCCACATCCATTATCCACACCTCGTCCTCCTGTACCCCCAGTTGTTTATTAAAAAGGTTTCCAGGGCAAACTGTGTGGGTATAATAAGCTCTCCACAATTATTTTGTGCCAAGGATCAAACTGAAGGCTCTGGGGGGAGCTCATAAGGTAGGCAGGTTTCTTTGTGTATCTTTGTCCGCCTGTTAGTCAATATTTTCAAACAACATCTCTGCAGCTTCTGCACGGGTTGTAACCAAATTGCACATGGAGCCTCTTTAGATTGACAGGTCTGGTCACATGGCCAGCATGGCAGCCACACTCATATACACATAATGTGATACAAACCACCTAACATTGACTTTTGTACTGATGATGACCTTAACTTCATTCTAAAGTGTACTCCGTAATGGTTTTCCACCAATATTACATAGGGGTACAACTTTCTTGACTTCCTGTTTGCTTTCCTGACCAACAAAATTCTTCAAAAGTGGTCTACTCTTAAAGGAAAGAATGTGCTCCTAATTCTTTTCTTTAACAGTTGACCAGCATTGAAAAGGAAGGCAGAATTGAAAATGGCAGAGTAGCTTCCCCTGAAAGTGTTCCCATTCACCTTAATGTTTAGGAATATGAGCCGCGACGTGACAAAACCAACAATGTGGTTGTGCGCACAGCACAGACTCAGATCAGCCTGGGCGTCCGCAAAGTTTAATCAGACTCTTCGTAAAGTGCTCAAAGGATAGCTAAGAGTCTAAGCTACCTCCATGCGGACAGCAAAGGCTCTGATCAGACTGGGCGGATGCCCAGGCTGATCTGAGTCTGCGCTGGGCGCACAACCACATTGTTGGTTTTGTCGTGTCGCGGCTCATATATAAACACAAAAGATACAGATGAGCATGTGCAACTGCACAGTCAGGACTCTTCTCATATTATAATGGTCCACCATGGCAAAGCTGTGTAGTCAGAAGCAAATGCCATCGTTTGTCTTTCCAGTTGCACAAGCTAATTTGAGTACGGTATGAGCTGTTTGCAGCCCTGAGAACCTTTTTATCATGATGTGGTGCATTATAATTATACCTATGCAGAACAGCAAAGCCAGAGAGAGACTAGGGAGAAGTTGTCTCCCTGCATGATCATACTTCTCCCTATTCTGAGCTGAAGGAGAAGTTTATAAGTTTAGAATACATAGGCAAGGATGTAAGACGGGCTTAAACTTCTCCCTAAAATCACTTAAACTTCTCCCTTTTTCAGATCTCTAGCTTGATCCCTGAAGATATTAGGATGAAAAACAAAAAAAGGCATACACTGTTTCAGTGAATTTCTTTGTAATTCTTTTGATTATACAGTTCTTTTATGACATCTTGGAGTGTTTGATGTTAAAAAACTCAGATGTTTAATTGTACATGTGTATTGTGCATACACAAGGAACTTTTTAAGTTTTACCGAGAAACTTTCTACTATATACATTTATCATATGATGTCACTGTTATTCAGTGGATAACGGTCATGTCATAAAAATCATATGACCACACGTGTAATTACACTTTTGTGTGTACCATAACTTTTGTGTTAACAGTGCTTTTTCTACTTTAATAATGTTCAGTTTGAAGGCGTTAAAATCCCATTTTACAGGGTCATATGATAAACAGAATCTTACATGAGTGGTCATTTCATATGAAATTTTTGAAACTCGCCGAAGAGCCTTCGGCGAGTTTCATAAATTTCATATGAAATGACCACTCGTGTAAAATCCTCTATATACACACACAGAATATCATTTCTTATTGTATTCATATACACAAATAGCATTAATGTTTTTCATAATAGGTGCCACAGAAGGATCTGGAACTTGCTTCTCAGAGTCTGGTGAAAGCTTTAATGATCAGAGAGAAGTATATGGCTATGTCACAGCAAAGCTTCCCACTGATAACAGCAAGATTTCTCCAGAGTCTTGAAAACAAGGAAGAGTTCCAAGGAATGGTGGAAGGAATAAATCTGGCAGACAAAAAAGCATTGTCAGGTAAATATGGGTGTATTAATGAATGCTTCATTTTCAGAGAATTTCATTTTTCTTTAAAAAAATTAAGTCCAGATTCTGTTGAGAATTGAGATTAAAGATTTTTAGGCAAAGATAAGAAGAAACAAAAACCATGATCGTCAGTTGTCTTTCAAAAGTTACATGCATACTGCCTCAGCACAGGAAACCTACATCACCACAGTGTGAATTTTGGGCATAATAGTCTGCCAGTCAATATCAACCTGTCTCACAAAGGGAGTGGGAGCAAGGGAATCATTTATACAGATACAGATTACAGCCGCCAAAACTACCATGCCACTAGTGCAGCCAGTCTGGAGTTAGACAATTTAATGCAAGCTGGCACCACTTTTCTATGCTGTTGTATGAATGATGTTGCATCAAAAGGGAGCATAAGCTATCTACATTGTACTTAAATAATCAAGTTAGCCTGCAGATTTGTGTGAAGTGATCAGTTCACTTTTCACTTATAGATTGCTTACCTGAGCTTGTGAGCTCATTCATAGATGAATATGCTGATCTGGCTTTTCTTTCTTCATGCAGGTGTGCTCATGTATAATATTACTGGTATTTACACATGTAAAAATTCTCAATCATTTTTCAAACTTTTCCATCAAAGGTTCTATTCTGAAAAAAAAAAGTTTTGGCAGTAAAGATAGATGGTAGGTGTTTAACCTAAAGTGCTTAAGTATTGGGGCACCTAAAACCATTAATTTTCCATTTGTTCCAAATGGAAAATTAATGGTTTTTAGATGTCCCAATATTTAAGCACATTAGGGTAAGGCCCTCATCATAATTTAAAAGTTGCAGTGAAATTGTGAATATAAGTTATTGTCGCAAGCATAGTTACAATTTCTGTAGGCCACAAAAGGGAAAACGAAACTTTTAGTTACAAGAAATTGTAGAAATGTTCTTACATGTGCTGTAAATGTCTGTGGTTGGTATTGTGTGTCTGTATTTTAAGTTGTCTTGTGAAAATTAGCAGTGGTGAAAATAGAAGTGGCTATATTGAAACTGTAGACAAAGCCGTCTCATATTGTTCTTGTCTGAAGGTTAGCAAAATATAAGCACCTAAAATTCTTGCTCTGTTAGCTGTTGTAGAATGGTTTCTATGCTTGTTTTACATAGTGTGTACATTCTGTCACTTTCAGACTTGATCCTATCCTTCAGAACTTCTAAAATGATGCATATTTTGGATATCCAGTTACATGTTATTCCCACTGAGAAGAATATGACCTTCATTATGTTTACTATACGATAGTATGGAATATGTAAGATGATTGCTCAAATTTTAATCAGTGTCCTGGCTGATTAGAAAAAACAAAAAGTATATTTATGGTTTAAAACTTTAAAAACATCAAAAGTGTTTTTATGCCCCCGCCACGAATTGGGGAGGGGCATATAGTTTTTAGGGATGCGCAATAATACCGATATATCGGTATATCGCAATACGTTCAGAAAAAAATACGTATTGCGATACCGTCCGCCCGTATCGATACGCTCACGATATTTTAGCTCCTACATGATATAAAACGTATTTTATTGTTATATAAACATTTTTCTTATTCCTTAAAACGTTACTGAAAAGATCGTTTACAAAATCAAAATCATAATTTATATTTCACGCCTAACGCTTCTGACCTAATGGCGGTGCTTTGATCAACTGGTTGAACCAGTCACTGGAAAAAATGTATATATAACGCTTGACCGCACGGCATGAAAAGATTAATAAAAATGGATTGGCTTAAAGACTTTGATAATTGCACAATCAGCGATAATAAGTGTTAATTGGGTAGTTTTAGAACTCACAGTGTGAATGGCTTCGCAAGATAAAGTAACTATCGGAAAAACAAAGATCAGCCTGCGCATGTTCTCTGTCTGGCCATAGACTTCCTTGTTTGCATATTATGAATCCTGGGGACTCTATCTAGTAAAAATTGATGACGCTGTTTGCCAAGCACAATTGCGCAGGTTTGATGTATATTCTCTATACGCACATGGCATACGGTCTCTTATCGCCCAGACACATCCTAAACTTTGTTTAAAGATTTGTCAAATTAGCCGAATCCGGATTTGGCTTTACGAGAGCAATGTGTTACAAAAGGGAGCTATCACGCATCAAATTCGGCATCAGGTTCGCAATATACCCGAATTCGTTTCACAAATTATACCGCAACCAGTCAGGGCTAAAAATAGATTGATTGACAGGAAGGGCGCGTGACTTGGTAAACTTTCGCAGTATTTGAAAAACGTGTTGAAAATGTATTTCTCTGTTTCTAAAGATGAAATTGAATTTGATAGTTGGATCAGCCATACAAACATGCTTTAGCTGATAGGTATGATGCCTTATATGGGCTAGATATATTAGATTGAACGTTGCAAGTTATCGTAAGATGAAAACACCAACTGGGCGTTTCAAACAGTGAATTTCTCAGAGAAAATGTTCCCTCAAAAAACTTGTTCTGCTGTATAAGCCGCGCCGCTATTTCAGTCCTAAAATCTGAGGCATAATTCTGCGGGTAGTACATGCCTTTCTACCATTACTGAAAATGTTGCAGTGTGCCGCAAATGCGATATGGTTGTCAAACATTCATGAAAATAAACGGTATACTGACAGTTAATAAGTAACTACAAAACTTGAAGTCTTAGTTTTCCTGCTGATAAACAGCTACCTTTAGGAAAATGCATAAAAAGCTAGATATAGGATTGCCCTTCTTTTTCAGACTAAGCCTTTAACAAAAATCTTAGCCAGACAGTTTCATTTAGAGCAGTTCCACTAGTCATTCCCTTGTCCAGTTCAAGTCACACTTTATGAAGGATAAATAAAAACACCAAAGTTAAACATAATACATCTTTATTATCTTATATCTACTTCCATGCAAAACCCTCCAGTGTACTTTACATGTAGAAAACAAATGTCACAATATATTGTGATACGTATTGCAATACAGTGTGAGTGTATTGCAATATATCGCAATACGAAAATTCTGGCAATACCCATCCCTAATAGTTTTGCCCTTGTCTGTCCGCGCATACGTCCCTGCATACGTCCATCACACTTTGTAGTACTGTTCTTGTCTCCGCAACTCCTCCTACAGTATTTGATGCAGGGATTTGAAACTTGCAACACAGTTCAGACATGCATTGAACATGTGCTATGATTAAAATTAAGGTTACTTTTTCCATCATTTAGAATTGACGATGCATAACTTCCAATAATACGCCTGTGGAGAATATACTCTTATCATCAGCAGAGTCCAGTCACAATTAATTCATGCCAGTTGGTGTACAGCATGTAACATGGCTTGCAGATTGTTGAATAGAATGTACACACTATGGTAGGCTTCTATAGCTTGGTCGAGCTAAGTTGGCAAGCCATGTGATCTTTGTTTACATAAATATTTATGTTTATAGTGCCTAAATATAGACACGTTTATAATTAGAAGTGTTTGGTGACACCGAAGGTACTCTTATATTGGAAAGTGTACAGAATAATACCTGTCTTGTGACCCATGAATTCAAAGTGCTCCGTGGCCGAGTGGTCAGATCGAAGGCAGACAAAAATTCTTTTCTAGACTCGTGTGTACTATGAGTTCGAATCCGGGACAAGTTTTTTTTTTCATTTGTATTTCATTAAATTTATTATATCATATTCTTTTTTATTTTTTTTTATTTATTTATTTTTTTTTTTTTTGTATTTTTAATATATATTCTTTTCTGTTCTTTTCCTTTCTGTCCTTTTGCCATATAATTCTTTTTTTTCTTCTTTTCATATTTTTTGGTTTCATTTTTTTTGTCTTTTCTCTTTTTCTTTCATTTTTAATGCACATTTTGTCCAGTCCATTTAGCAAATATTGAGATCTAACAAGAACAACAACTTATCCTGTAAGAGTGTCTGTCAAAGGTAGTTTCATTAGCAGTCACTGTCAGCAACGTCTTCAGCAGTCAGCGTGTCCTCAGCAGTCAGTGTGTCGTCAGCAGTTTTGTTATCAGTCATTGTGTCGTCAGCAGTAAGCGCATTTTATCCTCACTTTATCGGCTTCAGCCGTATAACTTAACTACTGACCTACATTTAAATTAAGTAATTGTTTCAGGCTTAGATGTTGTTTTGTGTTGGAACTGCGGCACTTTAAAGGCACATGTGGGGTTGTCAGCCAACCAATCCTCATTGTTATGGGCAACACAGACAGACCCCGATCAAACTTCAGCAGCATTTCCGAAATCATTTCCCCAACACCAACAATACATATGCATATCAACATGCGCATTCGTACAATCTGATCAGCACATTCAATATCTTACATGTACAGTCGAACCTGTGCTTACGGTCACCTCCGAATAACGGTCTCCTGGCAACAACGGTCGGTCTGCAATCCTCCCGTCAAATTTCCCTTATATATTGCCTGTGAATAGCGGTCCACTGAGAACTACGGTCAGCGGTCACTCCCGAACCCTTCCCGAGATGGGTTGTCGTCTCTAAATAACGGTCAAACAATGCGTTTCTCATGTTTGTTTGTTTATTTCGCTTCCGGGCAAAGGTCAGTATACAGGTAATTGGTCTGCTTGATTGAGTATTTGTGATTGCCGTAATCACTTGTTACTCATAAATTCTGCCTCTTGCGCACACCTCATAATTGGGTTATTTGCCAAACATTTAACAGTGCGTGAAATAAGCTCAGTTAGGTCAAAGCGTTTTGAGTGTTTTATATTACAATTTTAACTCTGTGTTTTAAAAGCTAAAAAAATGTCAAAAAGGAAATTTTTAAATTTGGAAGAAAGGGTGAATGTTATCAAACTGTCTGACACTGGGAAGACCAGCAGGGTAATAGCAGAACAAATGGGTGTTGGAAGAACACAGATTCAATCAATCATGAAAAGGAAAAGAGAAATTATGGAAGAATATGAAGCCAATTCAAACTTGGATTACAAACGCCCTCGTAGAGCCACGGCATATGATGAGATAAATGAGTTGTGCCTGAAATGGTTTAAGGAGGCCTGCGGCCGACGTATTAATGTATCCGGCCCGTTACTGAAAGAAAAGGCACTGAAATTTGCCAGTGATCTTGGTGCAGATACTTTTAAGGCGTCAAATGGGTGGCTAGAGAGCTTTCTAAAACGTAACAATATTGTATTTAAGACTATGTCCGGGGAACGTGGGGCCGTTGACACAGCCGTAGTGGAAGACTGGAAAACAAGACTTCCCTCATTGTGCGAAGGCTATGAAGCCCAAAACATATTTAATATGGACGAAACCGGGTTATTCTTTAGAGACACTACTAGGTCTACTTATTTCAAGAAGGGGGAGGATTGCGCTGGTGGCAAGCGGTCAAAAGATCGACTAACTGTAGCCCTTTGTGGAAGTTTGACCGGTAAGTCGTCATGTTTACTATACTCGCTAATCGAACACAGTAATATAAGGGAAATAATTTGTTCCAATCATGTGACCATTCTCGCGACCACGTGACATTTCAAAATGGCGCCCGCGTTGAAATTGAGATCAATATTGTAACTTATGAAGTTTGTGGAAGATTTTGGTAAGTTTTTAAGGTTTTTTTTTTCGATCGTTTTCAGGTGAGAAGATGAGGCCCCTAGTCATTGGGAAATCCAAAAAACCGAGATGTTTTAATAATGTGTCAGTGAACAGTCTCCCAGTTTTGTATAGAGCCAACAAAAAGGCATGGATGACTGGTATCCTCTATGAAGAGTGGTTACGATGGTTTGATCGCCAGATGCGCGGACGCAAAGTCTTACTCTTTGTTGACAATGCCCCATCCCATTTAGCAGTTTCCCTCAGAAATGTTACAATTAAATACTTTCCAGCAAACACAACTTCTTTAAGTCAACCCATGGATCAAGGGGTTATTCAAACATTTAAACTGAAGTACCGCAAACGACAGTTGCAGCATATCATTAGTCAAATGGATCTTTGTCAGGGTAAAACTGGAACTGATTTGCTAAAAGAAATCAGCATTCTTGATGCTGTTTATTGGATTGCTGGTTCGTGGAATCAGGTGGAGAGCACCACAATCAATAAATGTTTCCTAAATTGTGGGTTTCAAATTGGGTCATCAGAAAGGGGTGAAGGGGATGAAATTGGGTCATCAGAAAGGGGTGAAGCTTTTGATGATGATGATGCTGACAATTACCCCCTTGCACTTCACTCCTTGGCTAAACAGCTCTTTGACTGTGAATTTCAAGAGCTAATAAACATTGATATGGCAATGCTGACCTGTTGTAATGCTGACACCTCAGACTGGGAAAGACCAGCAACTGAGTTATTGATGGAAATGAGGGGGGAAGTAGAGTCTGAAGATGAAGATGAGGAATGTGACTCCTCCTCAGCTCAGAGTGTATGCTCATTAAATGACTGTATGCAGTACATTGAGAAAATTAAGTCTTTTGCTTCACATCATGGCAAAGGTGATATTTTACAGTCTGCCATGCATTTGAATGACTTGTTTAATGACATGAAGCTGGAAAACACCTGTAAACAAACAAAAATTCAGGACTTCTTCTTAAAAGCATAAACTTGCCATTTAGCAGTTTTAGGAAGGATTTTAAAAACTACAAGCCCATGAATTATTTTTACATGTTTTATTATTAATTTTAAATATTGTACATGTGCAATACAAATACAGTATATTATGTAATAAAAAGAGTGAAATACAGGCCTCTTCATCAATTGCTAATGCAACCCAGTTGACAGCTATAAAGTTAAGGTAAGATATTTCACTGAGTCATTGTGGCAGAAATTATTGAACCTCCGAACAAAGGCCACCTGTGAACAAAGGCCAAATTTGTATTTTCCCAAGCCTGACCTTTGTTCACAGGTTTGACTGTACCTGACTCATACATATTACAATACACACTTCTATTTAATCTAAGTCGATTGTCTTTTTTAAAGGCATTTCTTGTTAAACTTATCTTCAGCTCTGTAATCATACCTGGAAAACACCTGTGTACTCTAGCTATATATAGGTATATAAACAATAATATTTACCCCAAACAATTACGATAAACACGGCCAACTTAGCGCGACCGAGCTATAAATGTTAGCAACCATGTATAGTCTGAAACTATGCTAAAGAATGGTGGTAAAGAAATTTTGGAACAGATATGTCTGAGCAAACTAAGTAGACCCATCTCAGACTGCTCCTAAAACTGCAGTCTGATCAGGGTTGCACTGGTTTTTTATCCCATCAGCAATGTTTGGACACATAACCCTATATTAAAACCAACATATTCAAATTCGAAGCAGTGCTGTAACAGGGAAAATTTAGGGATAATTTTTGTCGAGCCCGCTTGCGGAGAGCGAGACATAGTTGTTACAATGTCAGTTTGGTGTATGTCCATGGGTGCGTGCGTGCGTCCGTCTGTCCGGATTTGCCATAACTTCTACATCTATGGATGGATTTCAAATTAATGTGGCAAAATTGTTCTTCTTGATGAGTAGAAGTGCCATTTGAAACATTTGTTTGGGTAGGTCCAAGGTCAAGGCCACACTTGAAGGTCAAATGATAAAATGGCCACAAATTGAGCTTGTCCGAGCCATTACTTCTACATTTATGGATGGATTTCAAAATAATTTGGCACAATTGTTCTCCTTGATGAATTGAAGTGCCATTTGAAACATTTGTTCAGGTAGGTCCAAGGTCAAGGTCACACTTGAAGGTCAAATGATAAAATGGCCATAAATTAAGCTTGTCCGAGCCATAACTTCTACATTTACAAATGGATTTCAAAATAATTTGGCACAATTGTTCTCCTTGATGAATAGAAGTGCCATTTGAAACATTTGTTCGGGTAGGTCCAAGGTCAAGGTCACACTTGAAGGTCAAATGATAAAATGGCCACAAATTGAGCTTGTCCGAGCCATTACTTCTACATTTATGGATGGATTTCAAAATAATTTGGTACAATTGTTCTCCTTGATGTTTAAAAGTGCCATTTGGAAAATTTATTCAGGTAGGTCAAAGGTCAAGGTCACACTTGAAGGTCAAATGATAAAATGGCCATAATTTGAGCTTGTCTGAGCCATAACTTCAACATTTACAAATGGATTTCAAAATAATTTAATACATTTGTTCTCCTTGATGAGAAGAAGTGCCATTTGGAACATTTGTTCTAGTAGGTCCAAAGTCAAGGTCACACTTGAAGGTCAAATGATAAAATGGTCATAAATTGAGCTTGTCCGAGTCATTACTTCTACATTTACGGATGGATTTCAAAATAATTTGGCACAATTGTTCTTCTTGATGAGTGGAAGTGTCAAGTGACATATGTGTTTGGGTAGGTCCAAGGTCAAGGTCACACTTGAATGTCAGATATTGTAACTGTCATAAATTGAGCTTGTCTGGGTCATCACTTCTACTTATTTTCCTTTGTGAAAATTTGAAAAAAAAGAGAAGAAAATGCTTGCTAAGCATGATGTTTTTTTTTTCTTCTTTCTAGAGTGAAGCAGTTACTTAGTCTTGACATACTTATAGGTCACTAAAGAAAACAGCGGGCTCGACCAGTTGTCCCTGGACAACCTTCTAGTCCTAATTTTTCTATTAAAACACATGCTTTGACCCCTCATTAGAACCATCTCACCGAGACGGTCTAATGATGGATCACACCATGTGTTTTCATGGAGACATGAGAAAAATTATCACTGAACTATTCCTGTTACCCCTTTCTATCTGGGGCTCTTTACAGATAATTACAGTAGTTGGTTACAGAGTCCCATTATGTATGGCTAGTGCAGTAAACACCACCCATTCTATAGCATTTTTTGGACACTATTTATCTAATGTAATATTCTTAGCTAATGCACTTTTTGTTATTAATTGATAGTTCTAGAAAGAGCGAAAGGTATATCGCCTTGCTTGCAGATGATTCTGTAAGAACTACTAATCTGTTTGAGACCCACCTGCATAAGATTTTATTGTTGCCTTGGCAAGTAGAGATAATAGTGGTATTTTGTCAAATAACTACCCATGGATATGATCAGTTTTGTTTATTTTCATTCCTCTCAAGAATAAAATATAGTGATTTTGTGCACAGAAGAACTTGCATCATAAATAAGTTCTGAAAATGGCTCATCATGGAATCAGTGAACATAAGCAAGAAGGAAAACAGGAGACCTGGTTTATAAGCAGCAAGGTACTGTGCAGGGCTTCTCATATCTCCTAGTGACAGTTTGAGCAAAAGTCTCTTTTCAAATTTAACAAAATGGCATACCTAACAGAGCTTCAGATAAGAAGGGGTAACAGAGATAATTTAAGGATAATTTTGCATATTTCTCCATTAAAACATATTTTGTGACCCATCGTTAGAACCGTCTTGCAGAGACGGTTCTAATGAGTGGTCACAACATACGTTTTTGCTGAGAAATAAGAAAAATAATCTTCAAATTACCTTCATTACCCCTTCTTATCTGGAGCTCAGCCTAATACCAGGGGATATGGATTGAAAATTTGCAGTATGATGATGCACATGCAGACATTTCATGGCTGCCACATGGCACTTGATACCAGCTGCAGTCAGTTAAGACTGATAGGTTTTGAAAAACATTTCTTTTTTTAGAAAATAATATAAGCAGTGAATAAATAGTTCCTGCAAATACCAAAGCATTTATCAATTATGACTGGGAATAAATATGTTATTTCTGTTACTTACAGCTCATTAGGAAAATAGTGAAACCATGACGCATGAGCCGTGACACGACAAAACCAACAATGTGGTTGTGCACCCAGTGCAGACTCAGATCAGCCTGGACATCCGTCCAGTTTGACCAGACTCTTCGTGAAGTGCTCAAAGGGTAGCTAAGGGACTAAGCTACCGACATGCAGACAGCGAAGACTCTGATCAGACTGGGCGGATGCCCAGGCTGATCTGAGTATGCGCTGGGCGCACAACCACTTTGTTGGTTTTCTCATGTTGTGGCTCAATTGTCATGGCACTGAGAAAAATTCCTGGTTCATGCAAAAACTTCCTAGAGCAAGAAAGAATCTTACAAATACTGGTGTCGAAGAAAGAACTTATAATCATATTATAGATTCTTCCTGAATGAAAGAAAGCAAAAAAGTTTAAATAGGTTCTTCCAAAAGGAAATTTAAACCTCAAAGCTACAGGTTCTTGCAAAAGATGATATACATGTAAAAGATGCAGGTTTTTGTGATAACATTCTGCATGTACCTCCAATTTACAAGATAAGAGTGCTGTATCTTTTACCAAGTTTAAATCTTTGCCCTTATTTCAGCATGGGGAGAAGGTAATTGGAATGTTGCAGTGAAGTTTGAGCCACCTTTTGTGGAAAAGAAACCTGGAACTCTTGAACTTTCATGTAGAGATCAAGGAGAGATTTCTTGTCACAAAATTTGGCCACATATTTTGATTGCTAGAATTTCATATGTGTGATTAACACAGTTTATTGAAAAAAGTTGTGGATTTGCAATTGCAATGCTAAAAGCCAGTTTGAGAGTGATGTTTTGGATATGATTCAAAATAGAAACCAAATGATCATTGCCAGATACCTTATGTTTCTGACTAGACTGGTGCAGATATGCAGAATGACATTGGTCTTCAGTGTTTGCCAGGTTGGACAACACAGTTGCAGTAATATTGGATAAGCTTTACCAGTTACTGAAATTATGAAAAAAAAGAAAGTAGCAGGTTGATTTGACTACCTGAAAGCTTTGTTAAAACATGCTGATGGAGTGGTTAACATTGCAGACATTGAGCAGGCCAGTCAAGTTCTACACTGTTTGCTCAGACGCATAAGTCTAAAAGAATATTTCATATTACATATTTTATCTGGCATAGCCGACATGGTATGTGGTAATTTAAATATAGTTCCGCATGTTATATTGTTGAGTACAGACTAATAAAGGATGATTTTTGTTCTAATGTTTGGGGTAATAAAAGAGTACTAAGCTGTATAAAACTTATTTTAGGTAAATGTACAAATAGAAACATTTTGAGAGAAAGAAAACACATTGGAATCAGTCATATTATTTTGCATTAGAACCACAAAGTGTATTTAATTGGCTGAGTTTATATCTAGGTTTGATGGTTCACTTGAGTCATATACAGTACTCATTGATTTTTTATGAAAATAATATATGGTTCTAAGACAGATAGAAATCTTGGTAGAGTTTTAAGATGTTTTGTCTTTACTTACCTCACTGCAGCTTGAAACCTTTTTCATAGTTGATAATCACTGGGTTTCTGTTCCAAATAAGGAAGTATCAGTATTTTCAACAAAAAAAAGATATAGCCGTACTGATTGCTTTGTTATAAAGATTTTGGAGAGAAAAAAGATATGCCCACAGATGAAGGTCAGTATTGAAATACCAGACTAGCATTTGTGCAGATAAGCTCATTCTTTGAAATTTCATAAAAGTTGTATGTAACATAAAATTGTAAGTGCAGTATAACAACTTTTTGGGAAAGTACCAGCCATCTTATTCGGAACTGAAACATTGAAGTTAAATGTTGAAATATGTTAGTACTTCCTAAGATAATGCCTGTTGAATACAGAGAGAATGGAAATTTATCTAACAGTTTTTAGCTCGCTTGAACGAAAGTTCAGGAAGAGCTATTGTCACCACGGCTGCCGCGTCCGCGTCAGCGTCCGCGTCCGGATTGGATGTTTTGGTTAAAGTTTTTTAAAGACCTGTATCTCCCTAACCCATTGATGGATTCTTTTGATACTTGCACTGTAGTTAGATATTGGTCCAAAGTTTAACATGGTACCTCCCCCACCCCACTCCTTGACCTTGATGTCAAGGTCATGGACTTAGAAAATAGGGAGTTTTTTGGGACTGGATGTTTTGGTTAAAGTTTTCTAAAGCCCATTATCTCTTTAACCCATGGATGGATTCCTTTGATACTTGCACTGTAGTTAGATATTGGTCTAAAGGGTTCCAAGGTACTAACCCCTCCCCCATCAGTGACCTTGATGTCAAGGTCATGGACTTAGAAAATTGTCTTTTTATTGATTGGATGTTTTGGTTAAAGTTTTTTAATGACACATATCTCCTGAAACCATAGATGAATTCTTTTTATATTTGCACTGTAGTTAGATATTAGTCCAAAGTTTTACAGAGTACTCTCCCAGCCCTGCTCGGTGACCTTGATGTCAAGGTCAGGGACTTAGGAAATTTGGTCTTTATTAAAGTTTTCTAATTGCGTACTGATTCATAATGCTTGGCAGAGATTTAGTTTACACTTGAACTGATGTTAGACACTTTTTTGAGTTTTTACAAAACACTATATACTTACCCGACTTGATGACCTTGATGTCAAGGTCATGGACTTTGAGTTTTGTCTGAAAGATTTTGATTAGTTTTATATTAATGAAGACATAATTTCACAGTGCCACAATGGACTCTGTTGATACTAATACTTGGACTGATGTTAGATAATGGTTAAAGGCTTTGATACATCCTAGCCCTGCCCTCCTGCCCCCTACCCCTTAGTTCTTTGACCTCAAGCTCATGGACTTTGAAATTTCATGTGGATTTTTTTTTATTTTAAGACATTTCTGAGATAGCTTTTGTTTATAAATGTGTTGTCATTATGGACATGCTTGCCTGAAGTTTTATACATAGCAGTCCACACCACCATAGCGACTGTGTGATGGGCAAGCACCTATTCAGGCGAGCTATGCTGTCAGGCGACAGCTCTTGTTACACTACTTTTTGCAAGTGAATACTGCCAGTTAATTTCTAAAGACTTTCAACTTTGCTTATAAGCTGGGTGAGATTTTTTGGGCATATATTTGCATGGAAGAAATTACTGTTTTACATCTGAACTAATAAGGTTTTGTGAAATAGTATGCCAATTCCACAATCTCTAAGAATCACAGAAAGTCAGGGCAGACTTTTTTTGACTACCTACTGTAATAGACATGAAATGATGTCCCCCCACCATTTGGGGGGGTGGGGGGGACATATTGTTTTTGGTGTGGATCCCATAGGCGCCAGCATCAGCGTAGCTTCTTGTCTGCACTCTGTCTCCTGAAGGGATGCATGGGTTGTAACCAAACTTGCACTGATACATCACTACCTGGGTGGGGGGAAAACTGATTAGATTTTGGTGACCTTGACCTTATTTTCAAGGTCACAGGAGGTCAAAGAATGATGAAAAATTATTTGTCTGCACCATATCTCCTGAAGGAAATGATGGATTTTTACCAAACTGACAGATATATCATTGGGAGGTGGCAAAGAACTGATTAGATTTTGGTGACCTTGACCCCATTTTCAAGGTCACAGGAGGTCAAAGAGTGTTGAAAATGCCTTGTCTGCACCATATCTCCTGAATGGATGGATGTATTTGAACCAAACTTACACAGATATATTACTGGGAGGTGGCAAAGAACTGAATAGATTTTGATGATCTTGATCCCATTTTCAAGGTCACAAGAGGTAAAAGAGTGTTGAAAAATGCCTTGTCTGCACCATATCTCCTGAATGGATGGATGGATTTGAACCAAACTTGCACAGATATATAATTGGGAAATGCAAAAGAACTGATTATATTTTGGTGACTTTGACTCTATTTTCAAGGTCACAGGAGGTCAAAGAATGTTGAAAAATGGCTTGTTTGCACCATATCTCCTGAATGGATGGGTGGATTTGAACCAAACTTTGACATACATCACTGGGAGATGGAAAAGAAGTGATTAAATTTTGGTGACCTTGACCTTATTTCAAGTTCTAATGGGGATCCACAACATATGTTTTATGGAGAAATTAGAAAAGTCATCTAATCTTGAGCTCTGTTTCTGTATTCATCTTGCAGAGCATCCAATCAATGCCCCAAAAACTTCTGGTGATCCTTTCAAAGTGGCCGTACTGGAGAGTGTAGGCTGTAAGCTAAAGATGAAGGAGGGCGTGGTTCATGTCTACGAAGATGAGGAGGCCCTAGCCAATGATCAGGCCCTGGACTGGCCCTATGCTGATGTAAAGACGTTTCTTAGTGATCAGAATCTCATGTATTGTCTCATGTCAGATGGACCACTGTGAGTAGGACACTAGAGTCTAGACAAGAATGATAGATGGACATTGCTCCAGATAAAAAGGGGTATCGGGGATAATTTAGAGATAATTTTCCTTAGTTGTCCATAAAAACATAGGTTGTGACCCCTCATTAGAATCGTCTGGCTGAGACGGTTCTAATGAGGGGTCACAACATGTATTTTTTGAGAAAAAGTAATAATTATTTCTGAATTTTCCCTGTTATCCCTTCTTATCTGGAGCTCTGGATGGATGGATGACTTGCACATTTACATCCTTTTCAACAGTACTTTAGTTATATCAAGTGATTGGAGGGTGGTTCTGAAAGGCTATGTGCAATGGATCACTGTTTATGGCTGAAAACCTTCCACCTCTAGTGGGAATCAAATGTGGGATCACTAGATCAGCAGGCCAGTGCTTAACCCACTGAGCTACCAGGGCTTTTAGATAAGTGTAATGAATTTGTGACAGTTACAGATGATCATTTAAAGTCAGTTTAAAATCATTATGCTGTAGCCCCTCATCTGAACTGCCTTAGCAAGGCAGTTCGGATGAGGGGCTCATAGCATTATCAGTGAGTACTGGACTCCTGCAAGATTGATGAGGTGGCAGAAAAATTAAATAAACCAAACTTAAAGTGGCCTAAATAGTCCATCTTGTTCATTTGTTTTGCCAGAAGGCCATGTCCCATATCTGGCTCAGGTTTTGAATGCTAATTCACCTATTAACTGTCAGTAGTTGTAAAGCTGCAAAGCATTAAATCAATCACATGTTCATACCTAATTATAATGATTCTCTTCAGGATGTCATTCTGTTACCGTCGCCTGAGCTACCTGTCTGCCAAGTTTCAGCTCCACATTCTACTGAATGAACTGAAGGAATCTGCGGCCCAGAAAGAGGTGCCCCACAGGGATTTCTATAATATCAGAAAGGTAAGCAGGAATATAATTGAAATGGAATCTTTGTTAGAGTTTTAGACCATATAATACAAAGGGTTTTCGAAAAAGACCAGGAAAGACATCATAGCTTTATGAATATAGGCACTATGCATTTGAAATTTTCACCAATGAAACTTCGGTGTATATTGTGTATCTGACATAAGAGAAAAAAATAAACCTGCACTGATGCAAAATTCGCTGTCACTGTGGCAATGTCAGATGACCTTGAGTGGGTCACCCTATGCATACGGTGCAAATGTCATCAATAAAATCTGTCTGACACATTAAAAAAAATACATTTTTAGCTCGCCTGAACAAAGTTCAGGAAGAGCTATTGCACTACCCTCGGCGTCGGCGTTGGGGTTGGCGTCAGCAAAATGTTAAAGTTTTACGTTTAAGTTTTTTATGTGATGGGCAAGGCGCTGTCAGGTGAGCTATCCTGTCCCTGTGACAGGTCTTGTTTTTATGCTCCCCGAAGGGTGAGCATATAGTCGCCGCTTTGTCCGTCCGTCTGTCCGTCACACTTTTGTCCGGAGCATATCTCTGAAAGTATAAGGGGGAACTAAATGAAACTTCACACATTGATAGAGGACAACAAGGGGAAGTGCAGTGCACAAGAACCGTAACCCTGTCACAAGTACAGGTCTACCTCATTATAACGCGATGGGTGGGGTCCATAGATCTCGACCGCGTTATAAGTGAAACGCGTTATAGCGATTAGGATGAGGGGGCTACCAACACAAGCTCGACTGACTTCGATTTTGCCCTAACGGTTGTGTGTGTTGGTGGTTTGAGTCAATGTTTGACGTAAATAATGGTTTTTGATACGTATTGTTGTATTGCTAGATAGATAAACACTTACAGCATGTATCACATTGTTCCAATCATATTATTAAACTGTCTTGTCAATAAAATATGCTTAGTAACACATGTGTTTCGTTTTTAAATTCCAAAAGACGCCATCTTGGCAGATTTCCGGTGATCATGTAACTTAACATTGCGGTGTTGGGGTACAGTATCATCGGACCAAAATTATCCGTGTCTTTCACGGAGAAGGCTTTACGTTTCTTTCATGGAGTCTCCATTATGCAGTATGGTTTCAAATTTACTGAATGAATGAATGAATGACCAAAGTTGGAAAATTTTTATCTGCATAGCGCACTTTTACTCAATTAGTCAATTACACATTCTTTTACCCATAGACCCTCTCGCTCACTCTGATTGGCTGATTGTTAATTTTATGCAACGACAACAATGGCGGCGCCTTCAAACTGCGAGTTCGGCGTGTTTGAAGTGTATTCCAGGTTTTTAAGGGATAATTATGAAAGTTTTCATTCCTTTAAGCATGCGGTCATCAGTCAATAAATAAGGTAATTATTCAGGTGTTACATAAGTTTTGCTGTCATTGCAATTTACCTAATTATGTGTGAATATGCTCGGCGTACCTTCAAAACAAAACACAATAATAATGGCTTGTACACGTGGGGCGATCAAGGGTAATTAGGGTGAAAACAAACAAAGATCAAACAATTATCATGTAAGTACTTTATTCATAATTATTTTTACAAACAACAACATAATTTCTCGTTCTCGCTTTGAATCAGCGATCTGAAAAAAAAAAAAAAAAAAAAATTTTCAAAACCACTGAAAATGGTACCTTGGGAAAAATTTGGGGTCCAAGACAGGTACCGCGTTATAACGGTATACGCGTAATGTTGAGGGGAGTTATAACGAGGTAGGCCTGTATTTACGAAGTTAGCTCCCTTTCCAGTATTTCCAATATTTTGCTTGTCCGGAGCATATCTCTGAAAGTATAAGGGGGAATTAAATGAAACTTTACACATTGATAGAGGACAATGAGAGGAAGTGCAGTGCACAAGAACCATAACCCTGTCACAAGTATTTACGAAGTTAACTCCCTTTCCAGTTTTTAGCTCACCGAGCCGAAGGCTCACAGGTGAGCTTATAGTATAGGCAGGCATCCGTCGTCCGTCCGTCGTCCGTCAACATTTTCAAACGACATCTCCTCTGAAACTACAAGGCCCATTGTTACCAAATTTCATATATAGCATCTTTAGGCAGGGGGAACCAATAATACTGTTTTTTATGCAAATTGCTTCAGAACTTTGGTTGCTATGGCAACTTAAAGTTTCCATTGACTTGTATGGGAAAAATTGAAAATTTGCATTTATTGCTTTGTCACTGCAGATATTTTGACAAATTTTTTACAGAAATGTTCCTTAAGTAGTCTTCTATCAACCACATGAAATTTATGTAAATTGCACAATTTGGCTGGTTGCCATGGCAACCGAAAGGTTAAAAATAGAAAAAATATTCAAAAATCAACTCCTCAGAAACTATGCAATCAATAAAGCTCAAACTTCACAGAAAGGATCTTAGTACTAGCCTTTATAAAAATACTGTTTTTCTTGGCAATCGCTCTAGCAGTTTGGTTGCTATGGCAACTTAAAGTTGCCATTGACTTATAATGGCAAAATGGAAAATTTGCATTTATTGCTGTATCACTGCAGATATTTTGACAAAACTTTTATTGACATGTTTTTTGAGTAGTCCTCAACCATCCTTATTAAATTTATGCAAATTGCACAATTTAGCTGGTTTCCATGGCAACCGAATGGTTAAAAATAGAAAAAAATATTAAAATATCATTTTTGCAGAAACTATGTGGCCGATAAAGCTCAAACTTTACAGAAAGGATTTTAGTTCTAGCCTCTATAGAATTACTGATTTTCATGGCAGTTGCTTCAGTACTTAGGTTGCTATTGCAAGTTATAGTTTCCATTGACTTATAATGGGAAAAATGGAAATCCGCAAATTTTGCTATCTCACTGCAGTTATTTGGAATTTTTTTCTACAGAAATGTTTCTCGCGTATTCCTCTATGATTCATATTAATTTTGTCCAAATCACTGAATTTTATTAGTTGCCATGGCAACATAAAGGAAATTTTTTCGATTAGGCCATATTGTACAATTTACTTTAGAGTTACTTACCCTTGAGTGCTGAGGATGAATAGACTCAGGTGAGCTACAGGACCAATGGTCCTCTGGTTTCAATATTTTGCTTGTCCGGAGCATATCTCTGAAAGTATAAGGGGGAACTAAGTGAAACTTCACACATTGATAGAGGACAATTAGAGGAAGTGCAGTGCTCAAGAACCGTAACCCTATCACAAGTATTTATGAAGTTAGCTCCCTTTTTTAGCTCACCTGAGCCAGCGGCTCCGGGGGAGCTTATAGGATGGTAAGGCTCCGTCGTCCGTCGTCGTCCGTCGTCCGACCGTCGTCCGTCCACAATTTCAAATGACTTCTCCTCTGAAACCGCTGGGCCGATTGTAACCAAATTTCATATGCAACCTCCTGGGACCTTAGGAACATAAAATTTGTTCAAACCGTCCTGGTCACATGACCAACATGGCCGCCATGCCCATATAAATTATGGTAAAAACCTGAAAAAATCTTCTTCTCCAGAACCAATAGGGCGATGGCCTTGAAACTTGGTATGTAGCATTGGGTACTCAAGTACTACCAAGATTGTTCAAATTATGACCTTGGGTTGACCTTGACCTTTTTTACGGTAAGGTCAAATTTGCTTCCTTATGCTTTTATATGGCAAAATGCTGCAACATAAGATATCTTGGAAACTGTTGAATATTTTGGCCTAAAAATTGGTACATACAGTCATCTTAATGACTACATGAAGATTTATGAGATCAAGAGGTCAAGGTCATTCTTTGACCTTTGACCCAGAACTCTCATATTTTGACAATATCAAACAATCTCCTCAAAAACAACTAGGCCAATTGTAATTAAATTGCATATAGATCCTCCAGGGGTTGAGGGAATGAAAACTTGTTCATACGGTCCAGGTCACATGACCAACATGGCCACCACGCCCATATATGGTAAAAACCTTTAAAAATCTTCTTCTCCAGAACCAGTAGACCGATGGCCTTGAAACTCGGTATGTAGCATTGAGTACTCAAGTACTATCAAGATTGTTCAAATTATGACCCTGGGTTGACCTTGCCCTTTTTTACGGCAAGGTCAAATATTGGAAAATGCTAGCACATGAGATTTCATGGTAAGTTTTGAAGATTTTGGCCTAAAAATTGGTATATACAATCATCTTAACGAGTACATGAAGATATGTGAGTACAAGAGGTCAAGGTCATTCTTTGACCTTTGACCCAGAAATCTCAAATTTTGACAATTTCAAAGAATCTGCTCTAAAACCACTGGGCCAATTGAAACCAAATTTCATATAGAGCCTCGAGGGGTTGAGGGAATGAAAAAATTTTCTAACGTGCCTGGACACATGACCAACATGGCCGCCATGCCCATATATGGTAAATACCTTTATAAATCTTCTTCTCCAGAACCAATTGACCGATGGCCTTGAGACTTTGTATGTAGCATTGGGTACTTGAGTACTATCAAGATTGTTCAAATTATAACCTTGTGTTGACCTTGACCTTTTACAGCAAGGTCAAATATGGGAAAATGGTAGAACATAAGATTTCATGGAAAGTTTTGAAGATTTTGGCCTAAAAAATTGGTATATACAGTTGTCTTAATGAGTTCATGAAGAATTATGAGTACAAGAGGTCAAGGTAATTTTTTTACCTTTGATCCAGATCGCTCATATTTTGACATTTTCAACCATTTCCTCAAAAGCCAAAGGGCCAATTGTGAACACATTTCATATAGAGCTTCCAGGGGTTGATTGAATGAAAAATTTGTTCAAACGGTCCAGGTCACATGACCAACTTGGCCGCCATTACCACTTATGGTATAAATCTTTAATATTTTTCTTCTCCAGAACCAATACACCTATGGCCTTGAAACTTGGTAAATAGCATGGAGTACTAGAGTACCACCAAGAGTGTTCAAATGGTGACCTTGGGTTTACCTTGACCTTTTTTGCAGCATGGTCAAATATGGGAAAATGCTAGAACATAAGATTTCATGGAAAGTTTTGAAGATTTTGGCCTAAAAATGGTATATATGTTTGTCTTAATGAGTACATGAAGATTTATGAGTACAAGTGGTCATGGTCATTCTTTGACTTTTGACCCAAAACTCATATTTTGACAATTTCAGACATGATAAGTAAAAGCCACCTTGCCAATTGTTCAGGTGAGCGATTCAGGGCCTCATGGCCCTCTTGTTTTTAGCTCACCTGAGCACGAAGTGCTCAGGGTGAGCTTTTGGGATACCCTGATGTCCGTCGTACGTCCGGACGGACGTCCGTCAACTTTTGCTTGTGTACACTCTAGCGGGCACAGTTTTGATCCAATCTTTATGAAACTTTGTCAGAATGTTAGTCTTTATAAAATCTAGGCCAAGTTCGAAACTGGGTCATGTCGGGTCAAAAATTAGGTCACTAGGTCAAATCTTTGAAAAACCTTGTGTACGCTCTAGAGGGCACAGTTTTCATCCAAGGTTCATGAAACTTTGTCAGAATGTTTATCCTCATAGTATCTAGGACAAGTTCGAACCTGGGTCAAGTCGGGTCTAAAACTAGGTCACTAGGTCAAATCATAGAAAAACCTTGTGTACGCTCTAGAGGACACAGTTTTGATCCAATCTTTATGAAACTTTGTCAGAATGTTTATCTCCATAAACTCTAGGCCAAGTTCGAAACTGGGTCACGTCGGGTCAAAAACTAGGTCACTAGGTCAAATCTTAGAAAAACCTTGTGTACGCTCTAATAGGCACAGTTTTGATCCAAAGTTCATGAAACTTTATCAGAAAGTTTATCTTTATAATATCTAGGATAAGTTGGAAACTGGGTCACGTCGGGTCAAAAACTAGGTCACTAGGTCAAATCATAGAAAAAACCTTGTGTATGCTCTAGAGGACACAGTTTTGATCCAATCTTTATGAAACATTGCCAGAATGTTTATCTCTATAAACTCTAGGCCAAGATCGAAACTGGGTCTTGTTGGGTCAAAAACTAGGTCACTAGGTCAAATCTTAGAAAAGCCTTGTGTACGCTCTAGAAGGCACAGTTTTGATCCAAAGTTCATGAATCTTTGTCAGAATGTTTATCCTCATAATATGTAGGATAAGTTTGAAACTGGGTCATGTCGGGTCAAAAACTAGGTCACTAGGTCAAATCATAGAAAAACATTGTGTACGCTCTAGAGGACACAGTTTTGATCCAAAGTTCATTAAACTTCGTCAGAATGTTTATCCTTATAATATGTAGGATAAGTTTGAAACTGGGTCATGTCAGGTCAAAAACTTGGTCACTAGGTCAAATTTTAGAAAAACCTTGTGTAGGTTCTAGAAGGCACAGTTTTCATCCAAAGTTCATGAAACTTTGTCAGAATGTTTATCCTCATAATATCTAGAACAAGTTCGAAACTGGGTCATGTCGGGTCAAAAACTAGGTCACTAGGTCAAATCATAGAAAAACCTTGTGTACGCTCTAGAGGACACAGTTTTGATCCAATCTTTATGAAACATTGTCAGTATGTTTATCTACATAAACTCTATGCCAAATTCGAAACTGGGTCATGTCGAGTCATAAACTAGGTCACTAGGTCAAATCTTAGAAAAACCGTGTGTGCGCTCTAGAATGCACACTGTGTTGATTCAAAGTTCATGAAACTTTGTCAGAATGTTTATCCTCATAATATGTAGGACAAGTTTGAAACTGGGTCATGTCGGGTCAAAAACTAGGTCACTAGGTCAAATCATAGAAAAAGCTTGTGTACGCTCCAGAGGACACAGTTTTGATCTAATCTTTATGAAACTGTGTCTGAATGTTTATCTTCATAAACTCTCGGCCAAGTTTGAAAGTAGGTCATGTCGGGTAAAAAACTAGGTCACTAGGTCAAATCTTAGAAAAACGTTGTGTAAGCACTAGAAGGCATAGTTTTGATCCAATCTTCATGAAACTGTGTGTGTCAAAATGTTTATTGTCCATATATATAAGCCCCCTATGAAATTGAGTCACGTAGGCTCAAGGTCAAATCTTAGAAAAACTTTGTGTACACCCTAGAGGGCACAGTTTTGATCCAATCTTCATGAAACTATGTCAGAATGTTTATCTTAATGAAATCTAGATAAAGTTTGAAACTGGGTCGTGTCGGGTTAAAAACTTGGTCACTAGGTCAAATATAAGAACGACCTTGTATACGCTCCAGAGGGCACAGTTTTGATCCAATCTCAATGAAACTGTGTAAGAATGTTTATTCTTACAATATCCAGGCCAAGTTCGAAACTTGGTCATGTCAGGTCAAAAACTAGGTCAAATGTTAGTATGGTAAAAACTTATAAATCTTCACCAGAGCCAGTGAACTGATGAATGCTCAGGTGAGCGATTCAGGGCCACCATGGCCCTCTTGTTCAATATTAGGCTTGTCTTGTGCATATCTCCAAAAGTATTAGAGGGTACTTAATGAAACTTCATACATTGAAAGAGGGCAATAAGAGAAAGTGTATAGCACAAGAACCATAACCCTGTCTGAAGTATTTACAGAGTTAGCTCCCTTCCTATTTTTGCAGTATTTTGCATGTCCAGAGCATATTTCTGAATGTATAAAAGGGAACTTAATGAAACTTCACACACTTATAGATGACAATGAATGAAAGTGCAGAACACAAGAACCATTACCCTGTCATGAGTAATGACAGAGTAAGCTCCCTTCTTAATTTGTGCTTTATTTTGGTTGTATGGAGCATATCTTAGGAAGTATTGAAGGAAACTAAATATAATTTCATACATTGATAGAGGGTAATGAAAGGAAGTGCAGAGCTTAAGAACTATAACCCTACCTTAAGTAATTATGGAGTTAGCTGCCTTCCTATTTTTTTCAGTTATTTAGCTTGTCTGGAGTATACCTCTAGTTGTATGCATGTCTAGAGCATTGCTCTAAAGGTATTGAAGAGATTTTTTTTCCATTTTAAATTGCATTTAATTTACACAGAAAATCATTCCTTCACCAGGATACCCATTCTCCTAATCCACACCTTCGGGGAGCATCCATCGGTTCCACCGATTTTCTTGTTTTAAATATTTGCCCATGCATGAAATACACTTTTCCCATCTACAGACCCACTTGTAAAAGAGCACAACTTGATCTGTTCCCATAGAATTTTCCAGATGTTTTCCCTTACATGCTTTGATACCAACGATGTCAGAGATCTGCTACCGTAGCAACTAAGAGTTCCTGTTGATGTGAAAGTGAAATCATCCAGACATCATTCTGCCAAGGTGCTAGGCACAACATTTGGTAATTAACCTGATGCGAAATGGACAGCTGCTTCGCCCCTCCAAAAAAACAGGACAAACAAACACACAGGCCCAAACCATGTGCATTTGTTCAAGTTTTGTTTCACGTTTATGTCATTTTCACTGGTCAGTCACAACTACCAATCAATAAACTACCAATCAGTGGTCTTTCGGATGAGACTTTAAACCGAGGTCCCGTCTCCATATGACCTCGTTGTTGGTGGGACGTTAAACCCGAGTTCACTCACTCACCAATCAGTATTCGCATCAGGTTGATTCCATAACTGCTATGGTAGCAAATCTATGACATCATTGGTATTGGAGCATACACTATATGCCATGCTTTGCCATTTTTTTTCAGTGAAATTACAAGGTGAAATTCTTTCAACATAAACAAGATTTTCTCAAGCATAATTTTTCAAAAGTCATTATGTCCCCCCACCAAAGGTGAGGGGGGACATACTGTTTTCAGTGCGGTTCCCGGGCGTCGGCATCAGCGTGACAATTTCTTGTGTGCCTGATATCTCTTAAACCAATGCATGGAATTTCACCAAACTTGCATGGATACATCATTGGGACAAGTTTAAGAGCTGATTAGATTTTGGTGACCTTGACCTCATTTTCAAGGTCACTGGAGGACTTAGATGACAATTCCATGTACCCACTTTGCGTGCGCGATATCTCTTGAACCAATGGATGGAATTTCACCTAACTTGCATGGATACATCATTGGGACAAGTTTAAGAGCTGGTCAGATTTTGGTGACCTTGACCTCATTTTCAAGGTCACTGGAGGACTAAGATGACAATTTCATGTACCCACTTTGCGTGCGTGATATCTCTTGAACCAATGAATGGAATTTCACCAAACTTTCATGGATACGTCATAGGGACAAGTTTAAGAGCTGATTAGATTTTGATGACCTTGACCTCATTTTCAAGGTCACTGGAGGAGTTAGATGACAATTTCATGTACCCATGTTATCTCCTATACCAATGGATGGGATTTCACCAAACTTGCATGGATACATTATTGGGACAAGTTTAAGAGCTCATTAGATTTTAGTGACCTTGACCTTATTTTCAAGGTCACTGGAGGACTTAGATAAGAATTTCTTGTACCCACTATATCTCCTGAACCAATGGATAGAATTTCATCAAACTTGCATGGATACATCATGGGCCAAGTTTAAGAGCTAATTAGATTTTGATGACCTTGACCTCATTTTCAAGGTCAATGAAGGACTTAGATGACAATTTCTTGTACCCACTATATCTTCTGAACCAATGGATGGAATTTCACCAAACTTGCATGGATACATCATTGGGACATGTTTAAAGCTGATTAGATTTTGATGACCTTAACCTCATTTTCAAGGTCACTAGAGGACTGAGATGACAATTTCCTATTACCACAATATCTCATGAGCCAATTGATGGAATTTCACCAAACTTGCTTGGATACATCACTGGGACTAGCTTAAGAGCTAATTATAGTTTGATGACCTTGACCTCATTTTCAAGGTAACTGAAGGACTTAGATGAGAATTTCTTGTACCCACTATATCTCCTGAACTAAAGGATGGAATTTCACCAAACTTGCATGGATACATCATTGGGACATGTTTAAAAGCTGATTAGAATTTGATGACCTTGACCATATTTTCAAGGTCACTGGAGGACTGAGATGACAATTTCCTATTACCACAATATCTCATGAGCCAATGGATGGAATTTCACCAAACTTGCTTGGATACATCACTGGGACTAGCTTAAGAGCTGATTTTGATTTTGGCAACCTTGACCTCATTTTCAAGGTCATTGGAGGACTTAGATGGCAATTTCTTGTACCCATAATTTCTCATGAACCAATAGATGGAATTTCACCAAACTTGCATGAATACATCACTTGGACTAGCTTAAGAGCTGATCAGATACTGGTGACCTTGACCTCATTTTCAAGGTCACAGGAGGACTTCATTATAGGGGATGGAAAATGGGCTGGTGGGTAGACACCAGTTTTTCTCTGAAAAACATTTCTAGTTTAATTCTGTGTTGCATATGTGTTTGTGAAGAAATATGGAAAAGTATCCCTAAATTATCCCTGTTACCCCATCTTATCTAGAGCACTGGCCACCTTGATCTTATTGCATTTTGCAGTCTGTGCCCAGACACTTCTCTTATAAGGCTTATGATTTATCATACTTACATTAAAGAAGTAAAGCATACTTTATTACTTCTTTCTCTTGCTTAAAAGACAGGGGTTTTAAGCTTTTAAATCAATCTCAAATATTTAGATTTGTCTTGTGAGATGGTTCCAGGGGCCAAGGTAATAAAACTTGAGTGTAATCTCAAACTCAAAATAAAGCACACTGATTGGCTGCTTCCGAGCATGTGCTCGGAAGCAGCCAATCAGTGTGCTTTATTTTGAGTTTGAGAATGTACTCAAGTTTTAGAATCTTGGGACCAGATCTTTGGGATTGTTTTGGAAGAGAAAATCACATTTTATAACTGATTTACAGACCTGTGGTAATTTTGAAAGAGTAAACTCCCACCTTATTTAAGGAATGAATTTCATTTTTCTGATGTTTATTGAGGTATAAACTACATTGGGTCGTGTGCAAAGTAAGTGAACCCCGAAGGGCCTCATGTAAACTTTGCTAGCGACCCAGTTGTAGTTTATACTTTGATAAACATCAGAAAAATTAAGTTTATTGCTATTATTTGATCACAAATTGTGTTGGGGGCAACAGTTGAAACAAAAAAACATTTATACGCAGTTTTTCTACTAAAAGTGGAACAGCATCAACGACCTAACAAAGACGTCATAACGTCGCCTACATCCAATCAGATTGGAGAACCATGGTTTATTTTGACGTCACTTAACGACATGTAATGTCGCGTGCACAGTTGTAGTTATTGAAGTATAAACTACATTACTTTCTAATGGTTTACCATAGGGCTTTTCATTAAATACACGAATCATATATTGCACAAAAAGATAGCGCATTTCCGAGGGGGCACGTCTCGTCGCGCTGTAACAATGTGACAACTGTAACAAATACTTTGTTTTCTTTGCTAATATCGGCACAATATATTAAAGAGAGCGGCTCAAAATAGAAAAACAAATTCTCTGTCTTAGTGCAGCCAGATATATATCTTACCAATATTTCTTGATGAAACTGAAAAAAAAAGCGCAACAAGTGTAACGAGTGTGACATTGAAAAAAAATTTGCCCATCCCTGGTCTGCAACAACTGTGACATTTGTAGACAATGTATTTTAAATGAGAAAAAGAGTTTCATTGTGAAACAAACTGAGACAAACTGTGACTAAAACATTTATGATGAAAATCTTTTTTGGTGATACAGCCAGAAAAAGCGCGACAAGTGTAACAATGAAAAAAATTGGCCCATCCCTGGTCTGAAACAACTGTGACATTTGTAGACAATGTATTTTAAATGAGAAAAAGAGTTTCATTGTAAAACAAACTGAGACAAACTGTGACTTAAACAGTTTATGGCTTAAATCTTTTTTAATGAGACAGCCAAAAAAAGCGCGACATTTGTAACAAGTGTAACAATGAAAAAAATTGGCCCATCCTTGGTCTGCAACAACTGTGACATTTGTAGACAATGTATTTTAAGTGAGAAGAAAAGTTCTATTGTGAAACAAACTGAGACAAACTGTGACTTAAACAGTTTATGGCTCAAATCTTTTTTAATGAGACAGCCAGAAAAAGCGCGACATTTGTAACAAGTGTGACAATGAAAAAAATTGGCCCATCCTTGGTCTGCACCAACTGTGACATTTGTAGACAATGTATTTTAAATGAGAAAAAGAGTTCTATTGTGAAACAGCCTGAGACAAACCGTGACTAAAACATTTATGCTGAAAATCTTTTTTGGTGAGACAGCCAAAAAAAAGCGTGACAAGTGTAACAACTGTGACAACGAAAAAAATTGGCCCATCCCTGGTCTGAAACAACTGTGACATTTGTAGACAATGTATTTTAAATGAGAAAAAGAGTTTCATTTTGAAACAAACTGAGACAAACCGTGACTAAAACATTTATGCTGAAAATCTTTTTTGGTGAGACAGCCAAAAAAAAGCGCGACAAGTGTAACAAGTGGGACAATGAAAAAAATTGGCCCATCCATGGTCTGAAACAACTGTGACATTTGTAGACAATGTATTTTAAATGAGAAAAAGAGTTTTATCGTGATACAAACTGAGACAAACCGTGACTAAAACAATTTATGCTGAAATCTATTTTGATGAGACAGCCAAAAAAAGCGCAACAAGTGTAACAAGTGGGACAATGAAAAAAATTGGCCCATCCCTGGTCTGCAACAACTGTGACATTTGTAAACAGTGTATTTTGAAGCAGGAAAAGACTTCCACTGCAAATCAGACTGCGACAAACTGTGACTAATATTAAATGGCTAAAATATTTCTTGATGATACAGCAAAAAAGCGGGACAAGAGTAACAAGTGGGACAATGAAAAAAATTGGCCCATCCTTGGTCTGAAACAACTGTGACATTTGTAGACAATGTATTTTAAATGAGAAAAAGAGTTTCATTGTGAAACAAAGCGAGACAAACTGTGACTTAAACAGTTTATGACTTAAATCTTTTTTAATGAGGCAGCCAAAAAAACGCGACATTTGTAACAAGTGTGACATTGAAAAAAATTGGCCCATCCCTGGTCTGCAACAACTGTGACATTTGTAAACAGTGTTCTTTAAAACAGGAAAAGACTTCCACAGCAAATCAGACTGCGACAAACTTCAAAAGTAAATATATTAAGACCAGACAAGTTGGCCTCTGTTAGTAAAAGTAGCAAAATGTGAAAATGAGAAAATCTCATTGGAATTGGACCAATTTTGTATCAGAATGGTCCCGTTGCACAAAAGCAAGGTGGGCAATATCAGGCCCGTTTGGGCCTCTTGTTAGTATAATTAGGTCACCACGACTTAGTTTCGTTGGGGGATGACCTAGAGTGGTAAGATGCATGCACTGAAAGGGTTTCAATGTTCTAAGGCCTATGAAAAGGGAGATATGGGGCTGATTTCGAAGACTTTTATGGTACTTTTTCGTGAAAAAAGGTCACAGTGACCTAGTTTTTTGGGGGTGACCTGGAGTGGTAAGATGCATGCACTGATGAAGTTTTAATGATATGGGGCCTGTGAAAAGGGAGATATGGGGCTGACCTCAAAAATTAAATATTTGGTACTTTTTCATGAAAGTAGGTCACAGTGACCTAGTTTTGTCTGGGGTGACTTTGAATGGTAAAGTGCATGCACTGACAGAGTTTCAAAAGCCTTGAGCAAATGAAAAGGTCGGTATTAGGCTGACCTTGAAAACTAATATGTGTTGTTTTTTTAGGCCTCCAAAGGAACTTCGGGTGGCATATTAAAATCACACCGTCCGTTGCCAGTCCATCCATTGCAAATTGTGTCTCAGTGATAACTTTAAAAACTACTGAAGAAAATTTGATGAAACTTCGCAGTAAGATTTTGTGAACCCTGATAAAGCATAATAGAAGGTGTGTTGGACGCAACACTTAGGTTCCTAAGCCCAAGGTCAAAGCCACAATTGGGTCAAAGGTCTAATTGTGTCTCAAAATTGTGTCTCACCAATAATTTTAAAACTACAGAAGCAAATTTGATGAAACTTCACAGATAGATAAGTATAATGAGAAAGTGTGTCACGCACAAGACTGAGGTCCCTACACCCAAGGTCAAGACCACAGTTGGGTAAAAAGTCAAATTGTGTCTCCAAATTGGGTCTCAGCGATTATATATAAACTACTGAAGCAAATTTAAAAGATAAAGCATAATGAGAAGGTGTATTATACATAAGATTTGGGTGCCAAGTTCAAGGTCAATGTCACAATTAAGGGCCAAAGGTCAAATCTCACCTCTGTGATACTGAAGCCAATGTCATGAAACTCAGAAAGGTAAACCACAATGAGACAGTATGTTACACACAATATTTATGATCCCAAATCCAAGGTCAAGGTCACAATCTGAGGTCAGAGGTCCAATCACGACTAGGCAATTATTCAGAAAAGTACCAAAGCAAACTTTACAGAAAGATACAGCCTTATGAGAAGATTTGCCGTGCACAAGACATAGGTTCCCACATCCAAGGTCAAGGTCATAGCCAGAGATCAAAGGTAGAGTCATTTATGCTCAAATACCTAACAAGAGGCCCACAAACCACAAACCTCACCAAATCTCTAGCTCAAAATTGCTTTCACATTTGTATAGGCTTGTAATTGTACAGGCTAATACAAAGTATACAACTACAATGTCTAAGTCTGACAGTCTGTTGAGTTGACAACAAATTACATATCTAGTTTCCACATTTGATTGCCTTGGAAACCAAAATGGATAATTTTCAAAAGATTCTTGCTATATTTTTCCTTTTGGTAGCAATGGCAACTGATCAAAATGAGCAGGGTAAAGAAAAATAGTATAGAGCTGATAGAAGATCACTCAAGGAATATTTCTGAAAATGTAAGCTCAGAATATCTGCAATGGCTGAGCAATGAATCCCATTTGTTTCCATTATAAAAATTCCATACCAAACGTGTCCTTTGATCAATGAAAATCAAGAACATAAAATCTGTAAAGGCTAATATGATTAGTATGTCTATGAAGTCTATGCCTCATAGAACATATTTTTTTACTGAGAATATAATATAATTTTTTTTCTGTTTTTTTTTTTTTTTTTTTTTTTCATGTTGGTTTCCATGACAACCAATAAAATGAGTAGTGGGCCAAAAATCATATAGCTGAAAGAAGACTTTTCAAGGAACTTTTCTAAGTTTTGTCAAAATATCTGCAATGGCTTGGCAATAAATGCCATTTTTCACTATTATAAGTCTATGGGAACTCTTAGATGCCATAGCAACCAAACTAAAGAGCCGATTTTCATAAAAAAATCCAAACTTTCAATCCCCCAGCCCAAGGATGCTACAGATTAAATATGCACCCAGTCAGCCTAGTGGCATCAGGAGATAATTTTTAAGAATTATTTTTGTTAATTTTTTACCATTTAGTTTCTACAACGAGCAATGGGCAAAAAAAACATATAGCAGATAGTAGACTTCTCAAGGAACATTTCTATAAAAGTTGTCAAAATATCTGCAATGGCTGGCAGTAAATGCCATTTTTCAATTTTACCCATTATAAGTCTATGGGAACTCTTAGTTGCCATAGCAACCAAACTAAAGAGCCAATTTTCATAAACAAGAGGCCCAAATGGGCCTGATATCGCTCACCTGGCTATTTTGCCACGGACCATTCTGACATAAAATTGGTCCAATTTCATTGAGATATTCTCATTTTCAAATTTTGCTATTTTCAGTAATAGAGGCCAATTTGACGGGTCTATATTAAGTTACTTTTGAACCTTCTCAATGCAAGAATCATTTTGCCACAAATTTCATCAAAATCTATTCAGTGGTTACTGAGATATTGTCATTTCATGTTCTAGGCTATTTTTAGTAATGGCAGATGGAGGCCATCTTGGAATGCCAAAATGCAAAAAATCAAAAGCCTTCATGCAAGGACCATTCTGACATAAATTGGTCCAGTTCCTTTGTATTTTGAATTTTCACATTTTGCTATTTTTAGTAACAGAGGCCAACTTGACGGATCTGTATTTATTAACTTTTGAAACACCTCAATGCCAGAATCATTTTGCCACAAATTTCGTCAAAATCCATTCAGGGGTTACTGAGATATTGTGATTTACATGTTTTGTGCTATTTTTAGTAGCGGCAGCTGGCAGCCATCTTGGAATGCCAAAATGCAAGAAATCACAAAGGCTTCATGAAGGACCATTCTGACACAAAATTAGTCCAATTCTATTGAGATTTTCTACTTTTCACATTTTGCTATTTTAAGTAACAGAAGCCAACAAGACTGGTCTAAATTAAGTTAAGTTTGAAACACCTCAATGCAAGAATCATTTTGCCACAAATTTCGTCAAAATCCATTCAGTGGTTACTGAGATATTGTCATTTTCATGTTTTGTTCTATTTTTAGTATAGGCAGATGGCAGCCATCTTGGAATGCCAAAATGCAAGAAATCACAAAGGCTTCATGAAAGGACCATTCTGACAAATAATTAATCCAATTCTATTAAGATTTTCTAATTTTCACATTTTGCTATTTTAAGTAACAGAGGCCAACATGACTGGTCTATATTTAGTTACGTTTGAAACACCTCAATGCAAGAATCATTTTGCCACAAATTTCGTCAAAATCCATTCAGTGGTTACTGAGATATTGTCATTTTCCTGTTTTGTGCTATTTTTAGTAGTGGCAGATGGCGGCCATCTTGGATTGCCAAATTGCAATTAATCAAAACGGCTTTATGCCAGGAACATTCTGACACAAAATTGGTCCAATGCCATTCAAGGGTTCTTGAGAAATTGTCATTTTTTATGTTTGTGCTATTTTTTAGTAACAGTCGCCCTGGTGGCCATCTTGGATAGTCATTTGGCACAAATTTGAAATAATTTCATTCAAGGACCATTTCTGACCAAACCTGATCAGAATCCATTTGAGTTTTTTTGAGATATTGACATTTGAGCAAATTCGGTCTTGTAAACGCTAAGTAGGTCACTGTGACCTAATTCCGGTACAGATTTTTTTTATGTTCACAACTTTTAATCCCGAGGTCCCACTTATATTCCATGCAATCTTTCAACCAAATATACCCATTGGTTCTGGAGAAAATGTTGTTTTTGTTGTTTTTGCTATTTTTAGTAATGGCGGCCATCTTGGATTCTCGACCTGACCCACTTTTACAAATCTGAAACCCTGCAGTCTGGTCATGCTCCATGTGAAATTTGAGACCCATGGGTTCAGTGGTTTTAGAGAAGAAGTTGTTTAAATAAGTTGTTATTTGACATTGGCATTTGAGCAAAATTACACTTGTAAACAGAAAGTAGGTCACTGCGACAAAAGGCCACCCTTCTTGTAATTAAGGTGCTGCATAAAAAGAAACTGTTTTCATAAATTTTTTAACTGCCACAGAAAGCTAGTGTTAGACTACTAAATATATTTATGCCAAGCATGCATGCACAGATTTACTAAGTATCTTGGGCTGACACTTTCTGAAGGACCCTGGTATTAAAGGTCCTAACCAGCATTTTGAATATTAAATGTTATAACGGTGATAACCAAAATTATTTTCTACTCTTCTCTTGAATCAAAGGATGGATTTTAGCAAAACTAAATACATCTTATCAATGTGATAGTTAAAATGTTATGTCCTTAATTTGGTGGCCTTTATCTGCTACCTATTTTCAAGGTCACAATATAAAGTCTATTTTCATGATAAATGCCAACAACAGATTTCCCAGCACATGAAGAGATACCAAGATATTACACTGTTTGTAAGTGCTTTACCTCATCTCTAAAAATTCTTTTGAAACTTGGTATGTAGCAAGGTGGACACAAGGTCTACCAAAGATGTTCAAATGATGACCTTGAGTTGACCTTGACCTATTTTACGACAAGTACAATTAGCTTGCTTAAGCTTATATATGGGAAAATGCTTACACAAGTAATTTTATGAGACTTTTTCCTTTATTATATTAAAATCAATCAAATTGGGTAAAAAAAAACAATTACATTGAGGGTCATGGTCACTGTTAGACCTTTGTCCAAGGTGACTTTGAGTCAAACTTTGAAACTGCTTTTCCTCAGAAGCTAATGGGCCAAATTAAGTCAAATTTTCATTTGGCGCCACCTCTGTGGGTTGGGAAACCAAAGTTTGCTAATATGAGTTTGGTCATATGACCAAGATGGGAACCATGCCCATATATGGTAACAAAAAGGACATGATGGACCTAAATCGCTCATCTGAGTTATGATGAAATAACATGGAAGTTCATCTATCTGATGATGGAGCAGTTTTGCACTCTCTAATCTATTATTCTGACAAAGTTTCTTGAAGATTGGATCAAAACTGTGCCCTCTAGAGTGAACACAATGTTTTTAGCTCACCAGAGCCGAAGGCTCCGGGGGAGCTTATAGGATAGGCAGTTGTCTGTCGTCATCGTCGTCTTGGTCTGTCGTCGTCTGTCCGTCAACACATTTAAACAACATCTCCTCTGAAGCCACTAGGCCGACTAGCCCAAATTTCATCTGTAGCATCCTTGGGCTGGGGGATTGAAAGTTTGTGTTTTTTATGAAAATCTGCCCATTAGTTTGGTTGCTATGGCAACTTCGAGTTCCCATAGACTTATAATGGGGGAAAATTGAAAAAGCCATTTCAGATATGTTGACAAAACTTTTTTAGAAATGTTCTTTGAGAAGTCTTCTATCAGCTACATGTTTTTTGGCCCACTGCTCCTTTTATTGGTTGCCATGGAAACCAAAATGTAAAAAAATGGGAAAAAATAATTAAAAATTATCCCTTTGAAGCCACTAGGCTGATAAGGCCCAGATTTCATCTGTAGTATCCTTAGGCTGGGGGATTGAAAATTTGTATTTTTTATGAAAATTGACTCTTTAGTTTGGTTGCTATGGCAACTACGAGTTACATTGACTTATAATGGGGAAAATTGAAAAATGGCATTCACTGCAAAGCCGTAGCAGATATGTTGACAAAACTTTTATAGATATGTCCCTTGAGAAGTCTTCTCTCAGCTACATGTTTTTGGCATACTGCACCTTTTATTGGTTGCCATGGAAATCAAACCGCAAGAAAATGGAAACAAAATACTTAATTTTTTTATCTCTACCGAAGCCATTGGGCTGATAGGGCCCAGATTCATTTATAGTATCCTTAGGCTGAAGGATTGATATTCTGTGTTTTTTATGAAATCGGCTCTTTAGTTTGGTTGCTATGCCAACTTAGAGTTGCATTGTCTTATAATGGGGAAAATTGAAAAATTGCATTTACTGCAAAGCCATTGCACTTATGTTGACAAAACTTTTATAGAAATGTTCCTTGAGAAATCTTCTATCAGCTACATGCTTTTTGGCCCACTGCTCGTTTTATTGGTTGCCATGGAAACCAAAAGGAAAAAAGAAAAAGAAAAAAAAATATATAAAAATTCTCTTCTGAAGCCACTAGGCCAATAAGGTCCAGATGTCATCCATAGACTGGGGGATTGAAAGTTTATGTTTTTTTTATAAAAATTGGCACTTTAATTTGGTTGCTTTGGCAGCTTAGAGTTGCATTGACTTATACATAATGGGGACAATTGAAAAATGGCATTTACTGCCAAGCCATTGCAGATATGTTGACAAAACTGTTATAGAAATATTCCTTGAGAAGTCTTCTTTCAGCTATATGTTTTTTTGCCCACTGCACTTCTTATTGGTTGTCATGGAAGCCATAGAGCAAACAAAGGAAAAAAAAAGCTAAAAAAACAAAAATTCTCTTCTGCAGCCACTAGGCCGGTTGGGTCAGATTTTTTGTTTAGTATCCTTTGGCTAAGGAATTGAAAATTTGTGTTTCTTTATGAAAATCGGCTCTTTCGTTTGGTTGCTATGGTATATTTGAATCGCATTGACTTACTATGGGGAAAATTAAACAAGAGGCCCACGGGCCACAAAGCTCACCAGATCTCTAGCTCAAAATTGCTTTCAAAACTGCTGTCACATTAGTACAGGCTAATACAAAATATACTACTACAAAGTCTCAGTCTGACAGTCTGTTGAGTTGATAACAAAATATATAATTGTTTTCCATATCTTGATTGCAGTAAATGTCATTTTTTTTAATTTTCCCCATTGTAAGTCAATGCAACTCTAATTTGCCATAGCAACCAAACGAAAGAGCTGATTCTCATAAAAGAAAAACACATATTTTCACTTCCCTAGCCCAAGGACACTAAAGATAAAATCTGAGCCAAATCGGCCTAGTGGCTTCAGAAGGGATCATTTTTTAAGGGTTTTTTTTCCTTCTTTTGCTTTATGGCTTCCATGACAACCAATAATAAAAAGGGTTGGTTGGTTGATTTGATGCTTAACGTCCACGGTAAACAACTAAGGTCATGTCGGGACGGTCAGTTAACCTAGCCACACTATTCCTGGGCAGGCTTAGACCTCCTAAGCGGTTAACCAGTACTAAGTGCACACACTTTCGCCAGTAACTGACAACTGCCCTTCTTGAATTGATCAGCGGAAGGAGAAACGAAAGTATGTGGCCAGACCGGGATTCGAACCCAGGACAACTGACTTACGAGTCAGGTGCCCTACCGATTGTGCTACCCGGCCCGGCTAATAAAAAGGGAAGTGGACCAAAAACATATAGATGATAGAAGACTTCTCAAGAAACATTTGTATAAAAGTTTTGTCAACATATCTGCAATGGCTTGGTAGTGAATGCGATTTTTCAATTTTCCCCATTATAAGTCAATGCAACTCTAAGTTGCCATAGCAACCAAACTAAAAGGCAGATTTTCATAAAAAACACAAACTTTCAATCCCCCAGCCTAAGGATACTACAGATGAAATCTGGGCCTTATCGGTCCTGTGGCTTCTGAGGAGATAATTTTGTAAAATTTTTTTCATTATTTTTGCATTTTGGTTTCCATGGCAACCAATAAAAGGAGCAGTGGGCCCAAAAGCATCAACGCTAACAGAAGACTTCTTAAGGAACATTTCTATAAAAGTCTTGTAAGCATATCTGCAATAGCTTGGCAGTAAATGCTATTTTTCAATTTTCCCCATTATAAGTCTATGGGAACTCTAAGTTGCCATAGCATCCAAACTAAAGGGCCGATTTTCATAAAAAACACAAAGTTTCAACCCCCCAGCCTGAGGATACTACAGATGACAGCTGGGCCTTATCGGCCTAGTGGTTTCAGAGGAGATAATTTTTAAGTATTGTTTTTCACTTTTTGACTGCATTTTGGTTTCCATGGCAACCAATAAAAGGGGCAGTGGGCCAGAAAACATACAGCTGATAGAAGACTTCTCACCGAACATTTCTATAAAAGTTCTGTCAACATTTCTGCAATGGCTTGGCAGAAAATGCCATTTTTCAATTTTCCCCATTATAAGTCTATGGGAACTCTAAGTAGCCATAGCAACCAAACTAAAAGGCAGATTTTCATAAAAAACACAAACTTTCAATCCCCCAGCCCAAGGATGCTACAGATGAAATTTGGGCCCAATCGGCCCAGTGGCTTCAGAGGAGATGTTGTTTAAAAGTGTTGACGGACGACGACGACGACATACGACATACGACATACGACAGACGCCGACGACGACGGACAACTGCCTATCCTATAAGCTCCCCCGGAGCCTTCGGCTCTGGTGAGCTAAAAATGGCATTTGCTGCAATCAAAATATGGAAAATAGTTACATATTTTGTTATCAACTCAACAGACTGTCAGACTGAGACTTAGTAGTTGTATATTTTGTATTAGCCTTTACAAAATGTGACAGCAATTTTGAGCCTATACAAATTTGATAGCAGTTTTGAGCTAGAGATCTGATGAGCTTTGTGGCCCGTGGGCCTCTTGTTTCTAAGATCTGACCTGGTGATCTATTTTTTTAACAGACATTATTCAGTTTCAAACTTGTCCTACATTTTATGAAGATAAACACTCTGACCAAGTTTCATGATGATTCAAAGCAAAATAAAGCCAAAATTGTGTACAAAAGGTTTTTTTATGATTTTACCTAGTGACTTAGTTTTTGACCCGACTAGACCCAGTTTCAAACTTGGCCCTAGATTTCATTAAGATAATCATTCTGAAAAATTTTCATGAAGATTGAACCAAAACTGTGCCCTCTAACACAAAGTTTTTCTAAGGTTTGACCTAGTGACCTAGTTTTTGATCCAACATGACCTAGTTGCACCCTTGGTCTAGATTTGTTGAAGATAAACATTTTGACAGAGTTTCATAAAGATTGGAACAAAACTGTGCCCTCTAGAGCATTCACATGCTTTTTCTAAGACCTGACCTTGTGACCTAGTGTTTGACCTTACAAGGCCCAGTTTCAAATTTGGTCTAGATACCATAAATATAAGCAATCTGAAGACTGGATCATAACTGTGCCCTCTATAGTGTGCACAAGGTTTATCTGAGATTTGACCTAGTTTTTGACCCCACATAATGCAGTTTCAAATTTGGTCTAGATTTTATTAAGATAAACATTCTGACAAAGTTTCTTAATGATTGGATCAAAACTGTGCACTGTGTGTCTTTCTAAGATTTATTTCTATTTTTAGCTCTGGTGGCAATTTGTTCAGCAGAGTGGAATGGTTTTAGCAATTTTGGTTCAGGGCCATGAGTCAAACATTACTGTGAAATTACTTTGAAATCGAGCCACTTGCTTCAGGGGAGATATCGTTTAAAGGTTTTTCTATTTTTAGATTTCTATTTTAGCTCTGGTGGCCAGTTTGTTCAGCAGAGTGGAACCGTCTTAGCAATTTTGGTTCAGGGCCTTGAGTCGAACATTTCTGTGAAATTTTTTGCTCATGTTGAAGAAAATAGTCGTTTTCCCTTTTGGTTTATCTTCTTTCGTTGGAATTCCAGTTCTAAAAATAACTATGTTTATTATGTCTATAAGTGCGTGATTTCTGATGCCATTCTCCAAAGGTCATATTTCCCTTGACGTGAGCTCTCCTAGAGGTCCTGGCATGGCGGATGGGTTACAAGAGCTGTCGCCTGACAGCATAGCTCACCTGAATAGGTGCTTGCCCATCACACAGTCGCTTTGGAGTGTGGACTTCTATGCATACAACTTCAGGCAAGCATGTCCATAATGACAACACATTTATAAACAAAAGCTATCTAAGAAATAAGTCTTAAAATAAAATTAAAATAAAAAAATCCATGAGCTTGAGGTCAAAGAACTAAGCGGTAGGGGAGGGGGGTGGGGTGGGGTGGGGGGGGATGTAACAAAACCTTGAGCCATTATCTAACATCAGTCCAAGTATTAGTATCAACTGAGTCCATCGTGGCACTGTGAAATTATGTCTTCATAAATATAAAACTTTAACCAAAATCTTTAAGACAAAATTATAAGTCAATGACCTTGACTTCAAGGTCATCCAGTGGGGTAAGTATACAGTGTTTTGTAAAAACTCAAAAATGTGTCTAACATCAGTTCAAGTGTAAACTAAATCTCTGCCAAGCATTATGAATCAGTATGCAATTAGAAAACTTTAATAAAGAACAAATTTCCAAAGTCCGTGACCTTGACATCAAGGTCAATGTGCGGGGTTGGGGTAGTACTCGGCAAAACTTTGGACTAATATCTAACTAAAGTGCAAATATAGAAAGAATTCATCACTGGGTTCAGGAGATATGTGTCTTTAAAAGACTTTAACCAAAACATCCAATCAATAAAAAGACAATTTTCCAAGTCCATGACCTTGACATCAAGGTCACTGAGGGGGGTGGGGGTAGTACCTTGCAAAACTTTGGACCAATATCTAACTACAGTGCAAATATCAAAGGAATCCATCCCTGGGTTAAGGAGATATTGGGCTTTATAAAACTTTAACCAAAACATCCAGTCCAAAAATACTCCCAATTTTCTAAGTCCATGACCTTGACATCAAGGTCATGGAGTGGGGTGGGGTTGGTACCCTGTTAAACTTTGGATCAATATCTACCTACAGTGCAAGTATCAAAAGAATCCATCCATAGGTTAAGGAGATATAGGTCTTTAAAAAACTTTAACCAAAACATCCAATCCGGACGCCGACGCTGACCGTGACGCGGACGTGGACGCGGACGCAGACGCGGACGCGGACGCTGACGCCGACGCCGGGGTGACAACAATAGCTCTTGCTGAACTTTCGTTCAGGCGAGCTAAAAACTATCCCAAAATGCAATGCAGCATGACATCAGCTGCGTTATCTATTTTTGGCGCGAACTAAAAATAGCGCTTACTGGTGTGCGAAGCAGAGTTAGGAGATCCCTTGCAAAACAACTTTTCTAATATTTTTTTGATATACACTTTTTAGTGAAACTTATTAATTCCCTTTTATAAGTGCTTTCCAACAACTTGGATGAAAGTTCATCAAAATTATGATGCATTCCAAAGTACAGGAACCTACCTTTAAATATCAAACTGACTCAACTTAAAAAAAATCAAAAAGCCATTGTGAATACGGTAATGATGTAAGTACTGGGACAGCTCAAAATTATTTTAATTTTGTCCCAAATAGAAAATTAACTATTTCAGAAGTGTCAAATGGTAGAAGTCACTGGTAATGCACTTACATTCTACGTTTAATTTTGACGACTGATTGATTGTTTTGGGTTTAACAGCCCTTTGAGACAGTATTTAAGTCTATATCGGGCCATCTCCCAGAGGGAGGGAGAAAGAAGAGAAATGATAGACAAGAGAAAAAATGTCCAAACAAGCCCACCCCCACCCAGTCCCGGATCCATGAGGTGGGCTTTGGGGCTTCAGCCCTGCCACCTGGGCCTGGTTGAATTAAAACATATGATATGTGCCGACATCTCATTAGAATCGCCTCGGCGAGGCGATTCTAATGAGTTATCACAACATATATTTCATGGCAAAATGACATTATCAGAAATTCTCATCAAAACGATCCCTATTTATGGTATATATTTTCAAGCCCCACTAACACCCAGCCCCTTCCCCCTCCCCCAAAACGCATATCTCGGCACCTTCCATCCCCACAAGTTATCCAGAACCTCACCAGAACGCGGTGGTCTGGATCCGGGCCTGCACACCTACTGCAAGCACAGTAAGCCCTTGCCCTATGTTCCAAATCAGTAGGACGCCCCAGCATTAGAAGTTATACACAGCACCATCCCACCACCCGACCACCCTCTAATTTTGACAAAGTGGCTTTCAATACAGAATGATTCAGTCAGAAATAGGAGATACATCTCCTGTACAGTAATTGGCTTCATATTCCCATTAATTTTCTATTACTAGCCAAAATATAAAAGTGTGTTAACTCAGAACTATTTAGGATAGGATAACGAATCTGTGAAAATTAATTGTAGGGTAGAAATAGCTTTATTACTCATAGTTTTCCCCTTTTTTTCAATATAAACACAGAGAATTAATATCTCAGAATACATAAAATTTTATATTTTCCACTTGAAAAAGTTTTAGGTTCCAGACCATTAGACTGACACAAAGAAGGAAAATAAGATATGCTGGAATTACAGTAGTTTGTTAGTGTCCAAATATTTAGGTAACTTATGGTATAAAAATAGAAGGAAAAGAAAAGAAACAGAAAAAAATCCATAAATAAGTGTTATGAAAAATTTTATACAATTCGGTTCACATCTGCATTTTTCTGCATTTTAACATGTGCATGTTTTAATATATATTGTCGCTTTTTCCCCAAAATACATAAAAAAATACTAAATAAAATGTTTCTCTAGAGTGGAATAAACAGAAATATACCGTAATCAGGTTGATCTGTGCAGACCTGTCCTTAGTGCTTTAAAGTTTGTTCCCAAGTTATACATTGATTTATTTTTATGTATTCTCAAAGTATCATAATTAAGCATACTGACAGACCAATAAAGGGTGGTTGGTGATGATGATTATAAGATAAATTGTGTTAATATGCTCCATAACAACCCATGTTGTTGTACCTCATTAGAACTGCCTCATCAAGGCTGCTCTAATAACAGTAGTTTGTAATTATGGTTTGGATCAAATCCCATCTCCTCTACACCCCAGTAAATAGTTATATCAGGAACACAAATGACATTGAAATTCTTATAAAGTATGAACAGTTCAAGTATGATGCAGAAATAATGGCCATTATGCAAGGAAAATATCTTTAAAATATTTTAATAAAAAAAAAAATGGACTATTTACAAATTGCATTATCTGTCTCCAAAACAATTTATGACATTTTTTTTTTTAGTTACGATCTCAGAATATTTTGCTTCTGTTTGGAATATTTAACAAACACTAAAAGTATGATATCTGTTGCACAACATAAAATCTGATGTAAAACTTATTTTGAGATAATATTTATGAACAAATATATATTTTATCATTGATTTTTTTGAGGAAAAAAGGAGAGAGAAAAAACAGTAATAAAACTGATATATGCACTCTAGAAATGTTTACTGTATATATGGTAATGTTCTTTGATTTCATAAATTGACAGCCCCCTACTGTTTATTGGAGTTCTGACACACTCTAGTAGCTGCTACTGTTGGAAATTACAATATACAGTCCTAACAGGTAGACTGGCATCAGTCTATTAAATGATAATGTGACAAAAAAAAAATGCAAAATTGTACAAACAATTTAACAATCATACTAATTTTACATTTTCTGGTAGCTGAATTTTCCAGTGATGGCTCTTATTAGAATAGAACAAAATCTGATGTTCTTTTTTTATCTGGCTTATACTTATTACTGGAGTCTGGAGCCAGTCTATCCTAACAGGTAGCTTGTCACATACATATTTTGATAACTGCCTGAATCCTGCACTGTAGAACAACAGATATACCATATTAATCCCATTAAATACCCAGGGGGTGTTTCATTTTACGAAACAGGGGGGGGGGGGGGGTATTCAGAGCCTAGATTGTAGTAAATCAGTCACTGCCAAAAAGAACTCTAAGTAGCAATATAAGGTGATGGGTATACTTTCAGAAGAAGCAATTTACTCTACTATTTTTGCCCCCTTTCTCAGTATAAGGTCAACTCTTTAAGAGAAGACCACATTTCAAGCTACTTTAATTATCCAGAGAAGCAAACAGGAATTCAAACAGTTAAGATAGCATTATTTTAGGAAAAGAGGTAGCTAGAGCAGGGGTTCTCATTAGGATGAATATGGTATATGTGATATTTTTTTTCACTGACCAAGGAAAAAAGAGCAAAAGGACATACAAGTTGACTCTCCCCCATAAATAGGGATAAAATCAATGAAATATTAAAAAGAAATACAAGTACAAAAAAATTAAAGAACAATGAGGCCATTTTTTTTCCTTCACACTTTTGCATTTGCCATTATTGTTCAAATGTAAATATTTACATTTTCAGTGCAGAGCTCTCTGTTAACCCAATTAAGTGATGCGGGAGTCAATTTTGTTTACAAGTCAATAATTACATTGTGTCACGCGCTTTAAAGTGACAGCTCATCTCACTAACTAGCACGTGAAAACTACAACATGCCATGTACTTGAATGGCTGGTAAACATTGAGTGACAGCTCGCTACGCCTACTTGCACGTGAAATCTACAGCAGGAGGTGGAATTTACTGGTAGGCAGTGACAATGCGGCTGTTCCAAACTTTTGCAAAATTCGACCAGCAATGTTTTTAAAACGATTCTTATATATGTATTTCTTATTTTTGTTTACCTTTTTATTGATCAAAAGCATTGTTTAATAATATAAATATAAGGAATGAATGTTATTTTTTAAACGTTTACTGAAGTATAAACTACATCGGGTCACGAGCAAAGTTTACGTAAACCCCTTCGGGGTTCACTTACTTTGCTCGTGACCCGATGTAGTTTATACTTCAGTAAACGATGAAAAAATAACATTCATTCCTTAAATATTCGGACTAACCATTATATTCATTGCAGTACATGTCTGTAATTTCCAAATTAAGGTAAAAGCCCATTACATGTATATCTCCTTTCTTAAAACGATAGGCCCCACAATAGCTCAATCAGTTAAGCACTGGTCTGCTAAGCCAGCGGTCCAGATCCAAATCCCGCTAGAGGTGGAAATCTTTGTATTTTCTTAAATTTTCCTGTTTTCAGTGACCATCACAAATCATAAATGGGGCAGATAAATATACTTTTGATAGCAATCATTATTATGCCTAGGATGTAATGTTTTGTGAGAAAGTTAATTGAAATATTTAGGGTGTAAATCTTTAAGTCTTGCATAATTACTTCCCCTTATAAACCATCCACCTAAATCCACTAGTCCTCTTGTGATCATTATTCATGACTGAAAATCTTAAATGTTGAAAGATGTAAAATAAAAATGCATATTTTTGTGTCAACACTGACATCGATCCAAGTAAATTTGGTCCAACAGGTAAATTATATATTAGTCAAGGATTTTTTTTAATATTCGTTCCCATGAGGGAAATATATGTCTTATTATTTGTTTTAATGTATGAACTAGTATCTATCAATCTATCAAAATATTAGTAATGCTAAAAGAAAGTTAAAAAGATTGTCACTGATTCAGATAAATTTGGCCCAACAATTTTCCAGTATGATCCAACAGGTAGCCGGTCCAAGTATTACTCCATATCAGTCCAAGTTCCAGCAGTCCAAGTGATTTAATACAGCAGATAACTGTATCACATAATTTGTAATAATTTCATCTTTTCATTTTATCATGTGTACAAGTATATAAGTACAGATTGCATTAAAAATTATATGTCTCATGAAGTGTGCTAGATTTATTGGATCATTACGCAAACTTTAAACTTGTTTTATAAATAGCATAATTTTTCTTTTCGTCTGCCAGCTTGCTTTCTACTTTCAGCATAACTTCTACATAGAAATGTAACTGTTCCACTAAAATTCTGCAATGAAAACTTTTCTAAAATTATCACATGTAAAAAAAATGAAAACTGATCTGTATAACATTTGACAGGTTCAAGTCAAAGTATTCATTTCCACTGCCAGTAATGTTATGTGCAGCTGAAGGCAAAAATAAAAATAAATCAAAAGAAAAATATAATAAAAAGGAAAATGAAATGTTATACGCATCAGTGAAATGATAGTTTGGATAAAATATTTTTTTTTTCTTTTTTGAAAAGATTTGTTTTTTCTTAATGGGAAAGACAGCTGGATTTTTTTAGTATGACTATTTACTAAATCAGATCAAAGTTTTAAAGTTAATTTTAGAATTCAAATTCTTTGAATGTTTTGACTGGTAATTATTGTTTTGCAATGACACTTACATCTAATTATCAGTGTTTATTTTTAACCATTCAAACTACCTGTTACCTGTATGAAAATTTGGTCCAACAGGTAACTGGTCCAAGGATTACACCAGTGCAGTCCGAGTTGTACCAGACCAAGGTCCAATGGTCCAAGTGATTTGGTCCAAGGATTACACTGGTAAGGTTCTCTTTACTGGCCACACACACAAATACCTTAATGATGTGGAGGGGCTTTATGGCTAAAACAATACCTGTGCTAGTCTACCCTACTAAGTGTGATAATTCCTGCAAATGTTTACAGGCGCCCGTAAAAATAACGGGTAATGGACTGCCAGCTGGTTGCCAGTTGTTCTACCTTAAATTCTAATGAAATTTTTTTACAGTGTAGAGCTGTTCTTCTGCCATTTTGACATAGGGGTAAAACTTTGACAGAGCAAACAGTTTCAATTTTGGCAGACATAGCAAAGTGAGAGGCTCATACTCTGCTATGTCTGTCAAAATTGAAAAAGACAGTAGAGTTCAGTGATCTTCCGCCATTTTTAAAAAAGGTAAAAACTTAAGTCTCTGAAAAGTGAGGCAAAAATGCTGAGTTTCTTCCTTTGAATTCCTGTTTGCTTCCCTGGATAAAAAAAGCTTTTTTAGCTCACCCGAATGAAGTTCAGGAAGAGCTATTGTACTACCCCCGGTGTCGGCGTCAGCCTTGGAGGCGGCATTAGCAAAATGTTAAAGTTTTACATTAAAGTTTTTTAGGTGATGGGCAAGGCGCTGTCAGGCGAGCTATCCTGTCCCAGTGACAGGTCTTTTATAAATATGGCCTGCTCCAAAGAGGAAACGAATTTGCTGCACCAGCCGCAGCGCCTCTGACGGACCTGTGAGGATAGAGTTCTCTGTTCTTCTGCCATTTTTACAAAGGGAAAAACTTCTTTATCCAAAGAAGCAAATAAGGTAGTAACAAGAACTACATTTTTTGCTTCCTTAGATGAAGCTTTTTTAAATGGGGTCTGCTCTAAAAGGAGAAAACTGCTCATTGAGGAGCAAATTCTTTCCTAGGAGCAAATTCTTTCGTATCAGAATTGACCCTCATTGAGAGAGAAGGAGCAGTTGCTTTCCTTGAAGGTTTACAAAATCACCTTAAGCACAGATGGAAATATGTTGAAGCCTGTGTGCCTCCAGGCCTCTTCGTAGGTACGCCCTTGAAATATATTTATTATTATTTTGTTTTCATAATTGCAAAATAAAAAATTTACAAATAACTTCTAAAATGTTTATCAACCGCATTTTAGCAATTAAGCTACAAACGCGCATTTTAGCAATACATTAAGTAGACTAGCTACTAGTCTGATAATGAATTTTTATCCCAAATCAAAAATAGTAAGTTTTCATCCATTCTATGGCCAGTCTATAAATAATGATTCTGCTCCCTCTCTTATTGGTACATTATCAAAAGAAGAAGTTGAGCCAGAGAGTATAGACTAGCTACAAATACTGAACTTATATATTAATTATGAAAATGAGATAAGGAGAAAATTCTTCTTCCCCTAGTGGCTAGGCTATACATTAAGCATCACACCAGAGAGCATCTCATTTTCATATACAGTCAGACATAAGTTAAACATCACCTGAATAAGTTGCACCGTAGAAGGAGGTATATTTCAAGTAACATTATCACAGGAATATTTTTACTTTTCGCATCAACTATAATTCTGTCTAAATATTCTTCACCATCCAAAAAACTGAAATATTTGAAATTTTATTTGATGCATATCAAATATGCTGATTTGTCGAATATGAAATTAAACATTCAAATAATTGGGGGTGATGCTTAACTTATGTCTGAGGTTTTGTTTTTTTGGGGAGCATGCCCCCAGACCCCTCTAGCTTAGCTTCAAGATTTCATCACTCGCCATGGCCGCACTGGTCAAAATTTCCTTCCAACGGGCCTGCAACTTTATGAAGTTTCACACCTACCAATCGCTTGCATGCAAAACCGCGGTTCAGAACGCACATCCATGTGAGGAGTTTCCGGTTTCGCAGAAGGGCAGTTGAAAAAGTAAACAAATTTGACAATGGATTTAGGTTTAGGTTTTTTATTTTCTCTGCCAACTGTTTATGCAAAATACGAGAAAGCTATTTTTTCGCATATAGTTTGCTTCTTCAGCACATTGAAGCATTAGGCACATGGCCTTGCATTTTTCGAGATATTCATTTTGTATGGCAAAGCATGCATTCAAGGTCAATCTGGGTGGTATATACATGTAGGAAAAAGTCACATTCCCTTGTTTGATTCCGAGTGTCTAAACTTGTCAAAAGCAAAGAAGTGAACGGAACTACTGTATGGGTGAATTTAAATGATCCATACTGCCATTGTCTGGTTACTGTTAAAAAGTATGCCATCCAGGAGAACCATAGTTCTGTTTTCATTGATCATCATTGATAAATTAACATTAACATAGGCATAAAGCTAACAATGTAATACCGTAAAAATTTTAAATATTGGGACGCTAAAATAATTACCATAATTGTCCTAAAATTGGAACAGTTTGGTTTTACAGTACAGTCATGTGCCTCAAAATGCAAATCAGATGGCAAATAGTGTAACCCCTGATCAGACTGCTCCTTGAGGAGCAGTCTGATCTGGGTTTGCACTATTTGCTGAGACCTAACTGTCCGAATATATTGAATTTTTATGGTATACCATTATTCATTTAATTTATTAGGCACCAAACTGGAACTGAAAAGTTCTAGTTACAATGAAGCTTTTTTAGCTCACCAGAGCCAGAGGCTCCGGGGGAGCTTAATATGGTCAGGCTCCGTCGTCCATCCGTTCGTCCACAACTTCAAACGACTTCTCCTCTGAAACCGCTGGGCCGATTGTAACCAAATTTCATATAGAGCCTCCTGGGACCTTAGGAACAAAAAATTGTTCAAACGGTCCTGGTCACATGACCAACATGGCCGCCATGCCCATATATGGTAAAAACCTAAAAAAATCTTCTTCTCCAGAACCAGTTGACCGATGGCCTTGTAACTTGGTATGTAGAATCTGGTACGGGAGTACTACCAAAATTGTTCAAATTATGACCTTGGGTTGACCTTGACCTTTTTTACGGTAAGGTCAAATTTGCTTCCTTGTGCTTTTATATGGCAAAATGCTAGAACATAGGATATCTTGGAAACTGTTGAAGATTTTGGGCTAAAAATTGGTATCCACAGTCATCTTAATGAGTACATGAAGATTTATGAATACAAGAGGTCAAGGTGATTCTTTGACCTTTGACCTAGAACTCTCATACTTTGACAATTCCAAGCAATCTCCTCAAAAGCCCCTGGGCCAATTGAAATCAAATTTCATATAGAGCCTCCAGGAGTTGAGGGAACAAAAACTTATTCATACGGTCCAGGTCACATGACCAACATGGCCGCCACGCCCATATATGGTAAAAACCTTTAAAAATCTTCTTCTCAAGAACCAATTGACCGATGGCCTTGAAACTTGGTATGTAGCTTTGGGTACTCGAGTACTGTCAAGATTGTTCAAATTATGACCATGGGTTGACCTTGATCTTTTTTACGGCAAGGTCAAATGTGGGAAAATGCTAGAACATAGATTTCATGGAAAGTTTTGAAGAGATATGCCTAAGAATCGGTATATACAGATATCTCAATGAGTACTTGAAGATTTGTGAGTACAAGAGGTCAAGGTCATTCTTTGACCTTTGACCCAGAACTCTCATATTTTGACAATATCAAACAATCTCCTAAAAAAAAAACTGGGCCAATTGTAACGAAATTTCATATAGAGCCTCCACGGATTGAGGGAATGAAAATTTGTTCAAACAGTCCAGGTCACATGACCAACATGGCCGCTAGGACCATATATGGTAAAAACCTTTAAAAATCTTCTTCTCCAGAACCAATTGACCGATGGCCTTGAAGCTTGGTATGTAGCATTGGGAATTCCAGTACTATCAAGATTGTTCAAAATAATGACCTTGGGTTGACCTTGACTATTTTACTGCTAGGTCAAATGTGGGAAAATGCTAGAACATAAGAATTAATGGAAAGTTTTGAAGATTTATGCCTAAAAATTGGTATCTACAGTCATCTTAATGAGTACATGAAGATTCATGAGTACAAGAGGTCAAGATCATTCTTTGACTTTTGACCCAGAACTCTGTCATTTTGACAATATCAAACCATCTCCTCAAAAGCTCCTGGGCCAATTTTGAAACCAAATTTCATATAGAGCCTCCAGGGGGTTAAGGGAATGAAATTTTTTTCAAACATCCAGGTCACATGACCAGCAGGTCCTCCATGCCCATATATGGTTAAAACCTTCAAAAATCTTTTTCACCAAAACCAATTGACCGATGGCCTTAGAGTAACTTACCCTAGAGTACTGAGGCTGAATGGACCCAGGTGAGCTACAGGACCAATGGTCCTCTTGTTATTAGCTCACCTGAGCCAGCGGCTCCGGGGGAGCTTATAGGATGGTAAGGCTCCGTCGTCTGTCCGTCAAAAATTTCAAATGACTTCTCCTCTGAAACCGCTGGGCCAATTGTAACCAAATTTCATATGTGGCCTCCAGAGGAAGGGGTAAGGAAAAGTTGTTCAAACATTCATGGTCACATGACCAATATGGCCACCATGCCCATATATGGTAAAAACTTAAAAAAATCTTCTTCTCCAGAACCAATAGGCCGATTGCCTTGAAACTTGGTATGTAGCATTGAGTGTGCAAGTACTACCAAGTTTGTTCAAATTATGACCTTGGGTTGACCTTGACCTTTTTGACGGTAAGGTCAAATTTTCTTCCCTGTGCTTTTTTATGGCAAAATGCTAGAACATAAGACATCTTGGAAACTAATGAAGATTTTGGGCTAAAAATTGGTATCTACAATCATCTTAATGAGTACATGAAGATTTAGGAGTACAAGAGGTCAAGGTCATGTTTTGACCTTTGACTCAGAACTCTGATAATCTCAAACAATCTCCTCAAAAGCCACTGGGCCAATTGAAACCAAATTTCATATAGAGCCTCCAGGGGTTGAGGGAACAAAAAATTATTCATATGGTCCAGGTCACATGACCAACATGGTCGCCACGCCCATATATGGCAAAAACCTTTAAAAATCTTCTTCTCCAGAACCAGTTGCCCGATGGCCTTGAAACTTGGTATGTAGCATTGGGTACTCAAGTACTATTAAGATTGTTCAAATGATGACCTTGGGTTGACCTTGGCTTATTTACGGCAAGGTCAAATGTGGGAAAATGCTAGAACATAAGATTTCTTGGAAAGTTTTGAAGAATAAGGCCTAAAAATTGGAGTATGCGGTCATCTTAATGAGTACATGAAGATTCATAAGTACAAAAGGTCAAGGTCATTCTTTGACCTTTGACCCAGAACTCTCATATTTTGACAATTTCAAACAATCTCCTCAAAAACCACTTGGCGAATTGTAACCAAATTTCATATAGAGCCTCCAGGGTTGAGGGAATGAAAATTAATTCAAACGGTCCTGGTCACATGGCTGCCACGCCCATATATGGTATGATTTGTCACAGTTGTTACCAGGGCTACAGAAATCGGAAATTTTGCCGGTTCTGACCGAAATTGAGTTCGAAAAACCGATTCAGTTGGCAAAAGGCACATTTTAATCGGTCCGAAAAAAACACAATTTTCGGATGTATGATGACACAATTACCTGGATTTCAGCCAAGTGTCATACCATTTATTGTCCATAATTATCCAATAATCATGCACTGCTGTCAAAAGTTATCAAACAAAGCGTCGATTGTCTTGCCAAGGTGTGAAGCCATGTTTTTACAAATCTTCGATAATTAGCATGTGTCCTAATTTGGCCAGCGGCGACCTCGTTTATACACATACACATGCCGGCGCACGGAAGAAGGCTTTGCAAAGTAAAGTCACTGTTTACTTTCAAAGCAAGCATTAGGAACGAATTTGACTAGCAAAAAGATAATAATACTGTACTAATTAAACCTGACTTGATTATGCGCTGGCTGGTTAGAGATGTTTTTTTAGCCGACCCCATCGCTAGCGCAAAAAAAGTATTTTTTTTATTCGTAGAAGGTACTTTTTTGCAAGTATATACAAATTTCAAGGGACTTAACTCAAATTAAAAAAAACTGGTTACCGGCTCAATAATATTGGCCCATAAGCCACGGGTACGAATCGCATGCCTACTTTCACTTTCAAGACTTTGTCTCTGCGCATTTTTCACGATAAGTAAGAACATGGGAACTAAATGGCTATTTCAGCGACGATTTTCTTTGTGTCAGGCAAGCAGTGTAAACGTTTATCTGTCTAGTTATGGCTATGTAAGCGCTACGAGCATGTAAACATGTGTTTTTTCATTAGTGGGTGGGGTGTTCAATTGTTTTCGTTGACCACTATTTCACATGTTCATGTGACGTCATCGGCTTTACGGACCGATTTGGATTCCAAAATTTCTGTAGCCCTGGTTGTTACACTTGTCGTGCTTTTTTTTGGCTGTCTCACCAAAAAAGATTTAAGCCATAAACTGTTTAAGTCACAGTTTGTCTCAGTTTGTTTCACAATGAAACTCTTTTTCTCAGGTAAAATACATTGTCTACAAATGTCACAGTTGTTTCAGACCAGGGATGGGCCAATTTTTTTCATTGTCATGGTTGTTACACTTGTTGCGCTTTTTTTTGGCTGTCTCACCAAAAAAGATTTTCAGCATAAATGTTTTAGTCACGGTTTGTCTCAGTTTGTTTCACAATAAAACTCTTTTTCTCATTTAAAATACATTGTCTACAAATGTCACAGTTGTTTCAGACCAAGGATGGGCCAATTTTTTCATTGTCACAGTTGTTACACTTGTCGCGCTTTTTTTTGGCTGTCTCACCAAAAAAGATTTTCAGCAAAAATGTTTTAGTCACGGTTTGTCTCAGTTTGTTTCACAATAAAACTCTTTTTCTCATTTAAAATACATTGTCTACAAATGTCACAGTTGTTTCAGACCAAGGATGGGCCAATTTTTTTCATTGTCACAGTTGTTACGCTTGTCGCGCTTTTTTTTGGCTGTCTCACCAAAAAAGATTTTCAACATAAATGTTTTAGTCACGGTTTGTCTCAGTTTGTTTCACAAGGAAACTCTTTTTCTCATTTAAAATACATTGTCTACAAATGTCACAGTTGTTGCAGACCAAGGATGGGCCAATTTTTTTCATTGTCACAGTTGTTACACTTGTCGCGCTTTTTTTGGCTGTCTCACCAAAAAAGATTTTCAGCATAAATGTTTTAGTCACGGTTTGTCTCAGTTTGTTTCACAATAAAACTCTTTTTCTCATTTAAAATACATTGTCTACAAATGTCACAGTTGTTTCAGACCAAGGATGGGCCAATTTTTTTCATTGTCACAGTTGTTACGCTTGTCGCGCTTTTTTTTGGCTGTCTCACCAAAAAAGATTTTCAACATAAATGTTTTAGTCACAGTTTGTCTCAGTTTGTTTCACAGTAAAACTCTTTTTCTCATTTAAAATACATTGTCTACAAATGTCACAGTTGTTTCAGACCAAGGATGGGCCAATTTTTTCATTGTCACAGTTGTTACGCTTGTCACGCTTTTTTTTGGCTGTCTCACCAAAAAAGATTTTCAACATAAATGTTTTAGTCACGGTTTGTCTCAGTTTGTTTCACAAGGAAACTCTTTTTCTCATTTAAAATACACTGTCTACAAATGTCACAGTTGTTTCAGACCAAGGATGGGCCAATTTTTTTCATTGTCACATTTGTTACGCTTGTCGCGCTTTTTTTTGGCTGTCTCACCAAAAAAAAGTTTTCAGCATAAATGTTTTAGTCACGGTTTGTCTCAGTTTGTTTCACAGTAAAACTCTTTTTCTCATTTAAAATACATTGTCTACAAATGTCACAGTTGTTTCAGACCAAGGATGGGCCAATTTTTTCATTGTCACAGTTGTTACACTTGTCGCGCTTTTTTTTGGCTGTCTCACCAAAAAAGATTTTCAGCATAAATGTTTTAGTCACGGTTTGTCTCAGTTTGTTTCACAATAAAACTCTTTTTCTCATTTAAAATACATTGTCTACAAATGTCACAGTTGTTTCAGACCAAGGATGGGCCAATTTTTTCATTGTCACAGTTGTTACACTTGTCGCTCTTTTTTTTGGCTGTCTCACCAAAAAAGATTTTCAGCATAAATGTTTTAGTCACGGTTTGTCTCAGTTTGTTTCACAATAAAACTCTTTTTCTCATTTAAAATACATTGTCTACAAATGTCACAGTTGTTTCAGACCAAGGATGGGCCAATTTTTTTCATTGTCACAGTTGTTACGCTTGTCGCGCTTTTTTTTGGCTGTCTCACCAAAAAAGATTTTCAACATAAATGTTTTAGTCACGGTTTGTCTCAGTTTGTTTCACATGGAAACTCTTTTTCTCATTTAAAATACATTGTCTACAAATGTCACAGTTGTTGCAGACCAAGGATGGGCCAATTTTTTTCATTGTCACAGTTGTTACACTTGTCGCGCTTTTTTTTGGCTGTCTCACCAAAAAAGATTTTCAGCAAAAATGTTTTAGTCACGGTTTGTCTCAGTTTGTTTCACAATAAAACTCTTTTTCTCATTTAAAATACATTGTCTACAAATGTCACAGTTGTTTCAGACCAAGGATGGGCCAATTTTTTTCATTGTCACAGTTGTTACGCTTGTCGCGCTTTTTTTTGGCTGTCTCACCAAAAAAGATTTTCAACATAAATGTTTTAGTCACGGTTTGTCTCAGTTTGTTTCACAGTAAAACTCTTTTTCTCATTTAAAATACATTGTCTACAAATGTCACAGTTGTTTCAGACCAAGGATGGGCCAATTTTTTTCATTGTCACAGTTGTTACGCTTGTCGCGCTTTTTTTTGGCTGTCTCACCAAAAAAGATTTTCAACATAAATGTTTTAGTCATGGTTTGTCTCAGTTTGTTTCACAAGGAAACTCTTTTTCTCATTTAAAATACACTGTCTACAAATGTCACAGTTGTTTCAGACCAAGGATGGGCCAATTTTTTTCATTGTCACATTTGTTACGCTTGTCGCGCTTTTTTTTGGCTGTCTCACCAAAAAAAATTTTTCAGCATAAATGTTTTAGTCACGGTTTGTCTCAGTTTGTTTCACAATAAAACTCTTTTTCTCATTTAAAATACATTGTCTACAAATGTCACAGTTGTTGCAGACCAAGGATGGGCCAATTTTTTTCATTGTCACAGTTGTTACACTTGTCGCGCTTTTTTTTGGCTGTCTCACCTAAAAAGATTTTCAACATAAATGTTTTAGTCACGGTTTGTCTCAGTTTGTTTCACAGTAAAACTCTTTTTCTCATTTAAAATACATTGTCTACAAATGTCACAGTTGTTTCAGACCAAGGATGGGCCAATTTTTTTCATTGTCACATTTGTTACGCTTGTCGCGCTTTTTTTTTGGCTGTCTCACCAAAAAAGATTTTCAACATAAATGTTTTAGTCACGGTTTGTCTCAGTTTGTTTCACAAGGAAACTCTTTTTCTCATTTAAAATACATTGTCTACAAATGTCACAGTTGTTGCAGACCAAGGATGGGCCAATTTTTTTCATTGTCACAGTTGTTACACTTGTCGCGCTTTTTTTTGGCTGTCTCACCAAAAAGATTTTCAGCATAAATGTTTTAGTCACAGTTTGTCTCAGTTTGTTTCACAATGAAGCTCTTTTTCTCAGGTAAAATACACTGTTTACAAATGTCACAGTTGTCGCAGACTAGGGATGGGCCATTTTTTTTCATTGTCACGCTTGTTACACTCGTCACGCTTTTTTTGGCTTTATCACCAAGAAATTATTTTAGCCATTATAAATTATTTTAGTCACAGTTTGTCTCAGTTTGTTTCACAATGAAACTCTTTTTCTAAGGTAAAATACACTGTTTACAAATGTCACAGTTGTTTCAGAACAGAAATGGGCCATTTTTTATAGTCACACTTGTTACACTATCTTTTACACTATCCTTAGTTGCATCATCAAGCAAAAATTAGCTGTTCAAAATTTATTTATATAACCAGTTGTGCTCAAAGCTGAAGAAGGCACCTGTTACGATTGTCACGTTGTTACGGCGTAACAAAAATGCAGCCTTTCGGAAATCTGCTATCTTTTTATGCAGTATCTAACACGAATAATGTAAATACATGTATAGCCAAATAAATATGGTAACAGTGTGCATGTCTCTAGTATAAAATATTAGTGGCCCAAACTAGTTTTGCCAGAATTATAAATTTGGGCCACCAAAATTTCATATTTTGGAGATTTCTGGTGGCCACAGAATTAGGGGCATTTGGCCACATACCGTTTCCAACACTGTGTCTCTAATTTTGGCAAATAGTGATCCTGGTGTATGAACCAGCAGCACTTCTTATGGTAAATAATCTTAAATTCAGGTGGATACCCACGTGCACGCTTCATCATGTATGAACCAGAAGCATTTGTTACGATTTATCAAGAAAGCCATGAGAACAAGGGCTGATGAAGAAGTCTGTCTGGGCAAGGACAAGAAACCAATGACATTGCAACAGGTATATATAATTTTAGCCTCATCACGCAAACAGTGCTTAATGTATCTGGGAACAGAGTAGATTCAAACAAGTCTGTGAATGTGTGAAGTCTAGGTTATGTGGTTGGATTGTGCCTAGTATTAAACAGGGCCCAGTTGTTCAAATCTGACAACATCATTAGTTAATGAGACGTTAAAATGTCAAATGTATTATATGCAAAACAGTGCCATATTTTGCTGGAAAAATGTGAAAATGATAAGAGTTTTTGCAGTTTAAAGATTCTTCAAATATTTTCAGTAAAAAAATGAGTACACTTGATTTTATGGGTACTACAAGACGTAAGGAATTGTTGACTATCAACTCCGTTAAGCCAACGATGGTTTGAATAACCAGACCCAGATTTGGCAGTGGTTGAATACAATGTTTGTCATTGCCTATATTTTCAATTCAAATGCACTCGCAATATACTAATCAAAAGAAGTTTTGCATCACATTGGATATTAAACATCAAACGTTTGCAACAATATATCCTGTATTCTAATGCACTTACGTATGTAACGCGACGTCTGATTGGATAACGTAAAAAATTTGCGACAGTATATCGTGCGATATACTGTCGCAAACCCGACGTCATTAAGTAACGTCGCTTCTCATTGGCTGACGTTTGGTTTTACGTAGCTGACAGCGCTTGAAATGGGTGCAAACTAGTACATTGTAAAAGGTGAACATGTAGAAAATTGCATTAGAATGGGGATAACTGTATTGATAATTGTCCATTGGGGAGGTTAATCGCGGTTTATGATCGAAAATTGCGTTTTACGGCTCCGCTGGCGCGTCACAGTAAAACGAAATTTCCAACCATAAAACCGACAATTTACCTTCCCAAATGACAATCTTGAGTACAGTTATCCCCTAAATGACTGTCACAAACCATGCACCATGATGATATGAAATGTGACTTCTTATTGGCTGATGTGTTTTTGCATTGCTGAAAATGCTTGCTTTCAGTGCCATATAGAATGCTTTGAAAGGCGAAAAAGTGTTTATGAATGGGATCACTGTTTTCATTTGGGAGGTAAATTGTCAGTTTTATGGTCACAAATTGCATATTACAATGCAACTGACATGTTGCGGTTAAAAGAAATTTGTGACCATAAAGCCGACAATTTGAGGTAGAGCTGTAAAATGCGACTTGCAGCTGTAAAACCAACAATTTAACACCCCAAATGACAAATTTGAGTACAGTTTTCTCCGAGATTTGAGTCAAAAGGTTTATAATAGCTTTCAGGAACTCTGATACACAGAAAAAGAACAGGTGTGAGTTTAAGCAAAGCGTGTCTACATATTGTTTAGTATGAATTTTTTTTTTTATTTTTTGTATGAATTGCCTATAATATAAGTCATTGCATTAACATTTGCCAGGTCCAGAGGGAGTTGTTGAAAAACGAGGCCAAAGGCCGAGGTTTTAAACTGCCCTATACCCCCCTGAGGGACCTGGCAAAGGCTAATGCAATGAAAAAAATCTATTTGATTGTTATTATTGCATAAATTCAACCATAATGCTTTGAAAATGAAGAAAATCTGTGGACCTTTTTTTTGGCCTCATCGCCATTACCTTGCTGATTCCTACACACACTATTCATTTCTATAAAAAGAAAATGCTTGTTTCAGCACGGTCAGCAATCATAATTTTTTTTTCCAACCTTTAGCAGCAGTTCAGAGGTCAAAAGCATTATCACTATAATTTTTTCTCATTGTCGCCTACTATATTTGAATCTGTATAACTTGCATACAAGCCTTTAATCGATATCTGCAGCTGCAGTCTTGTGACTTTCTTCTGTACTGATGGAGTGTTGCCCTGCAACTTGCATACAAAAGTTGCAAAGCCGGTCATTATAGCACATGAATCACCTTATTGATATATGGTTGTGTTTGTTAAAACATATTCCTATTAACCCATTCCATTCGGGATACCCCTTCAGACGTATTTGGGCAAACAGTTTGGATCCAGATCCAAACTGTTTGCTGCCTAGACATCATTTCTGCAAGAGTTGGTTAGACCAATATTGTCAAAATATTCTTGATTTTTTATGCAGACGACAATTTCAGCAGACGACAAAAAATACCCAGAATGCAATGGGTTAATAGCTTGTGACACCAATATTCATGCAATAATTGTTGTAAATTGTGTTGTTGTAGGTATTTAAGAGCTATGATCTAGAACCATATGACCTCAGTGTTGACCTACTGGATGTACATGCAGTAAGTATATATTTTAGCAAGAGCTATGACACATCAAAACAGATGTAAAACGCTATTGATCTGGTTAGGCTTATACCATACTGTTAATATGTGATATTCGCCACAGAACCACATTAATTGCAAAAGATAAAAGAGAGCATCTCTTCTGTATTGACCTAGATGAATATGATATAGAAAAGCAGCAGTGTGTTCTTAAACTTGATGGTAAAATTGGAGAAGCATTATCATCAGCACTTAAGTAATATCCATATGATCCATATGAGAAAACCAACAAAGTGGTTGAGCGCCCAGCGCAGACTCAGATCAGCCTGGGCATCCGCCCAGTCTGATCAGAGTCTTCGCTGTCCGCATGGAGGTGGCTTAGACCCTTGGCTACCATTCAAGCGCTTAGCAAAGAGTCTAATCAGACTGGGCGGATGCCCAGGCTGATCTGAGTCTGGGTGGGGCAAACAACCACTTTGTTGGTTTTCTCGTGTTTCGGCTCATATTGTTAATATGTGATATCCGCCACAGAACCACATTAATTGCAAAAGATAAAAGAGAGCATCTCTTCTGTAATGACCCAGATGAATATGAAATAGAAAAACAGCAGTGTGTTCTTAAACTTGATGTTAAAATTGGAGAAGCATTATCATCAGCACTAAAGTAATGTCCATATGTAGAAAAGCTACTGTAAAGAAAAAGCGTTCATTAGAAATTTCTTTTCGGAGCTGTTTAAATAGTGAAAGCCATTAGCAATATTAATGACCAGCATATGGTCCTTTATGCAAAATACCACTGGTGTCAGTCATAAAAAAATCAGGCGTTTAAAAAGTCTCCATATTCAATGCAAACATTGGACATAATATGCTGTGCATGCCTACATGAAACCTTTGTAATAGTTGGTAATTACAAGCTAGGGTTCACATTATTTAGTCCATATGACAGTCTGGTTTCTGTTTGCAGGATCGGAATACTTTCCATCGTTTTGACAAGTTCAACGCCAAGTACAATCCAATAGGAGAGAGTAGACTGAGGGAAATCTTCATCAAGACAGACAACTATGTGGGAGGGAAATATTTTGCACATGTGATCAAGGTAATTAACATGTTCCCAAGGCAGTAAATTGTAGAATATTATTTGCTTCCATGTGAATACATATTTGCATCCATGGAAGATTAAACCCTGCCTCTTAAAAGAAAAATATAGCCCTGTCTTTAAGAGTGTCCCATATCAGACGCAAGACAAATATTACATTTTAACAGTGATCTTCCTTGGAGATGAATTAGCGCACATTGAAAGTGCAGGTAGAGCTATACTAAATGTTGTTACAGTGGTATTAGGGTTTGCATCGGCATCCACCTGAGTGTCCATAAGGTGATGAGCAGTCTGGCCCGGAGGTTATAAAACTTGAGAACATTCTCAAACTCAAAATAAAGCACATGCTCGGAAGCAGCCAATCAGTGTGCTTTATTTGGCCTCGGACCCTGATCTGGCCATAAGATGTTTGATAGGACAAATAGACTAGTCTAAATTTAGAAATTGAAGAAACCTTAACAGAATTGTATCTGAATGTTTATGGTGAATAGATACACATTCAGTGGGAGCAACTCTGCGATTTTTAGCTCACCTGAGCACGAAGTGCTCAGGGTGAGCTTTTGGGATACCCTGATGTCCGTCGTACGTGTGGACGTCCGTCAACTTTTGCTTGTGTACACTCTAGCAGGCACAGTTTTGATCCAATCTTTATGAAACTTTGTCAGAATGTTAGTCTTCATAAAATCTCGGCCAAGTTCGAAACTGGGTCATGTCGGGTCAACAACTAGGTCACTAGGTCAAATCTTAGAAAAACCTTGTGTACGCACTAGAAGGCACAGTTTTCATCAAAAGTTCATGAAACTTTGTCAGAATGTTTATCCTCATAATATCTAGGATAAGTTTGAAACTGGGTCATGTTGGGTCAAAAACTAGGTCACTAGGTCAAATCATAGAAAAACCTTGTGTACGCTCTAGAGGACACAGTTTTGAGCCAATCTTCATGAAACTTTGTCAGAATGTTTATCTCCATGTACTCTAGGCCAAGTTCGAAACTGGGTCATGTCGGATCAAAAACTAGGTCACTAGGTCAAATCATAGAAAAACCTTGTGTACGCTCTAGTAGGCACAGTTTTCATCCAAAGTTTATAATACTTTGTCAGAATGTTTACTATCATAATATCTGGGACAAGTTTGAAACTGGGTCATGTCGGGTAAAAAACTAGGTCACTAGGTCAAATCATAGAAAAACCTTGTGTACACACAAGAAGACACAGTTTTGATCCAATATGAAACTTTGTCAGAATGTTTATCCTCATAATATCTAGGACAAGTTTGAAACTGGGTCATGTCGGGTCAAAAACTAGGTCACTAGGTCAAATCTTAGAAAAACGTTGTGTACGCTCTAGAAGGCACAGTTTTCTTCCAAAGTTCATGAAAGTTTGTTGAAATGTTTATCCTCATAATATCTAGGATTTTTTTGAAACAGGGTCATGTTGGGTCAAAAACTAGGTCACTAGGTCAAATCATTGAAAAACCATGTGTATACTCTAGAGGACACAGTTTTGATCCAATCTTTATGAAACTTTGTCAGAATGTTTATCTCCATAAACTCTAGTCCAAGTTCGAAACTGGGTCATGTCGGGTCAAAAACTAGGTCACTAGGTCAAATCTTTGGAAAACCTTGTGTACACTCTGGAAGGCACAGTTTTGATCCAAAGTTCTTGAAACTTTGTCAGAATGTTTATCCTCATAATATCTAGGAGAAGTTCGAAACTGGGTCATGTCGGGTAAAAAACTAGGTCACTAGGTCAAATCATAGAAAAACCTTGTGTACGCTCTAGAGGACACAGTTTTGATCCAATCTTTATGAAACATTGTCAGAATGTTTATCTCCATGTACTTTAGGCCAAGTTCAAAACTGGGTCATGTCAGGTCAAAAACTAGGTCACTAGGTCAGATCTTAGAAAAAACCTTGTTTACGCTCTAGTAGGCACAGTTTTCATCCAAAGTTCATGAAACTTTCTCAGAATGTTTAACCTCATAATATCTAGGATAAGTTGGAAACTGGGTCATGTCAGGTCAAAAGCTAGGTCACTAGGTCAAATCATTGAAAAACCTTGTGTATGCTCTAGAGGACACAGTTTTGATCCAATCTTGATGAAACTTTGTCCGAATGTTAAACTTTATAAACTCTAGTCCAAGTTTGAAACTGGGTCATGTTGGGTCAAAAACTAGGTCACTAGGTCAAATCATAGAAAAACCTTGTGTACACTCTGGAGGGCACAGTGTTGATCCAAAGTTCATGAAACTTTGTCAAAATGTTTATCCTTATAATATCTAGGACAAGTTTGAAACTGGGTCATGTCGGGTAAAAAACTAGGTCACTAGGTCAAATCATAGAAAAACCTTGTGTATGCTCTAGTAGACACATTTTTGATCCAATCTTTATGAAACATTGTCAGAATTTTTATCTCCATAAACTCTAGGTCAAGTTCAAAACTGGGTCATGGGTCAAAAACTAGGTCGCTAGGTTAAATCTTAGAAAAAGATTGTGTATGCTCTAGAAGGCACAGATTTGATCCAATCTTCATGAAACTTTGTCAGAATGCTTATCCTCATTATATGTAGGACGCGTTTGAAACTGGGTCATGTCGGGTCAAAAACTAGGTCACTAGGTCAAATCATAGAAAAGCCTTGTGTACGCTCTAGAGGACCCAGTTTTGATCCAATCTTTATGAAACTTTGTCAGAATGTTTATCTCCATAAACTCTAGGCCAAGTTTGAAAGTAGGTCATGTTGGGTCAAAAACTAGGTCACTAGGTCAAATCTTAGAAAAACCTTGTGTACACACTAGAAAGCATGGTTTTGATCCAATCTTTATGAAACTATGTCAAAATGTTTATTGTCCACGGTATATGTAAGCCCCCTATTAGACTGAGTCATGTCAGGTCAAAAACTAGGTCACTTGGTCAAATCTTAGAAAAACTTTGTGTACACCCTAGAGGACACAGTTTTGAACTAATCTTCATGAAACTCTGTCAGAATGTTTATCTGGGTAAAGTTTGAAACTGGGTTGTGTCGGGTCAAAAACTAGGTCACCAGGTCAAATATAAGAACGACCTTGTATACGCTCCAGAGGGCACAGTTTTGATCCAATCTCAATGAAACTTTGTCAGAATGTTTATTCTTACAATATCCAGGCCAAGTTTGAAACTGGGTCATGTCGTGTCAAAAAGTAGGTCAAATATTAGGAAAACTTTGTGTATGCTCTAGAGGTCACAGTTTTGATCCAAACCTATTGAAATTTTGTCAGAACGTTTATCCTCACAATATCTAGACCAAGTTTGAAACTGGGTCATGTCGGGTCAAAAACTAGGTCAGATCTTAGAGAAACCTTGTGTACGCTCTAGAGGACACAGTTTTGATCCAATCTTTTTGAAACTCTTTCAGATTATTATTGTCATAATATTTAGTCCAAGTTTGAAAGTAGATCATGTCGGGTCAAAAACTACGTCACTATGTCAGATATAAGAACGACCTTGTGTACACTCTGGAACACACAGTTTTGATCCAAAGTTCTTGAAACTTTGTCAGAATGTTTATCCTCTTAATATTCAGGCCAAGTTTGAAACTGGGTCGTGTCAGGTCAAAAACTAGGTCACTAGGTCAAATCTTAGAAAAATTTTGTGCACACCTAAGAGGGCACAGTTTTGATCTAATCTTCATGAAACTTTGTCAGAATGTTTATCTCCATAAAATCTAGGTCAAGTTTGAAACTGGGTCATGTCTGGTCAAAATCTAGGTCACTAGGTCATATCTAACTTAAGTTATGCTGCAAAAATCAGAACTAACATTACAATGATGCCAGCCACAACTCCTTGGAATACATTAGTTTCACCACAGTGAGATAATGATGCTACCATTCTATCATTTGTGTTTGTTTAGTTCAGTCTAGTTCAAATCCATCAAAGGAACTCAACATGAACGGGAACTTTTCGGAGAAGGAACTCAACATGAACGGGAACTTTTCGGAGAAGCGACTCTGCCATTTTCAGCTCACCTGAGCCTTACAGTATTGGTGTTAGCTGCCTCTGTCATCCATCCATAAACATTTTCAAACATCTCTGAAACCACTGGGCAGACTAAACTCAAATTTCATATGGAGCCTGCACATTGGTGAAAGGATTGAAAGTCCTTCAAATGATATTGGTCACATGACCAAGGTGGCAGCCATTCCCATGTATGGTAAAACTCTTTTAAATCTTCACCAGAGCCAGTGAACTGATAAATGCTCAGGTGAGCGATTCAGGGCCACCATGGCCCTCTTGTGTTTGTTAAAGCCTCTACATGGCCAATTGTAGGCTACTTTATAAATATTTTTTTTCTTGGCCATCAACCTTGTACTTGCAGAGTTATGCCCCTTTTTAGCTCATAGGTGAGCTTATAGTATAGCCAGGCATCCGTCGTTCATCCGTGTTCCGTCGTCCGTCCGTCGTCCATCGTCAACATTTTCAAACATCTTCTCCTCTGAAACTACTGGGCCGATTGAAGCCATATTTCATATGGAGCCTACCTAGGTCGGGGGAACGAAAGTTTGTTCCGGGTATCTGGGTCACATGACCAAGATGGCCGCCACGCCCATATATGGTAAAAACCCTTCAAAAATCTTCTTCTCCAGAACCAAAAGGCCTATGACCTTGAAAGTTGGTATGTAGCGTCTAGCATGCAGGCCCATCATAATTTGTACAAATGATGACCTTGCAATGACCTTGACCTAATTTATGACATGGTCAACTTTGGTACGTTAGGCTTTTATATGGGAAAACACTTGAACAGTGGATTCCTCAGAAACCAGTTAGGTCTAAGGTACAATACTTGGTATACATGGTCAACTAAATGAACAAATGAAGATATTATGTCACTAAAGGTCAAGGTCATTCGGTCCGTCCATCCGTCATCAAGATATTCAAACATCTTCTCCTCTGAAACCACTGGGCCAATTAAAGCCAAATTTCATTTGGAGTCTTAGTGGGATGGGGGAACGAAAGTTTATACGCGGGGTCTGGGTCACATGACGAAGATGGCCGCCATGCCCGTATATGGTAAAAACCCTTCAAAAATCTTCTTCTCCAGAACCAAAAGGCCTATGACCTTGAAACTTGGTATGTAGCATTGGGCATGCAGGCCCATCATAGTTTATACAAATGATGACTTTGCGATGACCTTGATCTAATTTATGACATGGTCAGCTTTTGTAAGTTTGGCTTTTATATGGTAAATCGCTTAAATAGTGGATTTCTCAGAAACTACTTAAGTCTAAGGTACATGTACAATAATTGGTATACATGGTCAACTAAATGAACAAATGAAGAAATTATGTCACTAAAGATCAAGGTCATTCGATCGTCCATCCATCGTCAAGATGTTCAAACATCTTCTCCTCTGAAACCACTGGGTCGCTCGAAGCCAAATCTCATATGGAGTCCCAGTGGGATGGGGGGATGAAAGTTTATACGCCAGGTCTTGGTCACATGACCAAGATGGCCACTATGCCCATATATGGTAGAAACCCTTCAAAAATCTTCTTCTCCAGAACCAAAAGGCCTATGACCTTGAAACTTGGTATGTAGCCACGGGCATGCGGGCCCATCATAGTTTTTACAAATGATGACCTTGCAATGACCTTGACCTAATTTATGACATGGTCAACTTTGGTATGTTAGGCTTTTATATGGGAAAACGCTTAAACAGTGGATTTCTAAGAAACTACTTAAGTCTAAGGTACAATACTTGGTATACATGGTCAACTAAATGAACAAATGAAGATATTATGTCACTAAAGGTCAAGGTCATTCAGTCCGTCCATCCGTCATCAAGATTTTCAAACATCTTCTCCTCTGAAACCACTGGGCCGATTGAAGCCAAATTTAATTTTGGAGTCTTAGTGGGATGATGGAACGAAAGTTTGTTCCCTGTTTGTTTGATGACCTTGCGATGACCTTGACCTAATTTATGACACAGTCATCTTCGGTACCTTAGGCTTTTATATGGGAACACGCTTAAACAGTGGAGTTCTCAGAAACTATTTAAGTCGTAGGTAGAATATTTGGTATTTATGGTCAACTAAATGCACAATCCGCTTAAACAGTGGATTTCTCAGAAACTATTTAAGTCTAAGGAACAATACTTGGTAGACATGGTCAACTAAATGAACAAATGAAGATATTATGTCACTAAAGGTCTAGGTCATTCTCTCCATCCATCTGTTGTCAAGATTTTCAAACAGCTTTTCCTCTGAAACCACTGGGCCGATTGAAGCCAAATTTCATATGGAGTCTTATTGGGATGATGGAACGAAAGTTTGTTCCCGGGATCTGGGTCACATAACCAAGAAGGCAACTATGTCCATATATGGTAAAACCCATTCAAAAATCTTCTCCTCCAGAACCAACAGGCCTATGACCTTGAAACTTGGTATGTAGCATTTGGAACATGGGCCCATCATAATTCATACAAATCAGAACTGTGCATTGAGTGTGACCTAATTTATGGCAAGGTCAATTTTGATGCATTGGAAAATGCTTAAACAGTGGATTTCTAAGAAACCATTCAAGTCTAAGATATGATATTTTAATATTTATGGTTAACTAAGTGAGACTATTAAGATATTATGTTGTTATAGGTCAAGGTCATTCTTTGACCTTTGTTCAAGGTCACTGTGATTCTGTTGCCTGTCAACATTTTCAAACATCTTCTCTGAAGGCACTGGGCTATTTGAAGCTATATTTCATACGGATCTTCACTGGGTTAAAAGAACCAAAGTTTGTTGATCTGGTCATGGTCACGTGACCAAGATGGACACCATGCCCATATATGGTAAAACTCCTTCAAAAATCTTCTTCTCCAGAACCAAAGGCACAATGACCACGTGGCATGGTATGTAGCATTGAGGACTTGGGCCCATCATAGTTTGTACAATCATTACGGTGCATTGGCCTGTATGTGCACTTAGTACCGGTAAACCGCTTAGGAGGTCTAAGCCTGCCTAGGAATAGTGTGGTTAGGTTAACTGACCGTCCCGACATGACCATAGTTGTTTACCGTGGACATTAAGCAACAAAATCAATCATTGACCTAATTTATGGCAAGGTCAACTTTGGTATGTTATGCTTTTATATGGGAAAATGCTTAAACAGTTGATTTCCAGGAATTTTTTTAAGCCTAGATATAATCATTGGAAAATATGGTTAACTAAATGAATACATAAAGACAAGGTCATCAAAGGTCAAGGTCATTTTTTGTACTTTGCTCAAGGTCACTGAGATTTTAAAATTAAAATACGCACACCTTTTAAGCTACTGGTTTCAAATTTGTAACGAATGAGCGAAATGACAAATTGTGTCTGTTGACAGAAGGTGTCAGGTGAGCTACAGGACCATTGGTCCTCTGGTTTCAAAATATAGAACATAATTATGGGTGGTCTATTTCTTAAGAACAATAACTGCTGGGGCCTTGATATTTATAAAATAGATAGACCATAAAAATGAGCAGACCCATATTTTTTTTCTTTTCCGTCTGCCATGTACTTACAGATTTATGCCCCTTTTTCAAAAAAATACATGAAAGTTTGTTCCCAAAATCCTGAGAATTTCATTTGAGCTAGGATGCTCATATTTGGCATACTGCTAGGGGCTAAGGTGTAGATTACCTGATTAACTTTTGGGCAAATTCCGTGAAAAAATGACTGAATAATGCCCCTTTATTGAATTTGGCATTTTTCCAACTTTTGAACCGTTTGACCTAGAACCCTAATTTTTGGTATACTATTAGTATTTGAGGTGCTAATCATTCTGATGCTGATTGCGTTATGATGCATTCATTATGGACAGAGTTATTCCCCTTTTCTAATCTGTCTAAAACATAATTATGGGAAGTCTATTTCTCAAGAACAATAACTGCTGGGGCCTTGATATTTATAAAATGGATAGACCATAAAAAATGAGCAGACCCATGTTTTTTTTTCTTTTCCGTCTGCCATGTACTTACAGAATTATGCCCCTTCTTCAAAAAATTACATGAAAGTTTGTTCCCAAAATCCTGAGAATATCCTTTGAGCTAGGATGCTCATATTTGGCATACTGCTAGGGGCTAAGGTGTAGATTACCTGATTAACTTTTGGGCAAATTCCGTGAAAAAATGACTGAATAATGCCCCTTTATTGAATTTGGCATTTTTCCAACTTTTGAACCGTTTGACCTAGAACCCTAATTTTTGGTATACTATTAGTATTTGAGGTGCTAATCATTCTGATGCTGATTGCGTTATGATGCATTCATTATGGACAGAGTTATTCCCCTTTTCTAATCTGTCTAAAACATAATTATGGGAAGTCTATTTCTCAAGAACAATAACTGCTGGGGCCTTGATATTTATAAAATGGATAGACCATAAAAAATGAGCAGACCCATGTTTTTTTTTCTTTTCCGTCTGCCATGTACTTACAGAATTATGCCCCTTCTTCAAAAAATTACATGAAAGTTTGTTCCCAAAATCCTGAGAATATCCTTTGAGCTAGGATGCTCATATTTGGCATACTGCTAGGGGCTAAGGTGTAGATCACCTGAATAACTTTTGGGCAAATTCCGTGAAAAAATGACTAAATTATGCCCCTTTATTGAATTTGGCATTTTTCCAACTTTTGAATTGTTTGACCTAGAACCCTAATTTTTGGTATACTATTAGTATTTGAGGTGCTAATTATTCTGATGCTGATTGCGTTATGATGCATTCATTCTGGACAGAGTTATTCCCCTTTTCTAATCTGTATAAAACTTAATTATGGGTGGTCTATTTCTCAAGAACAATAACTGCTGGGGCCTTGATATTTATAAAATGGATAGACCATAAAAAATGAGCATACCCATATTTTTTTAGCTCACCTGAGCACGAAGTGTTCAGGGTGAGCTTTTGGGATACCGTGATGTCTGTCGTCTGTCGTACGTGTGGACGTCCATCAGGACGTCGGGACGTCCGTCAACTTTTGCTTGTGTACACTCTAGCGAGCATAGTTTTGATCCAATCTTTCTTAAACTTTGTCAGAATGTTTATCTTCATAAATCTAGGCCAAGTTCAACTGGGTCATGTCGGGTCAAAAACTAGGTCACTAGGTCAAATCTTAGAAAAACCTTGTGTACGCTCTGGAAGGCACAGTTTTCATCCAAAGTTCATGAAACTTTGTCAGAATGTTTATCCTCATAATATTTGGGACAAGTTTGGAACTGGGTCACATCTGGTCAAAAACTAGGTCATTAGGTCAAATCATAGAAAAACCTTGTGTACGCTCTACAGGACACAGTTTTAATCCAATCCGTATGAAATTTTGTCAGAATGTTTATCTCCATAAACTCTAGGCCAAATTGGAAACTGGGCCATGTCAGGTCAAAAACTAGGTCACTATGTCAGATCTTTGAAAAATCTTGTGTACACTCTAAAAGGCACAGTGTTGATCCAAAGTTCATGAAACTTTGTCAGAAAGTTTATTCTTATACTATTTAATAAAAATTTGAAACTGGGTCATTTCGGATCAAAAACTAGGTCACTAGGTCAAATCATAGAAAAACCTTTTGTACACTCTAGAGGACACAGTTTTGATCCAATCTTTATGAAACATTGTCAGAATGATTATCTCCATAAACTCTAGGCTAAGTTTGAAAGTAGGTCATGTCAGGTCAAAAACTAGGTCACTAGGTCAAATCTTAGAAAAAGCTTGTGTACGCTCTAGAAGGCACAGTTTTCAAACAAATTTCATGAAACTGGGTCAAAATGTTTATCCTTATTATATGTAGGACAAGTTTGAAACTGGGTCATGTTGGGTCAAAAACTAGGTCACTAGGTCAAATCATAGAAAACCTTGTGTACGCTCTAGAGGACACAGTTTTGATCCAATCTTTATGAAACTTTGTCAGAATGTTTATCTTCGTAAACTCTAGGCCAAATTGAAAGTAGGTCATGTCAGGTCAAAAACTAGGTCACTAGGATAAATCTTAGAAAAACCTTTCGTACGCACTAGAAGGGCATAGTTTTGATCCAATTTTCATGAAACTATGTCAAAATGTTTATTGTCCATATATCTAAGACCCCTATGAAACTGAGTCATGTGGGGTCTAAAACTAGGTCACTAGGTCAAATCTTAGAAAAAATTTGTGTACACCGTAGAGGGCACATTTTTGATCCAATCTTCATGAAACTATGTCAGAATGTTTATCAATATAAAATCTAGGTCAAGTATGAAACTGGGTCATGTCGGGTCAAAAACTAGGTCACCAGGTCAAATATAAGGAAAACCTTGTATACGCTCCAGAGGGCACAGTTTTTATCCAATCTCAATGAAACTTTGTCAGAATGTTTATACTTACAATATCCAGGCCAAGTCTGAAACTGGGTCATGTCGGGTCAAAAAGTAGGTCAAATATTAGGAAAACCTTGTGTATGCTCTAGAGGTCACAGTTTTGATCCAAACCTAATGAAATTTTGTCTGAATGTTTATCCTCACAATATCTAGGGCCAAGTTTGAAACTGGGTCATGTCAGGTCAAAAACTAGGTCAGATCTTAGAAAAACCTTGTGTATGCTTTAGAGGACAGTGTTTTGATCCAATCTTTTTGAAACTTTGTCAGAATGTTTATCGTTACAATATTTAAGCCAAGTTTGAAAGTAAATCATGTCGGGTCAAAACTATGTCACTAGGTCTGAAATAAGAACGACCTTGTGTACACTCTAGAGGGCACAGTTTTGACGCAATCTTCATGAACCTTTGTCAGAATATCTATCCTCACAATATCCAGGCCAAGTTTGAAACTGGGTCATGTGAGATCAAAAACTAGGTCCCTAGGTCAAATCTTAGAAAAACTTTGTGCACATCCTAGAGGGTACAGTTTTTATCCAATCTTCATGAAACTTTGTCAGAATGTTTATCTCGATAAAATCTATGTCAAGTTTGAAACTGGGTCATGTCGGGTCAAAAGCTAGGTCACTAGGTCAAATCTAAATTAAGTAATGCTGCAAGAATCAGAACTAACATTGCAATGATGCCAGCCACAAACTCCTTGGAATACATTAGTTTCACCACAGTGAGATAATGATGCTACCATTCTATCATCTGTCTTTGCTTAGTTCAGTCTAGTTCAAATCCATCAAAGGAACTTTACATGAACGGGAACTTTTCGGAGAAGGAACTCAACATGAACGGGAACTTTTTGGAGAAGTGACTCTGCCATTTTCAGCTCACCTGAGCCTTACAGTATTGGTGTTAGCTGCCTTTGTCATCCATCCGTAAACATTTTCAAACATCTCTGAAACCACTGGGCAGACTAAACTCAAATATGGAGCCTGCACCTGGGTCAAAGGATTGAAAGTTCTTCAAATGATCGTGGTCACATGACCAAGGTGGCCGCTATTCCCATGTATGGTAAAAACTCTTATAAATCTTCACCAGAGCCAGTGAACTGATTAATGCTCAGGTGAGCGATTCAGGGCCACCATGGCCCTCTTGTCTTATTTGCCTCCCTTCTCTAAAGGGATCAACTCTGAAGAAAGAATTTATGCTTTTGGTAATAGCAGATACCATTTTGAAAGGGCTTCATCGTCCAGGGAAGTTAACAGGAAGTTGCAAAAGTTGTTTCCCTTAATGCTGCGTTTACACTATGTTCCTGGCGGCCACGGCAATCACGTTTCAGGCCACCGTAGACAAAACGGGATGGACGTGAGACAACACAGGGGGACGGGATGGGCAAACGTGACAGACCGTGAGTGCGGTGGATGCCGGGCCAGATTTTTAAACTGTCAAAAAAGGACCAGAGTCGATAAGAGGGATATTTGGCCTGAACTGTCTAGAAAAATCGCATGTATTTATTTACCGAGTTTCATTCTCACATAATCAAAACGTTACCCCGTGTTTCTAGAAATGACGTCAGAACTTCCGATCGTGCACGTGTCATTGCTGTGATGACGTCACTACGCAAGGTGAAACGCCATTTTCCGACGTTTTCTTGCTGTTTTAACATGTTCATGTCAAAAATTAAATACCGCACCACCCCTCGACCAATATGAAATTTTGCGTACATAATAACTATGGTCTGGTCAGCTTATCGCCAAAGTTTGGTGTTGGTCGAGGGGTGGTGCGATTATGAAAATTAAAAAACAAACAGTTTTCATGTCAATAGATCGCAACTAGTGTCCTTAGCGACGCAGACGATTTCTAATGTTAAAATTGGCGAAACCTAAACTTATTTTCATGTAATCTACATCAGTTTTTAGTTCTTTCGATTTTTATTTGTTTTTCGTCAGCTGATTTATTTTTTATTAGTATTTGACGAAACAAAATATCAAAATAAGCATAAAAATCGGCTTTCCTCTTAGATCTACTTCCTAATCTTCGAATGCAAAAACCGATTTTTCTCTTTCATATTATGTGAGCTAGTGAACTAAAATTATACTTGTTTGATAAAAAAAATAATCTTATTAAAACAAATGCAACTTGTGTTGAGCGACGCGAAAATAGAGTACACGATAGGTAGGGTAAGGTGGGGAAAAACGCCCATGCCTATCTTGTATTCTTAACGGCGAAACACATTTGGGGTTCTCAGACCACATCTCCATAAACGATGCTGCTGACAGGATTATCGGGAGAGAGGGGTGGGGAAGGTGTGTGCGTGGTTTGGGGGTGGGGGGGGGGGGGGGGGTGAGAGCATTGGGTTTGAAGGAGCCAGAAGCCATTTCAAAATTACTAGGTCCCTCCCTGATGCCCTCCTGTGTCCATGTGTCATGCCTACCATAGCCACTTCTCTAACCTATTCCACCAGGTCAAACAAAACTAAGCCCCATGTAATGCAACACAACTACACAACATCGCAGGCCTACGTCACAACACACCCTCCGCCACTTTACTGCCATCCCTCTATTTTGCTCAACTTTTTCGCTTCTCACTCCCCTTTGTTAATTTCTCTCCCCCCCCCCCCCCCCCCCCACCCCACCCCGTTCTCCATTCTCTCCTCTTTCTCTCTCCCCTCCCTCTCCCTGCAATTTTCACCTTTTTCAATGCCATTTTCTCACCTCTCCCTGCTCATTTCCTTCCTTTCTCCACATCCCCACCCCACCCTCTACATTTTACCACACGTCCAAACTGCCTCCTTATCTGGCACATTCACACTACGTGTTTTGAAAGAATTTGATTTTATGATAAACAAAATAATAATTGAAAAAAAAAATCAAAGCCTTTAGTTAGCAAAGTCTCATCATCTTAAGGCCAAAAAACGTGAATGAGGACACTTTGTTGCACTGCTCTTTCTCATATTTGGAACGAAAAATTCACACAAAAAAAAACCGCATATTTTGTTCTGCTGGAAAGTAGCAGGACGCAATTTCAGATACCCTTAGTCCGCAAAGATTGATTTGTATGACCCATCATATGGAGGCCCAAAAAATGTGAGTGACGACACTTTGCTGCACTGCGTTATCTCATATTTGGACCGAGGTATTCGCAAAAATCGGCTTTGAAACTGGGTTCTGCTACTTTCCAGCGGAACAAAATACATGTATGCGATTTGAGTTTGTAAATTGTTCGGTCCACAGATGAGACAGAGTAGTGCGGTTAACGGGCCGACTGATATTTCGAGGTCATCAGATGATAGAATACTTAGACAGAGAAATCGAGAAATCAGTCTTTTCAAAGTAAGGGTTTCCAAAGTTGCGTTTTGCAATTTTCCAGCAAATGTTTCACCTAAAACCCAAGGTTTTTGTTTCTGTTTTAAAGTAGAGTTTTCTATTCACTTTGACTGCAGAATTTTCTGCAGAAATTTCGTGTCGCTAACCTTACCACTTTTTCTGCAGAATTCTGCTGAATTTTCATTTCGCTAACTTTACCACTATTTTTTGCAGAAAAGTCTACAGAATCTTCTGCAGAATTTTCGTTCTGCTACCTTTACCGAGCCTCTCAAATTTTTGTCGATAACTTTTTTGTTTACGACAGGCGTAGAAAAAAAGATGCTCTGTCAAGGATTTTAATCTGAATGCTATATACGGAACGGAATTTTAAGGTAACCAGGCGCTACAGCGGGGGTGGTTGGGTGGTGCGATGGTGCTGGGTATAACTTCCAGTGCCTGGGCGTCCTAATAGTAGGACAAGGGCATACTGTGCTTGCAGTGGGTGAGGGTGGGGGTTGTTTGGACATTTTTCTCTCCTCTATCAGTTCTCTCTTCTTTCTCCCTCTCTTTGGGACACACGGCCCGATATAGACTGAAATATTGTCTCAAATAGTAACTTTATGACGTCATGATACTTCTTTTTTAGTAAACGCTTTTATGGCTAGTGGACTCTCCGGGTATCTACATATTACGCCAATTTGGTTACGTGCCTTCCCTTGTTTCGGCCTGGTCCGCACTTAAATATATGCTGTTTATGCACAGGCCGCTTCAAATTATAAAGTCTCTTCTAAAAATCGATTTGCCACCTAGCACATTAAATTTTGGCCGAGAAAGTAAACTACGCATTTATTTTTTAATGTATGTCTTGGTTTATTTCTCGTCAAAATCTCCCGTTCAGTAATCTCCCGTTCAGTAATCGACCAGTTTTTTTTTTTCTTCTCAATATTCATATTGTTTACCATTGCATTTGATCATGTAACCTAAAATAATGAATAAAACATTAGCAAATTATTCTTTAAAATGAGCTTAAATGTGAAGCAATCAACTTTCAATAGGCCCCCATTCCCAGAAAGGTCGGCGGACAGTAACTCGCAAGGGAAAGTGAATCTGTCGATATGGCTCATAATTTTGAATACGTTAAAAGCACTAAATATATGAATTTTTCAGCTCATCCCGAAGCTCTGTAGATTCGGTGAATAAAACCGGGTTACTTCTTTGTCATTAAGGCCCGAAAATAAATAAACTGACTATTTCAAGTCAAGGCCAATCAGGAATTTTCAGTACATCATGGTGGGTGACTCTCAGTCTGACTTGTTTTTCTGTCGCCTTTCAGATTTTTATAGATTACGTGAATATCTGCAAACGTAAAACAAAAAAAAACAAAAAACACACGAAGACATGTATATCCTCTAGCCGAAACAACATTCCGTCCCTGTATAAATCTTGAAGAACTCTTTTGATAATCACGGGCAGATAACTCCAATGCAAATTGTCAATACTGGACAGTTTTCGTAGACATGCGAGTTTTTTTTTATCCATCTATGTTTTCTGCAAGTTTGTCGAAGAAATGATCGGTAATGTAAACTATCGATAAGCAGGTTGACATTTTCTCTTTTATCACAAGTCCATGGAAAGTTTTGGTTGCCATGGCAACACCAATTTGGAATCAATCTGACCCAAAACCTTATGCTGTTTTTCTCACTACCAATGTCTGCTGCAATTGTTCTATAATTCAGATTGGTTAAACAGGCCTTATGGATACTCTTGAGTGAATCCTTGATCAGTCCAAGGACTGGCGACAAAGTCCAGCTCTATTATAGGTCAGCTTGCGAGTCCTTGCCTCTGGTTAGGTACTGCAGCACATGCTTTCTACTTTCAAGCATAAGTTTCTACAATTACCTCGCAAAAAATAAATGTTTTGGGTAAAATTATGAGAAAAAAATATTCACACACTCTTTTCTCGGCCACCGAAAAACTTGATTTTTCTTGTTGCTAAGACACAGTCTGCGTTACTATGGCAATAATGATGAAATAGATTGATGGTTAAGTGTCACTTTCGTCATTTAATGCGTATTTAGATTCATTGGAGTCCTTTATATGATCAACATATGCTAAATAGAGTTATCAAATCGGGAGAAGTGGTGTATTGTCGCTTTACAGACGGTATGTATGTTTAAGCGCGTGTTGTCATGGTAACAGGCTCGGAATCAAATAATTCTTTTCATTTTTTGAGACAGGCATGTTCTTTGGTATCATGTGGCATGATATGAGTAATTTGAAACAGAGGCCAAAAATGGCCCTTATCGACCCTAGCCCTTTGCCACGGCAGTCCCGTTGCGGATGAGAAACCTAATAGGACGTAGTAAAACGGGGTGAACGCAAAAAAACGTGACAGAACGTTACTGACCTTGATAAAACTTGAAGGGGGTCTGTAGTGGAACGGGAAACATGTGTTTACCCTGGTACCTGACGGTCCTTTGAAGTTCCTGTCACGTCTTTTTGTGTTTAGTGCGCGTTTTGTCACGGTTGCTTCACGGTTGCCGCGCGTTTTGTCCCGTTTACCACGTTTTGTCACGGTTTTCACGGCAAGCTAAGGCATATATTAGCCGTTTTGTAGCGTTCAGTCTCGACAGGCCGGCATTCTACGGAGAGTTGCGTTATACTACGGTCTGACATGGCAGGCGCGGTCCGGGAGATAGTGTAAAAAAGACAAGCCCGGCAGGGGTGCTTTATTCGAGTCTGAATAATCATCGACACATTACTGTATCTACAATATGAACCGAGAAGACAAAACTGTGAAGAATGAAGGCCAAACTATGCCACCGAAGAAGCCAGGACGTAGGAAGCTTCCCCCTCCACACACACCTTCTGTCCTGCATCACCACTACCAGCAACGGAGCCTGGATGTCCTCGCTGTTCACCACTGCCAGATGAAGTCAAGCATGCAGCTGCTACTGACTCAGTCCCTTGACTGGATGTATGCACCCAGTAAACATGCAAACATAAAATCTTCTTCATCATCGGTATTCACAATGTCTCGTCGAAGTATCAAGATACAATGATTCCTGTTTCTTGGGAGGCCTTCTTTTTACACCGTGGGCACAAACGTGTTCCAAAACTGCCCGGTTTTGCCGTTTCGTCTGTAGAAACCTTGACAGAACGTGAAAAACGCGTCAGACCTTGATCAGAGCGTGAGACACGTGAGGGACCCCACCAGAACGTGACAGGCCTGGAGGGAACGCACTGGTATACGTGGTAGACCGCAGGCCAACCCGTAGTGCACCTTTGAGCAGCCCCTTTCCCCCTCCACGGCCCGTCACAGATACCGTGATAGACCGTAAGAAAACTTAGTAGGGCCTAACACAACTTGAATATGGAGGAAAAAATGGCCAAAATCCCACGGCGCACTACGTTTTGCGCAAACGGGGCTGCCGTGGCCGCCGGGAACATAATGTAAACGTAGCATAAGCTTTTTAAAAATGGTGGAAAACATGGAGATGTATCGATATAAATACTGCAGTCTAAATCAGTGAGTCGTGATTGTTACATGACCATGCTGCTGGAAGCTGTGTCCCATTCTATGAACATTTTGGAGCTTCATCAGATATGTTCCTTATGAATGTCTTGGGTGTTCTTTAGTAATTCGGTAAGTTTATGAGAAGGTCACCTGACCTGTATTATTGTGAGTACACCAGAGCCCTGAAAGGCCCCCTGTTGTGTTTTCTGACACTTGATCGCAAAGAAACTCACCCAGCTGGTGTCATATGTGAGAAAGCCAGGTTTTGTCCAGGCCAGGTGGCTTTTATCTGGGCATTCTTGTTTTTGCCCACTTTTGATAAACATTTGGCTTAGTATAAAAACACCAGCTTCAGGTGTGGTAGGGATTTTGAGATCATTCTTTGATAAATACTGTTCATTCTTGTATGTCTTATATCTCCTGATCCTCTAATGAGGGGTCATAGCATACATGTTTATGGAGAAATTTGAAAACTTATTTCTGAATTATCAGAACTCTACTATAGGTAAAGTTCTCACATATTCTGTATGTTCTATATTTCACAGGAAGTTATGACTGACCTTGAAGAGAGCAAGTACCAGAATGCCGAGTACCGTCTTTCTATATATGGCAAGTCACGTGACGAGTGGGATAAACTGGCTAAGTGGGCGGTAGACAATCATGTATACTCGGATAATGTTAGGTGGCTTATACAGATACCTAGGTTGTAGTAAGTATGAATTTATTAACCATAGATATGATTTTACTCACACTGTTTTCAAAAGCCTTCTGTCACCTTATACATCTGGGCCCAGTTGTTCAAAGCATTGTTCGCCTAATGAGCTCGTTAAGAGGTCAACTCATAAAAGGTTTTACAACTTTGTTACCATATACACTAATATTTTTTGTTGAAAAAATGTGAGACGCTTTTGCAATGCAAAAGCTCCTCACATTTTTTCAACAAAAAATATTAACGTATTTAAGGTATTTTAAAAACATTTGAAATTTTAACATCTTGTTAACGTATGACGTTGTTAGTTTTGAACAACTGGGCCCTTGTAGACAGATTTAATGTTTTAAACATTTCCTTGTATACATCATGGGTTGAACAAAAATGATACTGTAAAAATTCTTATTTGGACAGGTATGTCAGAGCAAACTGCAGACTCAAATCACACACATCCCTGTTTGCCGTATTCTGCATCATTTGGATTTTACGGCAAGATGATGGCATACATAACAAATTCTTTATGACTTGATTTTAATATTCACAAAATGACTTTATTTTCGAATATGCATTCTTTATAACAGCAAATTCAGTTAAACATAAAAATTTATGGGAATAAATGCCTTGTTAAGAGGGTCCACTGTATAACCAAAATGGGTCCACTGTATTATAACCAAATAAATGTGTCACTGATAATGTCCTTTAAACTTTAATTCTGTATGCTCTCTTTTCTGCAGATGTTTGTATGTCTCTATATATTTCAGTGATATCTACAAGAACAACAAGCTTGTGACCAATTTCCAGGATATATTAGAGAACATCTTCATGCCATTGTTTGAAGTAACAAATGATCCGTCCTCCCACCCAGAACTCCATTCCTTCCTCTTTCATGTACGTATCAGTAACTGCCATAGTTCTGTTGTTGTGTTATTCACCTGTCATCGGAACAGATCCATATTTGCACACCTGGCACCGGGTCTGTTTGTAAAACTGCCATAGTTCTCACATTAGCTGTGTATATTCAGTCTTTGCTTTGCAGATAAAAGGTAGCTTAGGGTCTAAGCTAGCTCCATGGGGACAGGGAAGACTCAGATCAGACTGGGCGGATGCCCAGGCTGATCTGTGTCGTTGCTGGACGCTCATGCCACTTTGTTAGTTTTGTCGTGTCTCAGCTCATATATACTACAAAAAATACCCTAATGTATTGGGACACCAAAAACCATTAAGTTTCCATTTGTCCCGAATGGAAAATTAATGTTTTAAGGTGTCCCAATATTTAAGCTCAATAAGATACTACTGTATTTATTCAGTTATAAGACAGGAGTTTACTGTTCCAGAATTATTGCAGATATGTAAATCCCTTGTGTGATTCAGCTATGAAATGGGTTTTTCACCTCCAAAACAATCCCAAAGATCTAGATCTGTCTTACAAGATGGATCTTGATCTTTAAGATAGTTTTGGAAGGGAACAACCTGTATTATAACTGAATAAATATGGTTTATTTTAATGATCTGTTTTCATTTGCAACTTAAAACCTTATTTAAACTTTTAGGGATCCCATGTAGTTCATACTTCAGCTGAATGCTCATGTTTTCATATATTGGTCAAAGGGAGATAATCCAAACAAAATGGCAGAAATGGGCATGAAACCTGTTTTTCTACTATCATTTTTCAAACCATTGACATAAATGAAATACATTTATCAATATTATAAAACCTTTTGATATATGACTATGTTTACTACTATGATCATGCAAAACAATTGACATCATTTGAATGCTGCTGCCGACGTAAGGTCATGGTCACAGACTTAAACATTTGCGTTACAGTTTTGCTTTAAGTTTATATTCTTCTTCAATATTTCCAATATCCTTTGATGGAACCTTTTGATATTTGACTAGATTTAGTTTTAGGTTCATGGCTGCTTACCAAAGGTCAAGGTCACAGACTTGTATATTTGTGTTAAAGTTTTGTGTTAAGTCAACAGTCTTTCCTTAAAACATCCTTTGATGAAACCTTATGATATATGACTAGGTTAACTTCTGTGTGTTCATGCAGATTAGTTGACATCATCTGGATGCTGCTGCTGACCAAGGTCATGGAAACAGACTTATATGTTTACATTAAAGTTTTGTATTGAGTTGGTACTTTTTGCTGATATTTGTAATATACTTTGATGGAACCATCTGATAGGTAACTAAGTTTACTTCTAGGTTCATACCATGTATAAGATTGGTTTTATTAGGCGATGGTTTCAGTAGGCGGTGAAGCTGGTCGGGGGTATACGTGAGCCGCTTCTCACTTGCTCTAGTTATACCCCCGGCATACGAAGTATGTTGAGGGGTATATTGTTTTCATCTTTCCGTCAGTCTTTCCGTCCGTCTTTCCGTCCGTCCGTCCGTACGTAAGTTAACATTTGCGTTAAAGTTTTGCGTTAAGTTTTTTATTCTGCTTCTGTTAACAGGAACTTTTTCCATGATGCTTAATATTTTAGTAAAGGCAGGCTTACAAGTAGTCCTACTTTTTCCTACTTTTTCCTACTTTTCCTACTTTTTTGCCCTGTTCCTACTTTTTTCCTACTTTTTTCAAAAAATATTCCTACTATTCCTACTTTTTGAATCAAAATGAAAATTAAAAATGTATATTTCAAAATATTTTAGTCTGTAGAATGAAACATGCCACATGATATAAGGACTGATGGCATATTCTATTGATGAGTTTCTTACAGTCTTTGAATATGCTACTGTTGATCTCTTATGCAGTGGTGCCTTTCTGGAAATGTGTTGAACATTTTTAACATGCATGTTGCTTAATGTGGAGGAAGAGGCCCTCCCAAGGGTTTTGGGTAGCTGGGGAGAATGGCCATTTATTTTCAGGGAGCTGGGGAGCACTAGCAATTATCAGGGAGCTAGGAAGCAAGCTCTTAATTTAGAGGCGCTGGGGAGCACTGTCAGAATGTGATTTTCTAAATTGTTTTGGGCTTCTGGGGGGCTGTGCCCCCCAGACCCCCCATCTATGTATGAATACATATCACTTTAGTCATTCTTTTTAAGCAAAAACAACTTCTAATGGGCATTTAGACTTGTGAATGCTAGCATTTTGGGGCTGACTAGAGGTAGAAATGTCTGCTTTTACTCATCTTGCAGTGGTTGTGCTTGTTAATCAATTTACAAAGTAAGGTGTTTTTAATCGTATACTCATTCTAATGCATGTTCCACAGAAAGACATTGGGAGGCTGTCCATTCTACTCTGAAATTAAATTTCTGACTGCTCTCATTCCTTGGGCCCTGACAGATCACACTCAGGTCCTTCTATTTCATTTAAACTACCATTATATCTTGTTCAAAGCAACATTTTCATACAAGCATCTTACCACCTGGTTATCTTTCTCTCTGGAACAACATTGAACAGTTCTTTCACTATGTTTTATGGTTTGTTTAAATGTTCAATTATTTGATTAATGAATAAAAAGAAATCAGGTTGACAGCAGCATGAACAGTAAGATTTCAGAGCCTCCTGAAATTAAACAGCCCTTATATCTTGTGACTGTAGTTTTTCTGAACTGTTCTGCAGCGGTTAAGTGAGTTAATATATACAAGATTTATTGGTAAGTTTGTATAAATAATTCCTACTTTTTATCATAAGATTCCTACTTTTTCCTACTTTTTTCCTACTTTTTTCATGAAATGATTCCTACTTTTTTCCTACTTTTTCATTAAAAGCCACTTGTAAGCCTGTAAAGGATAGATACTGAAACATTTGCATCATCTAGATGCTGCTGCTGGCCTAAGGTCAAGGTCACAGACTTTGAAATATGTGCAATAGCTGCGTCAAAGTTTTGCGTTAAGTTTTTTAGCTCACCTGAGCCAGCGGCTCCGGGGGAGCTTATAGGATGGTAAGGCTCCGTCGTCCGTCGTCGTCCGTCCGTCGTCCGTCGTCCGTCCGTCGTCCGTCCGTCCGTCAACAATTTCAAACGACTTCTTCTCTGAAACCACTGGGCCAATTGTAACCAAATTTCATATGTGGCTTCTAGAGGAAGGGGGAACGAAAAGTTGTTCAAACGGTCCTGGTCACATGACCAATATGGCCGCCATGCCCATATATGGTAAAAACCTAAAAAAATCTTCTTCTCCAGAACCAATAGGCCGATGGCCTTGAAACTTGGTATGTAGCATCGGGTGTGTGAGTACTACCAAGGTTGTTCAAATTATGACCTTGGGTTGACCTTGACCTTTTTTACGGTAAGGTCAAATTTGCTTCCTTGTGCTTTTATACGGCAAAATGCTAAAACATAAGATATCTTGGAAACTGTTGAAGATTTTGGGCTAAAAATTGCTATCTACAATCATCTTAATGAGTACATGAAGATTTAGGAGTACAAGAGGTCAAGGTCATTTTTTGACCTTTGACCCAGAACTCTGATATTTTGACAATTTCAAACAATCTTCTCAAAAGCCACTGGGCCAATTGAAACCAAATTTCATGTAGAGCCTCCAGGGGTTAAGGGAACCAAAATCTATTAATATGGTCCAGGTCACATGACCAACATGGCCGCCACGCCCATATATGGTGAAAACCTTTAAAAATCTTCTTCTCCAGAACCTATTGACCGATGGCCTTGAAACTTGGTATGTAGCATTGGGTACTCAAGTATTATCAAGATTGTTCAAATGATGACCTTGGGTTGACCTTGATCTTATTTACGAGAAGGTCAAATATGGGAAAATGCTAGAACATAAGATTTCTTGGAAAGTTTTGAAGATTAAGGCCTAAACATTGGAGTATGCAGTCATCTTAATGAGTACATGAAGATTCATAAGTACAAAAGGTCAAGGTCATTCTTTGACCTTTGACCCAGAACTCTCATATTTCAAACAGTCTCCTCAAAAACCACTGGGCGAATTGATACCAAATTTCATATAGAGCCTCCAGGGTTAGAGGGAACGAAATTTAATTCAAACAGTCCAGGTCACATGACCAACATGGCTGCCACGCCCATATATGGTAAAAACCTTTAAAAATCTTCTTCTCCAGAACCAATGGACAGATGGCCTTTAAACTTGGTATGTTGCATTGGGTATTCCAGTACTATCAAGATTGTTCAAATTATGACCTAGGGTTGACCTTGACCTTTTTTATGGCAAGGTCAAATATGGGGAAATGCTTGAACATAAGATTTCATGGGAAGTTTAGAAGATTTTGGCCTAAAAATCGATATATAGTTGTTTCAATGAGGTCATGAGGAATTATGAGTACAAGAGGTCAAGGTCATTCTTTGACTTTTGACCCAGATCTCTCATATTTTGACATTTTCAAACATTTGTCAAAAGCCAACAGGCCAATTGTAAACACATTTCATATAGTCTCCAGGGCTTGATTGAACAAAAATTTGTTCAACAGTCCAGGTCACATGACCAACATGGCCGCCATACACATTCATGGTATAAACCTTTAATATTTTTCTTCTCCAGAACCAATACACCAATGGCCTGTAAACTTGGTTAAGTAGCATGGAATACTAGTCCTACCAAGACTGTTCAAATGATTACCTTGGGTTTACCTTGACCTTTTTAGCGGCATGGTCAAATATGGGAAAATGCTAGAACATAAGATTTCATGGATAGTTTTGAAGATTTTGGCCTAAAAATGCTATGTATGGTTGTCTTAATGAGTACATGAAGATTTATGAGTACTAGAAGTCATGGTCATTCTTTGACTTTTGACCCAAAACTCATATTTTGGCAATTTCAGACATAAGAAAAAGCCACTTTGCCACTTGCGCAGGTGAGCGATTCAGGGCCTCATGGCCCTCTTGTTTTATTCTGCTTCGGTTAATAGGAACTTGTTCCTTGATGCTTAATGTTTTAGTAAAGGATAGATACTGATAAATATGCATCATCTAGATGCTGCTGCTGGCCTAAGGTCAAGGTCACAGACTTTGAAATTTGTACAATAGCTTCGTTAAAGTTTTTTGTTAAGTTTCTTCTTTCGGTCTGTGTTTCTGAAAGCCTTAACTGTAACTTGTTTATGTGTGCTTAGTGTTAGTATAGGATAGATAAATATTAGTTTGCATCATCTTGATGCTGCTGCTGGCCTATGGTCAAGGTCACAGACTTAGGAATTTGTATACCATTTGTGTTAAAGTTTCGTGTTAAGTTGTATTTTACATGCTTATATTATGAATATACTTGAATAGAATATTTTGCAATGCTACTACTTCTTGGTTGAAACGGATTTGTTGACATCATCTGGATGCTGCTGCTAACCTAATGTCAAGGTCAAAGACTTTGAAATTTGTATACTCTTTGCGTTTAAAAATTTTATGTGAAGTTGTATTTTTTGCTTATAGTTTCAACATATTTCAAAGGAACATTTTGGCATTGGTCTATAGGTCTTTTACTGGGTTTGTTATAGATTGTCCACCTGTCTGTCTGTTTTTTAGCATTTGCTTTAAAGCTTTGTATTAAGTGTGTTTTTATTTTGTGGTGGCACAGGCCGGGGGTATACGTGAGCCCCTGCTCACTTGCTCAAGTTTATGCTATGTAAGGCTTCATGTGAGGGAGATTCACATTTACACTGAATGACGTCATATGCACTGATTTTTATGCCCCCATGACAAAAGTCAGGGGGCATTAAGATTTGTCCATGTCTGTCTGTCTGTCCGTCCGTCTGTTCGTCACACTTTATGGTATAGAGTTTGTGTAATCAACTCTTCCTACAGTTTTCAATGGATCTTTTCCTAACTTTGCATACATGTTAAGTCAGGGGGCATTAAGATTTGCCCATGTCTGTCTGTCCGTCCGTCTGTTCGTCACACTTTATGGTATAGAGTTTGTGTAATCAACTCCTCCTACAGTTTTCAATGGATCTTTTCCAAACTTTGCATACATGTTGTGGACATATTAAAGATATGCATGTGGGTGTTTGTTGGACCTAGAAATAATTTTGACAGAATTACGGCTTTTTGAACTTAGCCATTTTAGGCAAATTTTTGCATTAAAGGGTAAAGAGTTTGTGTAATCAACTCTTCTTACAGTTTTCAATGGATCTATTTCAAACCTTGCATACATTTTGTGGACATATTGAAGATGTGCATGTGGGTTTTTGTTGGACCTAGAATTAATTTTGACAGAATTACAGCTTTTTGAACTTAATCATTTTAGGCAAATGTTTGCATTAAAGGGTAAAGAGTTTGTGTAATCAACTCCTCTCACAGTTTTCAATGGATCTGTTTCAAACCTTGCATACATTTTGTGGACATATTGAAGATGTGCATGTGGGTTTTTGTTGGACCTAGAATTAATTTTGACAGAATTACAGCTTTTTGAACTTAGTCATTTTAGGCAAATGTTTGCATTGTAGGGTATAGAGTGTGTGTAATCAATTCATCTCACAGTTTTCAATGGATCTGTTTCAAACCTTGCATACATGTTGTGGACATATTGAAGATGTGCATGTGTGTTTTTGATGGAGCTAGAATAAATTTTGACAGAATTACTGCCTTTAGAACTTAGTCATTTTATCATGAAGAGAATCCGTGTAGGGATAAGAAACATTATATACTCTGAACAGTCACTCTTTATTTATGACGTTTCGGCATACTGCCTTTATCAAAATTATGAAATTTGTACAAGACTACATTTTGAGCTTTTACAATTCTCTCAGCATTCAAACATGGAATCACGGAAATGACGTTGCGTGAAGACAACGTACAGCGCGCTGCCGTCAGAGGTAAACATTGGCGCGACGTTGACAGGATGAAGCAAATGAGAATCTGTTCATCCTACAAGACTAAGTAGCATCAACAGGATCTTAAATGCTCATCGATCAAATATTCAGATGGCGCATATAATCTACAAACATTCAAAGTAAAATAATAATCAGACAATACAGTTGAAGATGCACAGTCATCATCCGGCATGAACAAATTATGAAAACTGAACAAGAAGCAAACAAACGCGCAACTCTGTTCCCACTCAGAAAAACATATACGCTCACACAAGAAAAAATCCATCGCTCTTGCAAATGCACAGCTTAACTCATAATAAGGGTTATCTACTCACTAAGTGACCTAGGTCTATGTGCATTCCTATCCATGCAGTGACATAGGTCTATGTGTGCATTCCTATCCATGCAGTGACCTAGGTCTATGTGTGCATTCGTATCCATGCAGTGACCTAGGTCTATGTGTGCATTCCTATCCATGCAGTGACATAGGTCCCTGGTCAGAGCTGTGCACTTGTATTTATGAAGTACTGCGCAAACATAATTGAGCCACGACACGAGAAAACCAACAAAGTGGCTGTGCACCCAGCGCAGACTCAGACCAGCCTGGGCATCCACAAAGTCTGATCAGACCCTTCGCTAATCACTTAAAGGGTTACTAAGGGGCTAAGCTACCTCTATGCAGATAGCGAAGATTCTGATCAGACTGGGCGGATGCCAAGGCTGATCTGAGTCTGCGCTGGGCGCACAACCACATTGTTGGTTTTGTCCTGTTGCGGCTCATATGCTTGCAGCCAAAATCGAATCTACACAAATTTAATTCGTCCTAAGGTAAAAATACTGATGTCAGTGATAATACTGTTAAAGATGTCTTTGCCAATACCTTGCATTGGCAAAGACATTCGAGTCAAGTGCGTTGTAGAGGAATGGTCTAAGGGAAATAACCCAAAATATTTTAAGGTTGGTCTGAGTGAAGAGTTTTGTTTATTTCATCACCATACTTGAAAAGAAAGTTTTCAGAGATTGTTGTCTTCATTTCCATTGTATGAAATAGAGAAGGATAGTACCGGTTTCACAAAAACAGGATCTTTTCTGAGACATTTGTATTATCTCTCTTCGGCTGTAGGGCTATTAAACAACATTATCAGAACAGGACTGTATGCAGTAATAGCCGAAACCAACAAACCCATGCACTTCACATGGGAATAATTTTTGCGGGACATTTATAAAAAAATTGTGCCAAAACGTGCACTGTTAAGTTCCAGGGAAAGCCCTGGGATGGAGTACATCATGTAGTCCATCGAATCTTACATTTTAAGCAAAATTAAACTAGAATTGTGTGCTGAAAAAGAAATAAGATTTAAAATCGTATCGTAGCTGGTTCTCAGATGGCCAAAATTAAGTGAAATATTATCTTTATGTGTATCTACAGGTGGCAGGCATAGATTCTGTGGATGATGAGTCCAAGACAGAGAATATCAAGTTTGACGTAGATACCCCATTGCCAGACAAGTGGTGTCAGATGGAGAACCCGCCATACAGTTACTATATCTACTACATGTATGCCAATATCATGGTGCTTAATCATTTCAGAAGGTAAGACCCATAACCTTGCTAGGTCGTTGGGGAACCACAGATGACTTTGAAACAATCCTTTTCCACCTTGTCCTGTTTTCGGCTGCCCTAGTTGAGCTAGCAAAATCCATCCCTGTCCACTCTTTAATATTGTCTTCCCACCTCTTTTTCTGTCTACCTCTTCTTCTTTTTCCTTTCACTGTGCCTTGTAGAATCGTCTTTGCTAAACCAGAAGACCGTGAGACGTGGCCAAACCACCTTCCACAGATGGCTTTGAAACAATCCCTTTCCACCTTGTCCTGTTTTCGGCTGCCCTAGTTGAGCTAGCAAAATCCATCCCTGTCCACTCTTTAATATTGTCTTCCCACCTCTTTTTCTGTCTACCTCTTCTTCTTTTTCCTTTCACTGTGCCTTGTAGAATCGTCTTTGCTAAACCAGAAGACCGTGAGACGTGGCCAAACCACCTTAGTTTCCGTTTCTTGACCAGCCTTAGGAGTTCATCATATTCTCCAATGGCTGCTTGGATCATTCTGCGGACCTCCTCATTGGTTATATGGTCTTTGTATGTAATGTTCAGTAACCTTCGGTAGCATCTCATCTCAAAGGCCTGCGTTCTTTTGTTGGAATACTGTGAATGGCTTAATATTATATGAGAGTTTTGTTTCTGCTAATTTTTGTGAGTCTTTTGGACTGCCAAATAAAAAATCTCACAGATGTCTAACAAACACCAGGCAGGCTTACAAAGTTGCAACAATGTGGTATCAGTGTCAGTACAATGTCAGGATGTGGTATTGACACTGATACAATTCTGTTCCAATGTTGTGTGCCTTATGTGGCTTTGATGTTGATATGACCTTGTCTGTGTTACTTTTAATAGCAAAGAAATAGACACCAGTCCATTTCCAGTTCAAGGAGTGTCATGTATTTTGTTTGATCTTAATTCATCAAATGTCTTGACATTTTGTAAGATTTTGGGATGATGGTAGTTTTGTGATGCATCATCATATTAGACCATTGATAGTAAAAGTATGGTGACAGGGGCTTTTCAGATAGTGATAGTATTGTGATAGTCAAAATTTAACATGATAGTCAGCCCTGGATGTAACTACTTAATTTGTGATTGACTATTTCAGAGATCGTGGTTTCAATACCCTGGTGCTGAGGCCTCACTGTGGGGAGGCTGGGAATGTTACTCATCTTGTGGCAGGTTTTATGTTTGCAGAGAGTATAGCACATGGTCTTATGCTTAGGAAGGTAGGTGGCAGGTTTTACATTTGCAGAGAGTATAGCACATGGTCTTGTGCTCAGGAAGGTAGGTGGCAGGTTTTATGTTTGCAGAGAGTATAGCACATGGACTTATGCTCAGGAAGGTAGGTGGCAGGTTTTATGTTTGCAGAGAGTATAGCACATGGTCTTATGCTTAGGAAGGTAGGTGGCAGGTTTTATTAGGTCACCTGGCCCGAAGGGCCATAGTGAGCTATTGTCATACCAAAGTGTCTGGCGTGCGTCGTGCGTCCGTGCGTCGTCCGTCAACACTTGAAAACAAATATTCAAACATCTTCTTCTGTAAAACTACTGTACCCATGGTTCTCAAATTTCACATGGAGCATGACCTGACTCCAGGGTCTCAGAATTGTAAAATTGGGTCAGGTTGAATATCCAAGCAGGGTCCCGTGTCCCCCAATCTAATATGTCCCGATTCTGAGTTGGTTCCAGCAGACCACACAGTCTATACTCGAAACACTACCCAAACTACGTCTACATCGACGGTTCGCCGACAAGCCAACGGCGGGAATCTACTATAACAACAACAACAACAACAACAACGATGGCCGCCATTACTAAAAATAGCAAAAATAACAAAATCATCTTCTTCTCCAGAACCACTGGGTATATTTGTCTGAATTTTTGCATGAAACATCAGTGGAACATTGGTATTCAGAATTGTAAAAATGAAAAAAATCTGTTGCATAGTTTTGTCGCAGTGACCTACTGTCTGTTTACGAGGGTAATTTTGTTCAAATGCCAATGTCGAAAAACAACTTATTTAAACAACTTCAAACAACTTCTTCTCTAAAACTACTGAACCCATGGGTCTCAAATTTCACATGGAGCATGACCAGACTGCAGGGTTTCAAATTTGTAAAAGAGGGTCAGGTTGAGAATCCAAGATGGCCGCCATTTCTAAAAATAGCAAAAACAACAAAATCAACATCTCCACTAGAACCATTGGGTATATTTGGTTGAAAGTTTGCATGGAACATAAGTGGGTCCTTGCAATTAAATTTTATAGAAATCAAAAAAATCTGTAGCGGAATTAGGTCACAGTAACCTACTTAGCATTTACAAGACCGAATTCGCTCAAATGTCAATATCTCAAGAAAACACAAATGGATTCTGATAAGGTTTGGTCAGAAATGGTCCTTGAATGGAATTATTGCAAATTTGTGCCAACTGACTATCCAAGATGGCCACCAGGGGGCCGTTACTAAAAATAGCACAAACATAAAAAATGACAATTTCTCAAGAACCCTTGAATGGAATTTGACTTATTTTGTTTCAGAATGTTCCTTGCATGAAGACGTTTTGATTAATTGCGATTTTGGCAATCCAAGATGGCCGCCATCTGCTGTTACTAAAAATAGCACAAAACATGAAAATAACAATATCTCAGTAACCCCTGAATGGATTTTGACGAAATTTGTGGCAAAATGATTCTTGCATTGAGGTATTTCAAACGTGACTAAATATAGACCAGTCATGTTGGCCTCTGTTACTAAAAATAGCAAAATGTGAAAATTCGAAAATGTCAATAGAATTGGACTAATTTTGTGTCAGAATGGTCCTTTCATGAAGCCGTGCGATTTCTTGCATTTTGGCATTCCAAGATGGCTGCCATCTGCCGTTACTAAAAATAGCACAAAACATGAAACTGACAATATCTCCGTAACCCCTGAATGGATTTTGACGAAATTTGTGTCAAAATGATTCTTGCATTGAGATGTTGCAAAAATATCTAACTGTAAGACCAGTCATATTGGCCTCTGTTACTAAAAATAGAAAAATGTGAAAATCAGAAAATCTCAATGGAATTGGACTAATTTTGTGTCAGAATGGTCCGTTCATGAAGCCTTTGCGATTTCTTGCATTTTGGCAATCTTAGATGGCTGCCATTTGCCGTTACTAAAAATAGCACAAACATAAAAAATGACAATTTCTCAAGAACCCTTGAATGGAATTTGACTTATTTTGTTTCAGAATGTTCCTTGCATGAAGACGTTTTGATTAATTGCGATTTTGGCAATCCAAGATGGCTGCCATCTGCTGTTACTAAAAATAGCACAAAACATGAAAATAACAATATCTCAGTAACCCCTGAATGGATTTTGACGAAATTTGTGGCAAAATGATTCTTGCATTGAGATGTTTCAAGCATAACTTAATATAGACCAGTCATGTTGGCCTCTGTTACTAAGAATAGCAAAATGTGAAAATCAGAAAATCTCAATGGAATTGGACTAATTTTGTGTCAGAATGGTCCGTTCATGAAGCCTTCACGATTTCTTGCATTTTGGCAATCTTAGATGGCTGCCATTTGCCGTTACTAAAAATAGCACAAAACATGAAAATGACAATATTTCAGTAACCCCTGAATGGATTTTGACAAAATTTGTGGCAAAATGATTCTGGCATTGAGATGTTTCGAAAATTAAAAAATATAGACCCGCCAAATTGGTCTCTTTTACTTAAAATAGAAAAATGTGAAAATTGAAAAATTACAATGGAACTGGACCAGTTTATGTCAGAATGGTCCTTGCATGAAGGCTTTTGATTTTTAGCTCACCTGGCCCGAAGGGCCATAGTGAGCTATTGTCATACCAATGCGTCAGGCGTGCGTCTTGCGTCATCCGTCAACACCTAAAAACAAATATTCAAACATCTTCTTCTGTAAAACTACTGGTCCCATGGTTCTCAAACTTCACATGGAGCATTACCTGACAGCAGGGTCTCAGAATTGTAAAATTGGGTCAGGTTGAAAATCCAAGATGGCCGCCATTACTAAAAATAGCAAAAACAACAAAATAAACTTCTTCTCCAGAACCACTGGGTATATTTGTCTGAATTTTGGCATGGAATATCAGTGAAACCTTGGTATTCAAAATTGTAAAAATGAAAAAAATCTGTAGCGGAGTTTTGTCACAGTGACCTACTTTCTGTTTACGTGTGTAATTTTGCTCAAATGCCAATGTCAAAAAATGACCTATTTAAACAACTTCAAACAACTTCTTCTCTAAAACCACTGAGCCCATGGATCTCAAATTTCACATGGAGCACGACCAGACTGCAGGGTTTCAAAATTGTAAAATTGGGTCAGGTCAAGAATCCAAGATGGCTGCCGTTACTAAAAATAGCACAAACAACAAAATCAGCTTCTTCTCCATAACCATTGGGTATATTTGGTTGAAAGTTTGCATGGAACATAATTGGGACCTTGGTATTAAAAATTGTAAAAAAAAAAAAAATCTATAGCGGAATTAGGTCACAGTGACCTACTTAGCGTTAACAAGGCCGATTTTGCTCAAATGTCAATATCTAAAGAAAATGCAGCCAGTTCTGACCAGATTTGGTCAGAATTGGTTCTTGAATGGAATTATTTCAATTTTGTGCCAGTTGACTATCCAAGATGGCCACCATGGGGGCCGTTACTTAAAATAGCACAAACATAAAAATGACAATTACTCAAGAACCCTTGAATGGAATTGGACCAATTTTGTGTCAGAATGTTCCTTGCATGAAGCCGTTTCGATTAATTGCAATTTGGCATCCCAAGATGGCCGCCATCTGGTGTTACTAGAAATAGCACAAACATAAAAAAGACAATTACTCAAGAACCCTTGAATGGAATTTGACCAATTCTGTGTCAGAATGTTCCTTGCATGAAGTCGTTTTGATTAATTACAATTCGGCATTCCAAGATGGCCGCCATCTGCCATTACTAACGAAAGCACAAAACATGAAAATGACAATATCTCAGTAACCGCTGAATGGATTTTGACGAAATTTGTGTCAAAATGATTCTTGCATTGAGATGTTTCAACAATATCTAGCTGTAGACCATTCATATTGGCCTCTGTTACTAAAAATAGAAAAATGTGAAAATTAGAAAATCTCAATGGAGTTGGATTAATTTTGTGTCAGAATGGTCCTTTCATTAAGCTTTTTCGATTTTTTTGCATTTTGGCATTCCAAGATGGCCGCCATTTGCCGTTACGAAAAATAGCACAAAACATGAAAATACTCTTGTGTTTGCAGAGAGTATAGCACATGGTCTTGTGCTTAGGAAGGTAGGTGAATGGGAGACATTTCTGGATTAATATACGGTCAAGTTGCATTGCAAAAACTCACTATTAGAAATTTTAGGGGGTTTTATACTCCCGTTTTGAAAAAACGGACGTATTATGTCATGGCGCTGTCCGTCCTTCCGTCCGTCCGTCCGCTCTTACCAGACCTACATTGTGGGGTGTTTTGTATAGAATATGGTGCCTTGTGGGGTGATTCTGCATTGTGGGATGCACCCCATGATGAATGTATTTCATTCGCTTGCAAATAAGCTAAAATGACAAAATTTCAAATATTGGGGGTACAACCCAGAATGTGTACAGACTCGTTTGTCCATTGTTGGACATGTCCGTCTGATAAATTTTATGGGGTGCACCCCACATTGTTCTCTCCCCCCCCCCCCCCACTTTTGGACAAAACTTATAAATCATGCAGGTTTAATCCACGTTAAAGGTACCCCACAAAGCTTATTTCTACACACCTAAATTATAACTATATAGGGGGTGTAAGTTTTGACCAAATGGACACTACCCCAAAAATTATGGGATGCAAACATTGTGGGTTGCAAAAGACGATCTGGGGTGTATTTTGCAGCCCATAGTGCCAATTCCGGGGTGCAGTCCACAGTGTACCTCTGGTAGGTACGTCTGTCCGTCCGTAAACATTCTTGTGTGCGCCATAACTCAGTAACCGTTTGGGATATCTTCATGAAATTTTGTAGGCATATGTATTAGGTAGGGGGAACATGGCGCGTACAAGAATGGTTGCTCCCCCTTCCTTGGTTTCAAAGTTATGCCCCTTTGATTGTTTTTTACCCTACAGGTCTTGTGCGCGCCAGAACTAGATAACTGTTTGGAATATCTTCATGAAACTTCATAGCAATGTGTATGAAGTCCCAACTATGTGTCGCGTACAACAGTGGTTGCTCTCCCTTTTCTCATTTCTGAGCTACATCCCTTTTATTAGTTCTTTTCGGCTATTTTTGTGTATACTTATGTTGTCCATACATTAACTCAGTAACTGTTTGGAATATCATGATGAAACTTTATAGCAATGTGCATGATCACAAGATAATATGTCGCATATAAGAATGGTTGCTCCCCCTATCTTAATTTTGGAGTAAACTCCCTTTCCTCCGTCCATAAACATTCTTGTGTGCGCCATAACTCAGTAACCATTTGGGATATCTTCATGAAATTTTGTAGGCATATGTAGTAGGTAGGGGGAATGTATTGCATGCAAGAATGGTTGCTCCCCCTTCCTTAGTTTCCAAGTTATGCCCCTTTGATTGTTTTTTCCCTGCAGGTCTTGTGCGCACCATAACTAGATAACTGTTTGGGATATCTTCATGAAACTTCATAGAAATGTGTATAAAGTCCCAACAACGTGTCCCATACAACAATGGTTGCTCTCCCTTTCTTCTTTTCTGAGTTACATCCCTTTTATGTTCTTTTCGGCTATTTTTGTGTATACTTATGTTGTGCATACATTAACTTAGTAACTGTTTGGAATATCATGATGAAACTTTATAGCATTGTGCATGATCACAAGATGATGTGTCACATATAAGAATGGTTGCTCTCCCTTTCTTAATTTTGGAGTAACCTCCCTTTGATCATTATTTTTAGGCATTTCCATTCACTCCATATCTCCTGAACCCTTGGAAAAATTAGAATGAAACTTTGTAGGAATGTGTGTAATAATGAGGCAATAAATCCTGAGCGAGAACCATGACTCTGGCTTGCTTACTGGATTATCTGCCCATGCATAAATTTCCTGTTTACTCTGTAACTCCTTAACCCTTTAGAATATTTTAACACAACTTTATCGAGATGTGTATATTGTCAAGGGATTGTATTAGAACCAAGAATGGTATATCTAGTATATTTAGTATATGAATTATCTCCCTTGTTTGATGTGTTAAATATTTAAATAATGCCGTCATTAATTAAAGTGTGGTTTCCCCTGTTTGTCTGCCTGTGTCCTTTTGTAAACAATCTTGTTCATTCTATAATTCCTTTATGACATTAAAACGGGCATATTATGCGCCGCTTGCGAAGCCCTTGTTTCATATAAAATGATTTTCAGCAAAAATGTGTTTGCAATATCCCTAAAATTTCAAATCGGTTTATGCCATAGTTGCTAAAAATAATATTCTAAAAACTCTTTGGTTTGAGTCCATATAGAAGCACAATGCTATATGTGAACAGTGTAATATATTTGTTCTGTATGTTATATGTATATATGCTCATGGGCCATCATGGCCTAATGCAATAATAAAGTATCAGTATCAGTATATTGAGACTACACTACAAGGGAATATGCAGTATAACAGAGCATTTGGGAGCCATGAATCATGCATCCGCCTTCAAAAATGATCTGCCTTATAATCCTTTATTTGTATAATAGTATTATCTCCAAATTAGTGTTAACTGATAAATAACATTATCATGAGGCTGTGTTGTATTGAAAATTTTCTCATTTCACAGGTGCCAGTGTTACAGTACCTCTACTACCTTGCCCAGATCGGGATCGCCATGTCACCACTTAGTAACAACTCTGTTTTCTCTCCACAGGTGCCAGTGTTACAGTACCTCTACTACCTTGCCCAGATCGGGATCGCCATGTCACCACTTAGTAACAACTCTGTTTTCTCTCCACAGGTGCCAGTGTTACAGTACCTCTACTACCTTGCCCAGATCGGGATCGCCATGTCACCACTTAGTAACAACTCTGTTTTCTCTCCACAGGTGCCAGTGTTACAGTACCTCTACTACCTTGCCAAGATTGGGATCGCCATGTCACCACTTAGTAACAACTCTGTTTTCTCTCCACAGGTGCCAGTGTTACAGTACCTCTGCTACCTTGCCCAGATCGGGATCGCCATGTCACCACTTAGTAACAACTCTGTTTTCTCTCCACAGGTGCCAGTGTTACAGTACCTCTGCTACCTTGCCCAGATCGGGATCGCCATGTCACTACCTAGTAACAACTCTGTTTTCTCTCCACAGGTGCCAGTGTTACAGTACCTCTACTACCTTGCCCAGATCGGGATCGCCATGTCACCACTTAGTAACAACTCTGTTTTCTCTCCACAGGTGCCAGTGTTACAGTACCTCTACTACCTAGCCCAGATCGGGATCGCCATGTCACCACTTAGTAACAACTCCCTGTTCCTTAACTACCACAGAAATCCCCTGCCAGAGTATTTTGCCAGAGGACTTAATGTGTCCCTGTCTACAGATGATCCATTACAGTTTCACTTCACTAAGGTAGTTCGTTAACAATGTGTGGGTAAAACTAAAACAGCTGCTTGTTTTGAACCATACTAATTGAACCATGACTGAATAGCCCTCTGTCCTTTGTTAGATTTCATGCATGAAAGTACAGGAACGCTATTGTTGTCACCCTGGCATCACTCACATTTGGTGGTGGAAAGATGTTTAGGTCAAGTTTTTGATGTGCTGGGCAAACACAGATTAGGCAAGCTGTCCTGTATGCAGACAGGTTTTAAGCTCACCTGGCCCGAAGGGCCATAGTGAGCTATTGTCATACCAAAGTGTCTGCCGTTCGTTGTGCGTTGTTCGTCATCTGTCAACAATTGAAAACCAGTTATTCAAACAGCTCCTTCTATAAAACCACTGGACTAATGGTTCTCAAATTTCACATGGGGCATGACCTGACTCCAGGGTCTCAGAATTGTAAAATTGGGTCAGCACGAATATCCAAGATGGCTGCCATTACTAAAAATAGCAGAAATAACAAAATCATCTTCTTCTCCAGAACCACTGGGTATACTTGTCTGAATTTTGGCATGAAACATCAGTGGAACATTGGTATTCAAAATTATAAAAATAAAAAAAAAATCTGTAGCGGAGTTTTGTTGCATTGATCTACTTTCTGTTTAGGAGTGTAATTTTGCTCAATGCCAATGTCTAAAAATAACTTACTCAGACAACTTCTTCTCTAAAACCGATGAACTCATGGGTCTCAAATTTCAGATGGAGCATGATCAGACTGCAGGTTTCAGAATTGTGAAATTGGGTCAGGTTGAGAATCCCAAGATGGCAGCTGTTACTAAAAATAGCAAAAACAAAATCAACTTCTTCTCCAGAACCATTGGGTATATTTGGTTGAAAGTTTGCCTGGAACATTAATGTGACCTTGGAATTAAAAATCTATAGCGGAATTAGGTCACAGTGACCTACTTAGCATTTGCAAGACCAATTTTGCTCAAATGTCAATATCATATTAAGAAAACGTAAGTGGATTTTGGTCAGATTTGGTCCTTGAATGGAATTATTTCAAGTTAATGCCATTGGACTATCCAAGATCGCCACCAGGGGGGCCATTACTGAAAATAGCAAAAACATAAAAATGATAATTTCTCTAGAACCCTTGAATGGAATTGGACCAATTTTGTGTCAGAATGTTCCTTGCTTGAGAAAGTTCCTTGCATGAAGCCATTTTGATATTTGGGAATTGGCGTCCCAAGATTGCTGTCATCTGCCATTACTAAAAATAGCACAAAACATGAAAATGACAATATCTAAGTAACCCCTGAATGAATTTTGATGAAATTTATGTCAGAATGATTCTTGCATTGAGATGTTCCAAACAATAAAGAAAGACCAGTCAAGTTGGCCTCTGTTACCTAAAAATTGCAAAATGTGAAAATGAGAAAAAGTCAATGGAATTAGACCAATTTTGTGTCAGAATGGTCCTTGCATGTAGACTTTTCGATTTCTTGCGTTTTGGCATTCCCAGATGGCGGCCATCTGCTGTTACAGTATATCTCAGTAATCCCTGAATGGATTTTGACAAAATTTGTGGCAAAATGATTCTTGCATTGAGGTGTTCCAAAAATTAATAAAAATATACCAGTCAGATTGGCCTCTGTTACCAAAAATGTGAAAATGAGAAAATATCAATGGAATAGGACCTATTGTGTGTCAAAATAGTCCTTGCATGAAGCCATTTTGATTTCTTGCATTTTGGCATTCCAAGATGGCTGCCATACCCCTGAATGGTTTTTGAAGAAATTTTTGGTCAAATGATTCTTGAATTGCGGTGTTTCAAACATTAATAGAAATAGACCAGTCAAGTTGGTCTCTGGTGCTAAAAATAGCAAAATTTGAAAATGAGAAAATATAAATGGAATTCACCCAATTTTGTATCAGAATGGTCCTGTTGCAAGGCAGCCAGGTGCGATATCGGGCCCGTTTGGGCCTCTTGTATAAGCGGTTACATAAGTTCATATATGAAGAGCCAAGACTCCAAGTAGCCTGAATATTCTTGCAGTCTGAACATTATTTGTGTTGATTGGTGTGGGGCTATACTTTGCAGAAACAGTGCTAGCAAAGCCTGTTGCTAAAGTGCACAATTCTGTTGACTAGTCCAGGCCCAGAGGTTATAAAACTTGAGTACATTCTCAAATTCAAAATAAAGCACATTGATTGGCTTCTTCCGAGCACATGCTCGGAAGCAGCTAATCAGTGTGCTTTATTTTGAGTTTGAGATTATTCTCAAGTTTTATAACCTCTAACCCAGGCATATTGTGTTCCTAAAAGTGTATCGGTATGCTTTCAAGGGAAGCAACTTTGCCATTTTCATTTTTGCCTCCTTTCTTAATTTGGATCAGGAGGCCCACTAGCTCAGTAGGTTATGTGCTGGCCTGCTGCTCTGGTGGTCCCATGTTTGAGTCCTGCCAGAGGTGGGAATCTTTTCAATCATAAACGGGGTTCCATTGCGCACAGCATTTCATAATCAACTGTTCATCATCTTGGTATGACTGAAATACTGTTAATGACTTGTACTGTTAAAAAGGATGTAAAATTGCAGTCATCTATGAATCCATCAGTTGGGGTCAACTTTTAATGGAAAGAATTTGCTCCTTTAGGAGTAAATTCTTTCCTGTAAGAGTAGATCCCTTCTGGAAGTTTTCATCATACAGGGGAGCAAACAGGCAGTCCCAAAAGTTGTTTCCCTTTGACAAGCTGGTGGGAAAACATGGCAGTGTACCAACACATTTTAACCCATTGTATTCTGGGTATTTTTTTATCGTCTGCTGAAATTGTCGTCTGCATCAAAAATCAAGAATATTTTGACATTACTGGTCTAACTAACTCTTGTAGAAATGATGTCTAGGCAGCAAACAGTTTGGATCTCAGATTTGTGGGGCCTGATCTGGATCCAAACTGTTTGTTCATTTGTATCCCGAATGGAATGGGTTAAAAATGCATAGTTTGATATACCATAGCAAGGCAAAACCAACTCCCACCTTGACAGTATCAGTAAACATCACAGAGGGATTAAGAACTTCAGCTCATAAAAGATTTTGCATGTTCTAACTAACATGTTTTGTTGCATGGAATTCATTAACACTGACTGGGATTTTCCTGTAATATAACCTTTGTATCAGTTTGTATCTTTATAATCAGTTTATACAACTCTATGATTTTGCCATCTGGGCCCAGTTGTTCAAAACTAATGATGCTGTTAGTTGTCAAGACATAACATTTTCAAACTTATTGTATCCAAAACACTGCCATGTTTGCAAAAAAAATGTGAGGAGCTTTTGAGCAAAAGCTCACCACATTTATTCGGCAAAAGACATTAGCATGCTTGATTATCTCTGTCCTAGAAGATTTAATGAATCCTTGACAAACAACCTCGTTAAGCATAACTGGGCTCTGTTCTACAAAGAAGACAACTTTAACAGCATAGTAATGGTCTTCCCTAGTAGTGGAATCCCTTCTTCAGTGAGAAGAATTCTCTCTCATGGAGAGCACAGTCTTTTAAGAAAAGTTCCTTCTGAAAAGGGAGACAAATACTTCTGAATCAGTGTTTACTACCTTGGTGATGTATCATTACATCTTAAGGTGAATGGGTACACTTTCAGGGGAAGCAACTCTGTTTTCATTTTTGCCTCCCTTCTTAATGTGGTAAAATCTCAAAAGAATGCTCCTCTAGTAGACTTCTTCTTTGAAGGTTTTGCCACTCAGGGCCCAGTTGCTCAAAGCATTGTTAGCTTAATGAAGTTGTTAGTCAGGGATTCGTTAAGTCTTATGGTACTTATAAAATCAACTGCCGTAATATATTTTGCTGAAAAATTGCAAGGAGCTTTTCTCCTTACATTTTTTTCCGCAAAAATGGCAGTGTTTTTGCATATAATATGTTTGAAATTTTAGTCTCCTTAACTACGAAAGTTGTTAGTTTTGAACAGCCGGGCTCATGTATGTAAACAGGCCCCGAGGTTATAAAACTTGAGTACATTCTCAAACTCAAAATAAAGCACACTGATTGGCTGCTTCCAAGCACCCAATCAGTGTACTTTATTTTGAGTTTGAGATTATTCTCAAGTTGTATAGCCTCGAACCCAGGATGTCAAAAAAATTGTCTCCTTTTAAAAAAATGGAGGAGAGTAAATTTTCCTGTAAGGCTAGCCTCATTCAAGAAGGGATTTGTCTAACAAGGACATAACACATATTCTCTTAAAATTGTCTTCCTTGTTGTCCTGCATGATACTAACAGAAGCGAGACTTAGGTGTTAACTTGTCTAGGTCACTGGTGTAAACTTAAGTCCAGGGTCCAAGGTTATAAAACTTGAGTATAATTTCAAAGTCAAAATAAAGCACACTGATTTTTGTGTTTTATTTTCAGTTTGAGAATGTACTCAGGTTTTATAACCTGTGGGCCAGTTTGCAGGTTTAGCTCTGTTTTGTTACAATACATGTACTCAGACCGGTGAGACACAGCCCTCAGCAGCATTCTTTATGTAGATCATGGCCAAACTGAACAATCTTTCTACATTCCTTAAAAATGTGTTAAGGAATCTCACTAGAATTGCCTCAACATTTGCTTTTGAAGAACAATAGGAAATAAAAAAAAGCACTTTACCACAACTTTTTGGCATATACTGAGCTTGGATATATGACAAAAACCCAATTCTAATGCACTAAGGAATACAATGGGAACATTAGATATTTGCGACTTAGTATCCTGCACAATACTACTGGAAACACGCCATTACAAACTGTTGCCTGTCCTTGCTGACATCTGGTGTTACCTTGCTAAAAGTACTTGCTTGATTAGGGTAGAGTAGTACGCTTTGAAAGGTTAAAATGTGGAAAGTGCTTTAGAATGGGGATAGCTCTGTTGAAAATAGTCATTTGGGAAGTAAATAGGCGGTTATATAGTTGCAGTCTGTTTTCTGGCCACACGAATGCATAGCCATAAACAAAATTTGCAACCATAAAACTGTCCATTTACCTCCCAAAATGACCATTTTTAGTACAGTTACCACCCAAGTAGTTATTTTCATACCTGAACAGAACAGGGTTGAGCCAGATCAGACTGTTCTTGTCCAGTGTCTGTTCTGTTTGCCATCCCACCAGCAAAATTTTTAAATATCACTTGACAGTAAAATGAATTACCATAATAACCCTAAAATTTCGGACACCCACAAGTTGGACAATTATTGTTCTAATATTCTCAGAAAGTAGATTTTACACACTCTTATGCACCCAAATGATGCTTAGTGAATGGCAAACCTTGTAGACCCTGATCAAACTGCTCAGTCCTGTCTGTCCATATTGTTATGGTCATTACGGTATACAAATTTTATATTTAAGGGGAATGGACACTTTCAGAGGAAGCAATTCTTTTTTTGCCTCCCTTTTCAGAAGGTCAACTCTCAAGGAGCAAGTTCTTTCCTTTAAAAAATAGTCCCCATTTTTGAAGGGTTTGTCTTCCAGGGAAGGTAACAGGAAGTCACACAGAAATTGTTTCCCTTTTCAGAAATGGTGGGAAGACATGTATGCATACTCATACACCTTAATTACAATGTTCGAGGTTATAAAACTTGAGAATAGTCTCAAACTCAAAATAAACCACACTGATTGGTTGCTTCCGAGCTTGTGCTCGGAAGCAGCCAATCAGTGTGCTTTATTTTGAGTTTGAGAATGTACTCAAAATTTATAATCTCTGGGCCTGGTTAAGGTCTCCCTAAATTTAAGATAGTTACAGTAGTTATTCCGTGAGCTTGTAATGGATAATCTCTTCATCAGTGGCTACCTAAGTTCTCTGGCACAACACTCTGACTGTGGGTATACTGTGCCAAAAACTGGAGGTATATGTATCTATATATAGTGTTATTAAAATGTATCTGCATAATCAGGCATCAGGTTTACCTGTAGTTGTGCTGCTTCTAATATTCTGAGGCTGTATGTTATAGGTCTACACCATTTTCCACTCAGCAATGGTAAATGAGCTGGGGTACTAAAGAAATTATGTAGATCTATGAAAAAAATATATGGTAAAACCCCTAAAAAAAACAGAATTCTTTCATCTAAATTTAATTAGTTAAGCACTGTATTTTCTTGAATGGTGTATACCCAGTCTCTTGATAGAGATAAAGATTTGTATTTGTTATTTTGTATGCATGTACAAATCACAGCATGGTTTTACATAGATGTGAGGGCATATAATTTTATTTTTATGATATTGTTGATCAGACTGTAGTAAATTTAAGAAATATTAGCAGTGAATTGTTGAGTAATTATTCACTGTTTGGAGGTCAGTTGTAAAGTAGATCATATCACGAGCGCGAGTGCTATATTTACTTACAACTGACCGACAGACAGTGAATTATTACTCAACAATTCAATGCTAGAGCTGAATTAGTTTGATTCTAACACTCAAAAACACTGTAAAGGTATTACATGTATTTTCATTCAAATTCTCCCAATCTTTCTGCCAGCGCTTTCATGCTCCCGCTAATATTCTTAACTTAATCTAAGATAAATGTACATTTTTATGGTGATTGTAAGAAGAAAAAGAGAAGTTACACCATCTAACGTCACAAAATTACGTCAGTGACGTCAGCAATTAGACTGGCACGCTCTGAAACAGTGAATTGTTGCAGAATAAAACACAGAAACTTTCCATTGCTTCTAGGCACACTGTATTAGAATGAAAGATGAGCACCATGCCAAAAACCACTTGAAAATAAAAAGCCAATAAAGGCTAGCAGAGTCAACAGAAAACTATAAAGTTACACAGAAATACAACAAAATACTTATGCTACTGTATAATTGATAAGTAACAGTAGAATCAATAAAAGAATGTTCCTTAAGATTTGTACTCAGAAAAAATATGAATGGATAACGTATTTTATTCCTCCGAAACAGTCCCAAACTCAAGATCCATCTTATAATATGGATCTAGACTTTTTGGGTTGTTTTAGAAGGAAAAACCCTATCTTTTAACACAATTAAAATACTGATTCAGGTATTTGGGGTCATTATAGAGGGGGATAAACCCATCAGCTGTTGACTGGAAAACTGTCTCAACCCAGCAGTAAATTGGTACCTTCTTTGAATCAGGGTAGGATAAAGCAGTGAAACGATAGGGATGAGCTTCCTCTTTCATGTGCTGCTGCCACAAGGCTAAAGAAAAACCTTTACCAGTTTGTTAACTTGTCTTTCAGGAACCTCTGATGGAAGAATATAGTATAGCAGCCCAAGTGTGGAAACTGTCGACCTGTGATATGTGTGAGATAGCCAGAAATAGTGTACAGCAGAGTGGATTCCCTCATGAGGTACTGTAAAAGTTAAAAATATTGGGACACCTAAAAGAATTTACTGTAATTGGCATTAAATAAAAAGACTAGTTTTACAATTCAAAAGCACATCCAAAAGATACAAATGGAATGGCAAACAGTGTAGACCCAGATCTGGGGCTGCATTGTTTGCTCAGACCTAACTGTCCCAATATTTAGAATTTTTACGAATATTTTGCATCTTTGTCTTGTCTTGTTTACCAGTGTCTTCAATGTCAGCGGCCTAAACTTTGGATAAAGTTTTTGTGTATACGTCTGCTTTGTGACAGTCCCATGACATGCGAGACACAGAATTCTTGTTTGTATAAATGTGAAAACTATTTAAATTTAATGCAGATTGAGAGAAAAAGCTAGAAACAGCATACAGCAGAGTAGCTTGTGCTATCACATATATTGCGTGTAGATGTCTAACTGTGGAAACTAGCAGTCTGTAATGGTTTATTAAGTGAAATAGCCAGAAATAGTCAGCAAAGTGGACATAGTATTTATCGATAGAATATGCCTACATGTGGAAACATTCAACCTGTTATTTGGTAGGAGTAAAATGGTTAGAACTCTGTTTGTTGTTTCACCTGTGGCTAGTGTAAACTTTTGTCGAGTTTCTGGTTTAGCTCTATTTTCTAATGATGCCCTGACAGGCAGGACACTGCTTTCCACAGAATCTTATGGTTTTTAGCTCACCTGAGCCAGAGGCTCCGGGGGAGCTTATAGGATGGTAAGGCTCCGGCGTCCGGCGTCCGTCCGTCCACAATTTCAAACGACTTCTCCTCTGAAACCGCTGGGCCGATTGTAACCAAATTTCATATAGAGCCTCCTGGGACCTTAGGAACGAAAAGTTGTTCAAACGGTCCTGGTCACATGACCAACATGGCCGCCATGCCCATATATGGTAAAAACCTGAAAAAATCTTCTTCTCCAGAACCAATAGGTCGATGGTCTTGAAACTTGGTATGTAGTATCGGGTACACGAGTACTACCAAGATTGTTCAAATTATGACCTTTGGTTGACCTTGACCTTTTTTACGGTAAGGTCAAATTTGCTTACTCATGCTTTTATATGGCAAAATGCTGCAACATAAGATATCTTGGAAACTGTTGAAGATTTTGGTCTAAAAATTGGTACATACAGTCATCTTAATGACTACATGAAGATTTATGAGTACAAGAGGTCAAGGTCATTCTTTGACCTTTGACCCAGAACTCTCATATTTTGACAATATCAAACAATCTCCTCAAAAACCACTAGGCCAATTGTAACCAAATTTCATATAGATCCTCCAGGGGTTGAGGGAATGAAAATTTGTGCATACGGTCGAGGTCACATGACCAACATGGCCACCACGCCCATATATGGTAAAAACCTTTAAAAATCTTCTTCTCTAGAACCAGTAGATTGATGGCCTTGAAACTCGGTATGTAGCATAGGGTACTCAAGTACTATCAAGATTGTTCAAATTATGACCCTGGGTTGACCTTGACCTTTTTTACCGCAAGGTCAAATATGGGAAAATGCTAGAACATGAGATTTCATGGTAAGTTTTGAAGATTTTGGCCTAAAAATTGGTACATAGAATCATCTTAATGAGTACATGAAGGTTTTTGAGTACAAGAGGTCAAGGTCATTCTTTGACCTTTGACCCAGAAATCTCAAATTTTGACAATTTCAAACAATCTGCTCTAAAACCACTGGGCCAATTGAAACCAAATTTAATATAGAGCCTCGAGGGGTTGATGGAATGAAAATATTATCTAACGGTCCTGGACACATGACCAACATGGCCGCCACGCCCATATATGGGAAAAACCTTTAAAAATCTTCTTCTCCAGAACCAATTGACCGATGGCCTTGAGACTTTGTAAGTAGCATTGGGTACTTGAGTACTATCAAGATTGTTCAAATTATGACCTTGTGTTGACCTTGACCTTTTGCAGCAAGGTCAAATATGGGAAAATGGTAGAACATAAGATTTCATGGAAAGTTATGAAGATTTTGACCTAAAAAATTGGTATATACAGTTGTCTTAATGAGTTCATGAAGAATTATGAGTACAAGAGGTCAAGGTCATTTTTTTACCTTTGATCCAGATTGCTCATATTTTGACATTTTCAACCATTTCCTCAAAAGCCAAAGGGCCAATTGTGAACACATTTCATATAGAGCCTCCAGGGGTTGATTGAATGAAAATTTGTTCAAATGGTCCAGGTCACATGACCAACTTGGCCGCCATTACCACTTACGAGATAAATCTTTAATATTTTTCTTCCCCAGAACCAATACACCTATGGCACTGAAACTTGGTAAATAGCATGGAGTACTAGAGTACCACCAAGACTGTTCAAATGGTGACCTTGGGTTTACCTTGACCTTTTTTGCGGCATGGTCAAATATGGGAAACTGCTAGAACGTAAGAAATTATGGAAAGTTTTGGAGATTTTGGCCTAAAAATGGTATATATGGTTGTCTAATGAGTACATGAAGATTTATGAGTACAAGTGGTCATGGTCATTCTTTGACTTTTGACCCAAAACTCATATTTTGACAATTTCGGACATGATAAGTATAAGCCACCTTGCCAATTGTTCAGGTGAGCGATTCAGGGCCTCATGGCCCTCTTGTTTTTTTTTCCAAAAACTTTATCAAGTTCACTTTAAACACTAGGACTGCTGTGATCAGAGCATGTCCTGTTCATATTAAGCACAGAGGTAGGTTTTGTAATGTCATAACCCGAGTGAAGCCTACAATTGAGTTTTGTCATTACATTCATTGGCATTTGAAATTAGTCCTGTGTGGAAAAGAGTGAAACTAGCATAGCATAGGTGATAATGCTGTGTAATCAAATGTGTGTATAGTGTATTTTCAGGCTTTGCTTGTAGGCATTCTAGGCCCAGTTGTTCAAAGCATATATAATGAAGCCCTTAGCCAAGGACTAGTTAAGTCTTACAGTTAACATACAGTGTGCTAATATTTTTTATGCTAAAAATGTAAGAAGCTTTTGCACGCAGGAGCTTCTCACAAAAAAATGGCAGTGTTTTGCATACAATAGGTATGAAAATGTAATGGTCAAGCTAATGACATTGTTAGTTTTGAACAATTTGGCCCTGGCACTCATGAAATGAGCCCCGACACGACAAAACCAACAATGTGGTTATGCACCCAGCACAGACTCAGATTAGCCTGGGCATCCACCCAGTCTGATCAGAGTCTTCGCTGTCCGCATGGAGGTAGCTTAGATCCTTAGCTACGCTTTAAGCTGCCCAGGCTGATCTGTGTCTTCACTGGGCACACAACCACATTGTTGGTTTTGTTGTGTCACGGCTCAGTAATGTTACTTATTTTCTAGGTGAAACAGCACTGGCTTGGTCTGAACTACACCAAAGAAGGGGTTGTGGGTAATGATGTTAGTAGAACTAATATTCCCGACATAAGAGCTGCATACAGATATGAGACACTAGTGGACGAACTGAAATGTATCTGCCGGGGAGCCCTGTCACATGACACAATGTCTTCATCGAAGAGTTCAATAAAAGGCTAGATGGATACAGTGCCAATATTGTACCAGTATTGTACATAAATTACCGTATATATAGTAACTATTTGGATGGCAGAGCCTTAAGAAACAATATAGACGGAGACCAGACTGCTGTTGGAGCAGACTCATCAGTGTTTTCACTGATTAACTCTTGTGGCGCCAAGTTTATATCTATATAGAAATACACTTTCCAGTGCCAAATTAAGATTGGCCATTTCTGGTCAATAAAAACCTTTGACAGTCTCTAAATTTCATCAAAAACAGCCAAATTTTATTTTTCGTGTGAAAAATTTTTTTGTTTGCCATAATCTGGTCATAGACTTGGAATTATTTCTGTTGGTAATGTCGTAAAATGGAGCTATCTAATGGGACTTTGCCGATTGCATTAAAGCGACAGTGGCACTCTGCCTAGCATTTGCATCTGGGCGACAATGGCACCAAAAGAGTTAAGTTCACTCAGCAAGCAGCAAGACTAATGGACTGAACTTTCAAAAAAGAAAATGGTTGAGGTGTCAGTACTGGCTGTGGCTTTATGTGAAGCAGGCTAGTCTTGACTCCTCTTTTTGGAAATTGATTTTATAACTTGCCAAAAGATAGAAATCCTTGATTAAAGGTGAATGGGTACACTTTCAGGGAAAGCAACTCTTCCATTTTCTTTTCTGTCTCCTTTCTTGATTGGGGTCAACTCATAAAGGAAAGAATTTGCTCCAAAGGAGCAAATTCTTTCCTTTAAGAGTAAACCCTACTTTGAACGGCTACTCCAGCTTGGGAAGCAAACAAGAAGTCACAAAAATTATTTTCCTTTGTAAAACAGGCAGATAAAGATGAACTTATACCCATTCATCTTAAAAATGGTTTTACAGCATGTACCAAAGATAATGACAGCAGTGCAATTGTTTATTTGTAAATGTGGCTTTAGACATAGATCAGCTTAATATGACCAAAATACTGTTGAAAGGGCAGTAAAATTGCAAGTTATCCATTCAGCAGAGATGAAATAAGCCAAAATAATTATGATGGAAGCATTCATTTTGTTTCTTCACAAAAGCACATATAGTGGACTCTCCAAAATTGCCTTAAACATATTTAACCCATAAAGCACCCAAAAGCTGACAACAAAATTTAAGTCTGCAAAATGTCATAAAAATTCTGTCCAAGCTTACTCGTCTAGAAATTGCGAAGACTATAGGGCAAACAGTGACGATCAAGATGGGGCGGCTCAATATGAGCAACCACATCTGGATCTGGCCCGTTTGCAAATTCAATTATTTTTATTTCTGGCACTTTAAGGAGACTTTTGTTTGAATCTGAATCTGAATCTGAATTGTTTACTGGTGATACGCCAAAATTGACAATCTTTCACCAGGGGGGCGTGACTGGAGGATAATTAGTCCCTAGCTCTCACGAGAGATGAGAACTTTGACACACAATCATCTGACATTTCAGCAGAGGAAATCAGGGAATCAGGGAGGTCATTCCAGTCCCTGATGGTCTGGGGAAAGAAGCTACATTTATATGCATCTAAACTAGCAATGGGTATCTGAAATGCCATGGAATGTTGATTTCTGCAACGCCTAGTTTTGGGGACAAGGTCACCTGTAGGTATTCTGGCTTTACCTTTCAGACCTTTGTATAGCAATATGAGTCGGTTATCCTTCCTCCTCTTTTTGAGGCTTTCCCACTTAAGTTGCTCAAGGATGCCAGTCATGCTACCCGCCTCTCGGGTGTAATTCCTAGTTACAAACCTAGCTGCACGGTTTTGCACCTTTTCTAACTCTTCCTGAAGGCCTTGTGTATAGGGATCCCAGACCGAGCTTCCATATTCGAGGATGGGACGCACCAATGTCTTATAGCCTACTTCTTTCACTTCTTGGGGACAAGAAAACAACTTGAATCAAGTGGGCAAGGGGATTGTAGTGATATCCATCAACTTGATCTTGTTGAGAAAGTGAAAACTCGAAAAGAAATGCATACATTTTTGCAGTTTATTTTGTCAGTATAATTGTACAGGAAGAGCTATTGCTCACACCAGAGCTTGGGAGTGGGCATTCCACTCAGTGTTCAAGTCTTAATGAGAGTTTTTATGTGATGGGCAAGTGCAAAAAATATCAGGCTAACTATTCTTTACCCTGTTATGACCAAGTTACTCAAAGGTGAGCTGGCTGTGGGAACTCTTACCTAAGATGGTATACTTTGAAGAGTGTATAGGTAATAAGTACAGTATAATGTGCTTAGATATTGGGACACCTATAACCATTTTCCATTTGGGATAAACAGAAAATTAATGGTTTTAGGTGTCTCAGTTCTTTTAAGATACTGTGAATATTTGTTTTTATGAAAAAGGACAATGCTGTTTGTTTGTTTTTCCAAAGATATGGTTTGGTTTCTTTTGTGCTCTGTGTTTGTCTCCAAGTTATACGTATACCATAATTATTTTAGAATTTTAATCAAGAAAATACAGAGATTGCTAGTCATGAAAACAGTGGCTTTTACCATATCTGACCTATCCTGCATAGCTTTTGGGGATGCACATCAACAGTGTTATTAGATCTAATCATGTGTCATGTGTAAAGTTTAGTTTAACAATGCAGTAATGCAACAAAGACATGCAGATGGAATGGCAAACGATGCAGACCCTGATCTTTGGAGCAGTCTGATTTGTGTCTGCAGTGTTTGCTCAGACCTGTCCCAGAACTTATAAGTTTTAAGGTATTTTAGGATTAATCTGTGATAACTGTTTTTTATTTCTCCTTAAAGATTATAAATATATATTTTAAGTGCTAGTGAGTTTCAAATAATATGTGATTCCGAGAATTTTTGTTTATTCCAGATTAAACCATTAGGTTATGGTCTTTCATGAAAATCAGTTGAGGTGGTTGTATTAAGAGGGGACCCCAGTAGCTCAGTAGGTTATGTGCTGACCTGCTGATCTAGCAGTTCTGGGTTTTAGACCTGCTGGAGATGGAAATCTTTTGTACCATAAATGGGGTTTAATTGCAAACAGCCTTTCATTATCACCCTCCCATTGTCCTGATATGACTTTAATACTGTTAAAAAGAAGGTAAAATCGCAAGTCATCCATCCATTCATCTATTAAGGGGCCACAGCATATGCTCTGCAAGGTTGTTCTAATTAGGACCACAATGTAGGTTATTGGAGAAGTACGAAATATTTCCATAATAATCATGAAAACCCACCATACTTTGAGTTCTGAATAAAATAAACTGCAATTCCCATATCAAGATTTACTGCTCAGATGTAATACACTATGAAATTCTGAAAATTAGGACGCATAAATTAATTACCATACTTGTCCTAAAAATGAAAGAGATTTGTTTAACAATGCAGTAATGTGTCGAAAAGATGCAGATGGAATCTCAGGCAGTGTAGACTCTAATCATACTGCTCTTGTAGTAGCCTGTTCTGGGTATGCACTATTTGCCCAGACCTATTTGTCCCAATACTAAGAATTTTTACTGTATATATGTAAATGTTCTATATTAGTGTCGCTGGGCCGCGTAGCGCAATGAGTAGGGCATCTGACTCATAAGTCAGAGGTCCTGGGTTCGAAACCCGGTCTAGCCACATACTTTCATTTCTCCTTCCGCTGATTCAAGAAGGGCAGTTGTCAGTTGCTGGCGAAAGTATGTGCACTTAGTACTGGTTAACCGCTTAGGAGGTCTAAGCCTGCCCAGGAACAGTGTGGTTAGGTTAACTGACTGTCCCAACATGACCATAGCTGTTCAGGTGGACGTTAAGCATCAAATCAATCAATCAATCAATCAATCTATATTAGTGTCCTAATAACAATGTGGGAGCTATAGATGGATAGAGGACTTGCAATTTTGTTGCTGTTTTAACAGTATTTTAGTCATATTTAGCTGAGGGTAGGGTGATAATGGAAGGCTGTGTACATTGGAGCCTCTTCACAATTAAAAAGATTGCCTCCAGCAGGACTCAAACCAGGGCCCGAGGTTATAAAACTTTTTTCATGCTCAGCTGAGTTGAGCATGAAATTTTACCTGCTAATAAATAGCAAATTACTGATAAGTATGGTTGTTTTCTTGCTCAGTTCAGCTGAGTATATAATTTTCTCTGCTTATGAATATGAAAATGCCAACATTAGTTGGCATTTTCATATTTATCAGCAGAGAAAATTTCATGCTCAGCTGAGTTGAGCATGAAAAAAGTTTTATAACCTCGGGGCCAGGACTGCTAGCTTTTGGCCAGTGCTTAACCCATTGAGGTACTGGGACTCTTATACAGGCACCAAAACTTGATAGCATTGGAACTAGAAATGAATTATAATGAAAGTAATGAGGCTTTGCTGCATGTGCTTTCCTGTATATGGAAACTGCTTTGAACCAGTGAATTAAGGAATATTTGATCTGATTAGAACCTGAACAGCTTGTCCAGACAAAAGTAGAATCATGTATATATAAAAAAAGGAAATTGTGCATGCTATGTTTACAGTGGGCAGGTGGCAAATGTGGGCATACATTGTGCACACAGAAGTCAAGACAATTTTTGTCAAGCTGGGATAAAATTTTCAATTGCTGTGCTTTGCTGTGGCTTTTAATCTGTATATTTTGTTGGCATTTGAAAAACATTTTCATATTTATTATGATAGTGCTTACAACTTCTCCTGAAAGGCATTAGAAACAGTAACTTATTATTATAGTCAGAGCTATATATAAGTTAAGGTAGTGAGGATAATTCAGAATTAATTTTTCTTGTTTCTCAGCAAAAATATATATTCTGATTCCTCATTAGTATGGTCTAGGTGAGACAGTTTAAATAAGGAGTCACAACATATGGAAAAAAATTATCCCTGTTAAAGGTCGTTTGCAAAAAAGTGGAGGGCAAAAAATTGATTTAATTTCGTTATTACTGAATAAATTTTCATGCATACTTGTATCCATTACCCATACGAACTCATGCAAGGAAATTCAGAATTTTTTTGATAATTAAATCAAAAATTGTCAAATCAACTACATGTTAAAAAAGGTCACTTATCTTTGTGATCTTACGCTTGATTGGTGCAGTTTTTGGAACAGCCAGTGTTGTGCATACTATTAATATACATCCTCTATATGAGCATTTACTCCCTGTTAAGGAGAAACACAAGAAAATCCTTTTGAAATGATTGGCCCATTATTGCTAAAGCCTCTTGTTTACCAAGTAGTGAGTGAACACATTTCAGAACACTTGGTAATTTGTGAATGAATTATAGTACATTGTATTCGTATAGTAACTATAGAAGCAACAATGGCTGTTGTACCTTTATGGGTTCCTCCCATGTAAGAATGGCATAAAATAGAGAAGAAAATTGTTAATAATTAATAGGGAAACTTTTTATTTAAAGGTCCAAAAATTCTAAATTTCCTTGCATGAGTTCGTATAGGCAACAGATTAAGGTAGGCAAAGTTTCATGAAAATATATTCAGTATTAATGAAATTAATACAATTTTTTGCCCTCCACTTTTTATACCTTTTCTTATCTGGAGCACTGAATAACAGTTGCATTTATTTCAAGTCTCAATAAGCAAGATAAAATCTTAATTTTGTCCCTCCAGAACTGATTCCCATAAAGATTTTCAAAATATCTCCCAATTATTAGCAAAAGCTTACCTTTACTTCTGGGATTGTTCCCATGACTACCAGATTCAGTCAGACACTCAAACTATAAAGCTACCTAGAGAAGAGTATGGTAATCATATTAGTCCTAACAACAAAAAGTTGACAACATAATTTACGGCTGCAAAATTTTAAAAAATGTTTCATCCAAGTTATTTGATAGGAGAATTTAAAGAATAAAGGGCAAACGAGGTAGATCCTGATGAGGTGGCTCATTATGAGCCACCTCATCTGGTTTTACCCTGTTTACAAATTCAACCTGGCCCAGAGGTTATAAAACGTGTGTACATTTGCAAACTCAAAATAAAGCACACTGATTGGCTGCTGCCAAGCACATGCTCAGAAGCAGCCAATCAGTGTGCTTCATTTTGAGTTTGAGATTATACTCAAGTTTTATAGCCTCAGACCCAGTTTAATTTCAGGTGATGTAAGTGTGTAGGCCATAATATCTCTCATCATGACATTCAAAATATTTGCTCAGCTTCTTGTTCCTCACATTATATTCAAAGTGCTTATATATGGAAGCTTTAAACTTGTATAGTATAGATATTTTGAAACAGTAGTCTGTTGCATTAAGTATGCTTTTAAATGTATATATTGCCAAAAAAAAAAGAACAAAAGAAAACAGAGTATTTATATATTACCTTTTAACTGTAATGCATTAAGATTTTAATTCCATGTTAGATATTTAGTTCAAATTAAGTTTTTTCATTTATTTTATTTTGTCCTTTGACTGGTTTGTGATAGCATTGTTTTGATTTTGTTTATTTCTTTATTTGTCATTGTGTTACATAAAAATTAATGAAAAAAAAATATGTGAAAACTTCATGAAAATGTATTTAAAGTACATCTACCTTCGTAGTTTTCAAGGGGGAAAGAAATTATATATCTCTGTAGTTGTCACCATAAGATTAAATGATTGCAATATTTTTGTCATTCTAAATCTCATAATAATGTTCTTCAGGAAACCAAAGGGAACAAAAGCCATAACACACCTTCAGGCATTGAGCTTGTTCATGGCCACTAGATTGGCAGAGACAAGTGAGATCAAATATTATTCAGAATATTTATATGTATGGGTATACCTTCATATTTTTTCACTATTTTTACAACAGATCACAACTTTTATGACTTCCTGAATAGGGTCTACTCTTATAGGAAGAATTTGCTCCTGGAAGAGCAAATTCTTTCCTTTACGAGTTGACCCCCATTGAGAATGTAGACAAAAATGAAAATGACAGAGTTTGTTCCCTTGAAAGTGTATACCTATTCATAAGTTACCTGCAGCTCGTTAAGAGATGCATAGTTAATAATGAGCCACGACATGAAATAACCAACAAACATACCTGCCAAGTTTCACGATTTGTGCGTGACCCTCACGAATTTGGACGCCTCCCACGACCTCACGATCGTATTTTGAAAAATAGCCATAACTCACGCTTCCTTCGCTTGCTCACGATTTCACTTTAAACATGAGAATACCAAAAAAAATGTCTTTTTTTGCGCTCTCAACTTCCGCTACATTCGGACAATCTCGGTCACTGAATCTATATTTATCTCCGGGAAAATTCGTCACCTGGTATAAAAATAGGTAAAGGTAAAGGTTTCCGATAGTCTTAAAATAGCGTGGGTATAAATAACTCGAGTATTCGATAACGATTAGAGCCGAAGACGACCAAATGTGTACTTCCGTTTTATTGACGACTTGAAAATGCTGGAGAAAAAGAAAGATTTATAAATTAAAGTACCAAAATGGATGGGAGATTGAGTTTACCTGGGTTAGGAAGTTGAGAAGGGCAACAGCTTTGTGTTTAGTAAACTTCGCCAAAGGCATTTCAGTGTTTCCCACATCGGAAAAAAACGATGTATAAACACAGATCTTCACAGTCGGTCATTGAAAACGTCAAAACTTTTGCAATCGGTATCTGATTTTGTTATTACCAAGAAAGCCCAAGACGTTATCAGAGCTGAAACTCTCTTTAGCAACTTCATTGCAGAACATATCTTGCCATTTTTGACAGCAGATCACTTTAATAAACTGAATGTATAAAATCCTAGCAAATAAGAATACTTGATGTTTATCTTAATTTAAGTACTACTCCTCCCCACTGTCATCCCCAATCTCTAGTTTCACAAAATGTCACAAAAATCTCACTCTTTTCCATGGTCAATGGGATTCTCCGCGAATGAACTAACGCGAAAAAGGGGGCTAAATCGAGGCTTCGCGCGCAGTCTCACTCTTTTGTTAATTGAAAACTTGGCAGGTATGAACAAAGTGGCATGTGTGCCTAGAGAAGACTCAGATCAGCCTGAGCATCAGCTCAGTCTGATCAGTGTTTGCTGTGTGCTCAAAGGATAGCTGAGGGTTTAAGCTAGCTCCATGTGGACAGCAAAGACTCTGATCAGACTGGGCGGATGCCCAGGCTGATCTGAGTCTTGGCTGGGCACACATGCCACTTTGTTGTTTTGTTGTGTCACAGCTCAGTTATAATTAGTTTTTTACTCAACAGCATTATGTATTTAAAAGATGATATTACAATTATTGTACATAAAAACTATAAGATACTATATTTATTTTTAGTTTTAATTTATAAGTGATTGTTAGAAGATACCATAATGCTACAGTTTTACCAATTACATGTTCCGTTATTATCATAAATTGTCAGCAAGTTCATTAGCTCAGGTGGACAACATTTCGCCTGAAGTCATTTGGTCCAAAGGACAACTCTTCTTAAAGGATATTTGTCGAAATACCGACTTATATAAAAATTTCCTAGGTGTGACATTTTGTCTAATTATTTCACAGAAAATACTTAGACGAAAGGCTCAGAATGACGACTCAAGCTAGACAACATACAGATTCACAGGCTGGTTTGAATCTTCACTGTTCACAGAAATGTTGAGCCATCTGTTGTGTAAGGTGGCTCATATTGTTTAATATTGTTAGTCTGGAAAATGAGTTTAAAAAATATATTGTAATATGATCAGTTTTTGTCTGTATACATTGTTGCCAGATTAAAGTCTTTCAAAGGAAAAAACTGTCCGGCTATTATTTTAATCCAAGGATGATCACGGATTCAAAAGTTTTATCTCTCTTCTCACAAAGGAAAGAATTTGCTCTTGGAGCAGAGCATTTTCTCTGTGCAGAGGCTCATGCCCAGAAGTTATAAAACTTGAGTAGGTTCTCAAACTCAAAATAAAGCACACTGATTGGCTGTTTCCATGCACATGCTCAGAAGCAGCCAATCAGTGTGCTTTATTTTGAGTTTGAGATTATACTCAAGTTTTATAGCCTCGGACCATGTTTAAGGTAAAAGGGTATACGTTTCGTGGAAGAAACTCTGCCATTTTCATTGTTGTCTCCTTTTTCTATGGGGTCAACTATTATAGGAAAGAATTTGCTCCCCTAGGAGCAAATTCTTTTATTCCATTATGGAAGGACTCTGTTGTCCAGGGAAGCAAATATGAAGTTACAAAAAATGTTCCTTTAATAAAAATGACAGAAAACATCAAGGTACAACCATATACCTCAAGAGTAGCTGCCCTTGGAGAAGGGAGGCAGACACCTCATGTGGCCTCTGTAACTTTTGAGCCTCAACCATGCAAATCTTGAGAGGATTTTGGCGGATGCTGTGGAAGAACATGACATAAAGGTTAAAAAGAGGCAGGTTTTACCAGTCTGAGGTTTGCCGATGATATGGATGCTCTAGCTGAGGAAAAGCAGGAACTAGAAGCCCTAGTTGAAAGTCTCTACAAAACCTGCACAAGATGGAGATCAGTGCTGAGAAGACCAAACTGATGACAAACAGCGCCAGTGGCATCCAGAAGGAGTTCAAGGTAAGAGGGCAGAAGCTGAGTACGGTAACAAGCTTTAACTACCTTGGAGCAGTTGTCTCAGATGATAACTGTAAACAGGAGGCTCTCTCACGGATTGCACAAGCCACTTCAGCTCTTACTAAGCTGAAGCCAATTTGGAGAGATAACAACATATCTCTTGGATCGAAGGTTAAACTTAGTTGCTCCCTTGTTATTTCCATAGTTTTGTATGACTGAAACATATACCATGACAGCAGAGTTTGAGAGAAGAATGCAGGCCTTTGAGATGAGTTGCTACTGAAGGTTACTGAACATTGCATACAAGGATTATATAACCAATGAGGAGGTTTGCAGAAAGATCCAAGATCCATTTTAGATCCAAGAAGCCATTTGACAAACTCCTGACCCTGGTCCAGAAACAGAAACTAAGGTGATTTGCTACATCTCAAGGTCTTCTGGTTTAGCAAAGATGATTCTACAGGGCACAGTGAAAGGAAAAAGGAGAAGAGATAGACAGAAGAAGAAATTGGAAAACAGTAAAGACTTGACAGGGGTGGACTTTGCCAGCTCAACTAGAGCAGCTTAAAACAGAAGGTGGAAAGGGATCCTTTTGAAGTCACCAGTGGTGCCCAAATGACCTTGTAAGGTTATGAGATAGAATAGAATAGAATGCAGGTGTGTCCATGCACCTTAAGAACCTGAGATGACAAACACTTAAAGACCAGGGGCCGTATTTATAAAACGACTTAAGTGGTTGCTATGCTGTTGCTAAGGCAGAATTTCTTTGAAGGAGATTCCCTACAACTACGAAATTAGCTCTGGAGGAACAGTCTGAAAAAGACTGTTCCTCCAGAGCAAATTTCATAATTGTAGGGAATCTCCTTTATAGAAATTTTATTAACCTTAGCAACAGCATAGCAACCACTTAAGTCGTTTTATAAATACGGTCCCTGACTAGGCTGCTCCTCAGCACAGTGTGACCATGCCCTTCATTGGTTGCCTACATACAGCATATAACTCAGTAGAGCATCCACTTGTTGTGTGGGAGGCCTTGAGGCAGGGACAGGTAACTTAAGGGAAATTCAGACTTTAAGAAAGAGATCCAGTAACTTTGACCACTTCAATATTCTAAATAATAAATAACAGACCAAAAGTACATTTTGGAAAAAAGCATAATTTCTTAAGAAATTTAAGTGGGGTTACTTTTTTGTATTTGCCCAGTTTATATATACTATATTTGTAAAAAGTTTTATTAAAATATATTTAACTGTTTTAAAGTTCTGGACAAAGGAGCATGCTTCAAAAAAGTAATTTTGCTCTGAACATCATCCAATGATGCTTTGTATTTGCACCAAGTTTCGTGAATTACTTTAGACATGTTCAACAGCTTTAAAGTGTTGTGCTGCAGACACGATTTCCAAATCAAACGTGTACAAAGGGGCATTATTCCATCAAAATGAGTCACATTATTGTTCTTTTTTATGCATATCATCTGATGATGCTTTATGCGAGTAGTGGAACCGAGTTCCATGAAAACATCTTCTACCAGTTTAAAGCTATGGAACAAGCACAATTTCCATATTAAAAATTGGCACAGGGGCATATTCCTGGTAAAGATTAAAAAAAAAAAGATTACATTTAAGTGTTCTCTGCACATAATCCTACCAAGTTGCATTGAAATATCTTGAAAGTTATGGAGCAGAAATAAATGAGCCGCGACACGACAAAACCAACAATGTGGTTGTGCGCCCAGTGCAGATTCCGATCAGCCTGGTCATCTGCCGAGTCTAATCAGACTCTTTGCTAAGCGCTTAAAGGGTACCTAAGGGTCTTAGCTACCTCCATGCGGACAGCGAAGACTGATCAGACTGGACGGATGCCCAGGCTGATCTGAGTCTGCGCTTGGCGCACAACCACTTTGTTGGTTTTCTCGTGTCGCGGCTCAAATTAACAAAGGAGCTTAATTCCGTCAGAATTCACAGAAATTCTCAAATCAGATCTGATGAAATACATATTGGACAGACTGATGAATGATTGGACAGACAGACAGTTATGGGGAAACTAAGCCTGTAAGTCAAAGCTTAGGAAGTATAGGTGTTGAAAGAGAATACTATATATTTTCCATGGTGAAATGAGAAAGAAGCGAAGAGATATGAGCGAAGATTTCCTTTACTGAAAAAAAAAACGGATTTAAGAAGAATTTTGCCAGTGTCATGAGGTTGGGGTGGGGCATACATGCTCCATCATGTTTAGCTGTGATTTTTGTCAAGATGTAAGTGAAAATGAATCTGAGAGCATGTGTGACCACGGTTGATCTGAGTGAATGTAGGACATTTCGGCCATGGACGTTTCGGCCACGGACATTTCGGCCTAGGACAGTTCGGCCATGGACATTTCATCCACGGACATTTCGGCCATGGACATTTCGGCCAAATCTGAAAAAGAAATGGGGACATGAAAATATGCTACTATAAACCTTTAACATGACAGATATGGTTTTCTGCAAACATGACACCAAAATATGTGACTGGGCTCAGAATAACTCCAACCATATCTCTTAAAGCCAAAAAATGGGTGCACCACAGATTCATCAGCCATATGTTTGCCTATTAAGATGTTATAGGCATCACATGAATGATAAAGGCCACACTGGCCCATGGATGGGGATGGCAAATGCGCCTGATTATGCTCAAAATGACGTTAAAAGTGTTAAGGGCTATAAACCTATCAAAACTCTTAAGCAAATATCATATAAGGCCCTAGTTCAAGTAGTTGAAATAGTTGTTCACCGTGTTATTCACCTTTAGATGCTTACAATAACCTTAAAGATGCTGAAGGTCCATAAAACATCAAGAGAACAACAACAAATCATTGGCATTCATTAATACTTAGCTTTAAGTTACTCAAATGATTCCTTATTTAATTATAAAAATATACTTATGGATAAAGGCCGAAATGTCCACCCTTGACAATTTCTGTGGCCGAAATGTCCGGGGCCGAACTGTCCTAGGCCGAAACGTCCTAGGCCGAAACGTCCTAGGCCGAAATGTCCATGGCCGAAATGTCCGAGCACCGATCTGAGTCTAGGCTGTTCACACGTTGTGAGGCACTTTAATTCTCGTGGCTGATTTTTAAATGCTGAAGGAAGGTCCTCTGGAAATAGGGTAGAGTCGGGTAAATTCGGACATACCATCGCAAACAGTGAAAATCCAGATGAGACGGCTCATGAAAATCCAGATGAGACGCAATGTCACTGTCCGAACTTACCCGCTGTCCGAAGTGCCAAACTCTCCCCTAAATCTTGTCTTTTTTGGGGACACATAAAAAATAACAGACTCAGTTTAATTGAGTCTGTCCGTGTGCAGTATGAGCCCAATGATCCTAAACGATCAGAAAATATAATATGCACTATGATGATGTTCGGGGAGACTTTTTAGGCAGCCCAGCTGCAGTGAACATAAAATATGTTGCTCGGTTTAGCCCTCTCTGCCCAATACCTATGATTGCATTTTTTACAGCTTTCAGTGTTTGCAGTAGCGTTATGCACCTTTTTTGTGCCACGGCTCATGATAATAGATTGCTGTTATACAAGTTATGGAATATTATACCTCTTTGATCTATAGGCTACACCATCTGTGACACATTTCACATAATAGATCAACCGGACAAGGCCTCGGAAGTTCGAGACCGTACATGACAAAAAGTACAAGACAGACATTTGAAACCACGAGGCTAAGATCAGCCTGAAAGGACTGCACAGCTATGCTGTCTGACAAGGTCATTTCATGTTGATCGGACAATGTTGAAACCTGTACTAATATTCCGAACAACGTTGAAAATTGTACCAGCATTCCAAATGGCCGTGAGCATGTTTTCCTCATTTTGTATGCCGTATTTAAAAAAAAAACATTGTCAGCGAATTTTTATAATGGACTTTTATACACTCAACTCAAAATGGAACAACCAATGATTTTTCCATAGACGACAGTGCAACGCATCCCAACCGTTTTTTTTTTAGAGTCATTTACCACACCGGGTAGGCGGCAATCCTGAACACTCGCGGCAATCACGAACGCAGGTCAAAAATTTACGCGACTGTTTAGGATGAGTCGACAAAACTTCTTTTTTTCAGGAGGAAGAATCAGTTAACAAATAAAGGTAACTATGTCACGACTTTTAGATATGCTCAAAGATATGCCTCACAAATTTTAGTTTTTGAATTCATATAAAGTTGCCTGTAGTTTAGGCGTAAACGCAAAATCTGTGACTTTTTAACCCCCAAAACAACAAAATAGACCAAAATGTTCGAGTTTGCTACACATTTTGATCATTTCCATGATGTTCAGATAAAATTTAATGTTTTCTATACAGACTGTGCGTATTCATTTGACTCTGTCTTGTACACAAACGAAGTTACATCGATTTGAAAACAACAGGGTAGAGAACGGCGGCAATCGAAAACGGTGTTCATGGCAATCGCCTAACATCAAACAAATGTTTGAAAGGCAATCGATGAACATTTATAGCTTCTGTCGATTTTTATTTCAGATTTAGCCAAGAACCTGTAGAATGTTCTTTTTTATAAATCTATTTAGTACTACAAATGGCGCCAGGCATTAAACGTGCAACACATGTACACTTGGGATAAATCTTACTATTGTGGAGCATGTTCTTTCCAAAACTGATTAATTTCTGGAATCAACAGAATAAAACAAACTTATTTAACCATCGATATTTTGACTCATTTCGCTAATACTCTTGTTATATGATAAATGTCCCTTGTGAGAACGTTCTCTTAAAACATAAACTGTGGTGCTCATTATAATTGCCCCATTGAGACGATTTAACGAGAACCAACCATATATGCTTTAAGCAGAAATTATGGAAACCAATGTTCAGTCTTACAAACCTTTACTTTCTATGTACTTTATAGGAAGAAAAACGAGGGGCAGTCAATAATGTAACGTACTGTTTGTTTTAAGTTTGAAATTCAAACTTAAGAGAGGCGTATCAGGCACCAGTAGAGACGCTGTGATTCAGCCACCGGTTGTCGTTTCTGAATATGTCCAAATGAAAAACGTGCTGTTTCCTGTCCTCTGTACTGCGATAGAAATTTGTACATTTGCAAGAGCATGCACATATGCTGTCTTTTCCGTATTTCTCACTCTCTGCTGTGTGCTATTCACTGTCTACTTTCTACTGCGTCCTGTCTACTGTTTACCTTCTTCTTCCTACAACCACATAAATTTTGTGCGTGTGATGTGCATTAGTACGCAAATGCATAGTTTTTGCCCATGTTCTTGCATATGCACAAATTCGATCTTGCAGTAGACCTAAAATAGACAGGATGCAGTGACAGTTAACAGGACATAGTAGACAGTAAGACAGTAAAAATGGCATAAAAAGTATGGACTACCTGTGGTGTATGTTGACGAGCGTGTGTGCATGCAGGCATGTTTGAGTGCTTGATATTGGATAGCATAGGGTTCGCCATTAAATTCTGAGGAATATCTTGCATTGCATTTGAATTTCATGTACGGTATTGCCCAGTATGGTACCGGCTATTATGTGGTTTGCCATTTGGCGAATCCTGTGCACGGTAAACGTTACCATAGCAACCAAAATGTTAAAACTATCACCAATGTTACATAAAAGGAGCACAATAAAACCATATTTTCTTCTTTTTAGCAAAGGTGTTAATATGAATTTTCCATAAAATTTAAATAAAAGACGTTACTTCCTTCCTTATCAAAAATAAAAAATAAATATACAATAATCCAACTTTACGTTATCATAGCAACCAAAATGTCACCTTATTTACCAATTTTATATAAAAACAAGCATATTATATCTCTTAAGCAAATGTGTCTCTGATGGCCATATCATATAAAAATTAAGTAACATTATTTTTTTCGTTCATACCTATAATAAAAAGTTATGCACTATACTAAATTTTCGTAACCATGGCAACCCATATATCAAACTGTCTTTAATCTTATATAAACAGCATTTTCAAACACATTAATTCCTTTTTAAAGAGGTTATCTGATGTGCAGTTCTAAAAACAATTGAAATAATACGCAGTTCTTTTAACCCATACGAACAATTTAAAGTTAAAGAATGTTCAAAATTTTCATTATCAAAGCAACTAAAACAGCAAACTGTCACCAAAGTTACACAAGAACCGCATTTTTTTCTGTTCATCAATGATATATATACATATAAGCTAAACCTTAAAAGTTTAGATAACACACTTACTTTTTCCCCCATACTAAAACTAAGAAGTTATGGAATGTTGTACATTTACGTTACCATGGCAACCCAAATGGCAACATGTCACCAATCTTGCGTAAAACAGCACATTTCAGCAAATCATTTCTCTTCAGCAAAGGTGTATGTGAAGTTCCCATAACGTTTAAATAACAAACATTTCTTTTACCCATATCAAACTGCCAGCTATCATACATAAAACAGCATAATAAAAGCGTATTATTTCTCTTCAGCTGACAGTTTGATATTTGAGTTGCCATGGTAACGTCAATTTGTTACATAGTATTACTTTTTGTTTTAGCATTAGTAGATCAGATATGGGTTATCTAGAATTTGAATCAATTGTTAGTATGCACTTTTGCTGAATATAGCTAATTTGATATGAAAATGAAAGTTTTAGGTAAATTCACTGATGATTCGATGTTTCTGTTGCCATGGTAACAACAATTTGAAACATTGCAAATTTTTTTTTATTTTCAGTATGTTAAAATCAAATGTGTTCTATTTAGGTTCTGTAGGAATTGGTCATATACATCTTTGCTGAAGAGAAATACCAGATATGGGATATCTAGAATATGTTTGATTTGTTAGTATGCACCTTTGCTGTAGGTAGATGATTTGTCTTGAAAATGTTGTTATTAAGGTTAACTTACTGACTGTTCGATGTTTCTGTTGCCATGGTAACGTAAATTAGTAACATTGTAAAACTTTTAATTTTCAATATGAGAAAAGAAAATGTGTGGTTTCTAGATTTTGTAGTAAAAGCTTATATACACCTTTGCTGAAGAGAAATAATACACATTTAGTTTGCTGTTTGTTGACAGTTTGACATCTGGGTTGCCATGGTAATGTCAATTTGTAACACAGTATTACTTTTTGTTTTTAGCATTGGTAAAGCAAATATTGGACACCTTGAATTTCTATGAATTGTTTGTATCCAACTTTGCTGAAGGTAGATAATTTGTTTTTAAAATGAATTTTTTAAGTAAATTCGCTGACTGTTCGATGTTTCTGTTGTCATGGTAACATAAATTAGGAATTGTGTAAAAAAATATTTTTCAATATATGAAAATCAAATTTGTGTTATTTAGATTCTGTGGGAATAGCTCAATTTTTTTGTTATCTAGAATTTGTATGAATTGTTAGAATGCACCTTTGCTGAATGTAGATAACTTGTTTTGAAAATGGTGTTTTTAGGTTAATTCACTGATGGTTTGATGTTTCTGTTGCCATGGTAACGTAAATTAGGAATATTGTTAAACTTTTTATTTCCAATATGAGAAAAGCAAATATGTTATTTTGATTCTGTAGGAATACTGATATACACCTCTGCTAAAGAGAAATAATATACTACTAAAATGCTATTTTTTTGTGTACGGTTGCTTACAGTTTGACATTTTGGTTGCCATGGTAACGTACATTTGGAACAAAGTATTTACTTCTTGTTTTAAGCATTGGTAGACCAGATATGGGTTATCTATAATTTGTATGGATTGTTAGTATGCACCTTTGCTGAAGGTAGATAATTTGCTTTGAAAATGATGTTTTAGATAAATTCACTGACGGTTCGGTGTTTCTTTTACCATGTCAACGTCGATTTGGAACATTGTAAAACTTTTTATTTCTTATATTAGTAAAACAGATGTTGATTAGCTGGACCTTGTATGAATTGTTTCTGCACACCATCAACAAGTTTGACATCATCAAATGCCAAAAAGCAAACGTTCAACCCAATGCCATGCTGAGCATTCAAATTCCATGTAAGGATTTCATCGAATAACGAATCTAAAGCTAGCCAATACCTTGCTTGGTAATAGCATGCATGTGAGCTGGTGTGCATGAGGTTTATCGACTGGCAAACCCCATATTAGCCAATAACATACTGAGCAAAATACCATGCAGGGGGATTCGTCGAATGGTGAACTCCATGTATCCAATACCATGCTGGGCAATACTATGTATGAATTTCGAATACATAAATAATGAACCCCATGCTAGTCGACATCATGCTGTGCAATTTCATGAATGGGATTTGAATACCATTCATGGTATCCATCGAATGGCAAATCCAATGCTACACAATACTATGGTGAGCAACATAATGCATAAGATTCAGATACCACGTATGAAATTTGTCGAATGGCGAACCTTAGGGTACATGTACCCGATACCAAGCTGGACAATACCATGCATGGGATTCGAATACCTGCCAGGGTATTCGTTGATAAATGGCAAATCTTATGCTAGCAAATTGATTCATGGAATTCGTATATTGATCTACGTGGAGCCTGACAACAGCAATAACAATAATCACAACAGCAACCATATATAGTTGGCTCTGTGTTATATTGGGGAACGATGGGTATTTAGAGCAATAATACATGCACTGCGCTTCGTTGTGTTTTTCGAGAGTCTGATTTAGAAAATGACTTGAAACAACGACAACAATGATTACAACATTCTCGACAACAAATCAATAACAAGAACACGATTTCAGCGACAAAAACAAGCAAAAGGCTTTTACCCCTATGAAATATATTTGAACGTTTCCAGGCATAACTCTTCTTCAAGACATACATGGATTTCAGTGCCATCTCGTGTCTGTTAACAGAAACACTCAGTCTTGAAGGCGCATGTCATTAAATGAAAAATAATGCAGCATAGCTTTATCTAGAAACAGTTTGTTATACAGTTTCTTCGTCATCGATTGCCATGCCCTGCGTTAGTCGATTGCAACCGATTTTAGAAAACAGCGTTTTCGATTGCCAGAAGTTTTTACCCTTGCATTTTCATCCCCCTCCAAGTACGATGAAAATTAAACGTAGAACCTAGAACTTTTACAGGTGTTTAGGAAAGACATTCAAGTTTATCAGAAGACTGTGTTTTATTTAATTTGACCTTGAGTAATTTGGAATATAAGCTAGAAATCTGAATTTGCCAGTCTAAAATTTCATGGTCAAAATGTAAGTAGGCAGTGCGACTTTTAGTAAAGACTTTGTGAAGAAAATTCTTCTTCAGGGAAATTTTCAGACCAGTAATAAATGTTTTACCCAAAACCTTTCGATTAGATGAAATAAAACATGTTAAACTAAGTTACCCTAACACGTCGCGTAAATATTTGATCCGCGTTCTGGATTGCCGCGAGTGTTCAGGATTGCCGCCTACCCGGTGTGTTTACCCTCAATCGACGAAGACAGAATTTCTAATTAATTTGCCAATTTTTAAAGAGGGGCGAAGTTACTGACAGCAGAAATTTAGATCCAATATCTAGCCTGCCTCTGTCCATGGACTGATTTTTGCAAAAAAAAAGATTTTTGGTAAAACCTTGCAACTTTTCAAACAGCTGTAAATCATGAAAATTTCAACCACAATTCAAAACGACCATTTAATGTTTTACAAGGTGACCCGTTTGAAAGGATCTTTTAATTCAAATTAATGAGATTGTATAGACTTCTAGAAAAATGCCTCGATTTCAGAAATATCGAAAATTGCAAGAATTTGTTCCATGGAAATGATTAGGGCATTAGTTCTATTGAAATTCTTGTTATCTTAAACTTCGATCCTTCTCCATAATGCTGCAAAAGAATGGGAAGTTCTTGGCCACTGGCGGTCGAATTTATTGGCCTTTGAACTGGGTATATATTGTAGTTATTGCCTATGGGAAATATCAGCTGCTCCTTTAAATATTTTGAGTAGTGTGTTAGCAGTCTGGGGACTTATGGATTCCCATCACGTATATTTGTGATGGTTAACCATGCACTTTAAATGAACTGACATGATGGCTTACCATAACATAGTTACTGAAACTTTTACCACAAGATGTCATTACATGTTCGAAGGATGAAACGTAATGGTTTCTTCTGGTGTTATGGCTGACCATAACAGAGGCAAAAACCCCAAGTACTTTTCTGTCGAGTAACTGGTGCAAAACTTTGAGTAACTCGTACTGTTAGCATCTGTTACAAGAAAGCAAGCATTGTAGACAATTTTGATCGTAACACTTTATGAAAAATAGAAAGTAAACTTGTATTTTTCACGGAAATAAAACAAGTCAAATGCACAGCAGTATTTGCCTAATTTTGACCATAATTCTGCAGAAAGAACCAAAATACAGACTGTTTATACTGAGTATAGATAAGTTGGACAAAATATCAATTTTAAGTGTAGACAGGTCATACTGAACACTGGCAGTGGGTTAAATTGCCATTTTAGTGAGCTGGACTGAAAAATGTTAGAGTTATGGCTGACCATCACAAATGTACGTGATGGAAAACCGTAAGTCCCCAGACTGGTTAGATTTGCCCGTTTGTCTTACTATGGGATGTCTAATTGACACTGTTTGCAAACAGTTTAGACCACGGTTTAGACCCTTAAGCAGACTGCTGCTCTGAGGACACACTAAAGTCACATAACTTCGATGATATGTTTTAAATGTGCTTCCATCCTCATCAAGGCCAAAAGCAAATTGAAACTGAACAGTAACAAAATGAGCAAGGTCTAGGTGTTTGATCGTTCACACGCACCGTCTTTGGTTTACATCAAGGTCAGCAGTTCATGCATTTTTCTGCACTCCCTGGCCTGAGCAAGTGAAAAATGGTATTTGCTGGTGTGCGCTTCCATCACATGCATCAGCAGCCCGCCCAGCGAGCACATGACATCGAAATGAAGTCGTAATGACGTTGATGCGACGTCGCAACGTCGCATCGACGTCAGTGCGACGTCATTCCGACGTCATGTGCCCGCTGGGCGGTGTCGGCGTCCGCATTAGATTAGTATTCAGCGCCGCTTCCTACTAGCGTTCGTGGCCTCAGCGCATGCTTCAGTTCAGTTCAGTTCCATTCTCCTAACGACGTTCCCCATATCAGCGGTACGTAACCATGTTAATTGTTACAAACTGGAATGAAAGAAGAGCATATAAGAAGGGGAGAAATAAGAGTCGTCAGGTATGACCTCAAGTCGTCATCACTGTTCTTTGATGTCTGTTTTGTTTAATTTCTCTTTGGTTGCCAAAAGAAAGAAAATCTTGATGGTTCAATGTGTACTGCGTTTGGGCGAATGCAAACATACGACTGAAACTTGAACCTAGTTTGACAATAGTAATTTCATGTTTTTTTACGGACGCCAGCGAGTATTGCTAAAAGTATCTCGTACAAGTATGAACACTCCGGGTCAAACATTTTGTCATATTTTCAGTCTTATTTCCTCCAAAATTTTATATTATACTCAGATTCCGAAAATTGCATGCTTCTCATTTTTTTTTACTTGTGATGCAAAAACTGATCGTGTGGTACTTTGCTCCGATCGTGGCGAGTTTTGATAGTGTGCAATCCGTTTTATCTCAAATGCATAAACCATTCTTAATTTTTTGTCATTTGCACAACCAACGTATAATTATTGCAAAATGTAGGGTTAGCATAAACTTTCTTGGCAAAGAAATGTGAAACTTGTTGGAACATTGGAACACATTTTTAAGAACATAATAGCATAGGTCACTGATTAAATTTTCGACCATAAGGGCGCGTTTACACGACCAAAGTTTCTATGACAAAGTAGGTTTGTCATAGAAAAATTTGCTCGTGTAAATGCCAAAATATGACAATGTTTCTTTAACAAATATATATGGTAAAGTTACTTCGATAAATTAAATTTGTCCGTGTAAACGGAGAACTTTGCTAAAGATTATGTAACAAAGAACATTGCTGCAAGCGTGGAAAATGTGACAAAGATTTTGTTTCATCGCTGCAAGTAACTTTGACGAATAATATTTGGTCGTGTGAACACTGCAGCAAATATTTTATTGCCAAAGTTTATGTGACAAAGATTCTATGGCACATTTTCTTTAACAAATAATTTGCTCCGTGTAAACGCAAAATGTTTGTCATACTTCTTTGTTAAAGTTTCTTTGACATAGAAACTTTGCTCGTGTAAACGCGCCCTAAAGCCTGGATTCAAGCAAAAAATCTACGGGCTGATTTTCTGTGACAACAAAGCATTCGACCGAGTGTGGCACACATGCCTCCATGCTAAACTTCATCCTGCTGGCGTTTGCTTTGTTTTCAGACTATCTTTTTGACAGAAAACAGCAAGCGAGACGTTGTTCATGGCGTTGTTTCTGACTGTACTTGCATTCCTGCTGGTGCCCCCAGGGATCGATCTTATTCGAAATTTCGAGATGGCGAGTCCAAATATTTGAGATGTTAAATCGAAATTTCAAGTTAATAAATCGAAGTCTCGAAAAAGTGAGTTGTTCCATCCGGGGTGAGACCCAGATCCATGCTGTAGGCTTTTGGGGCTTCTGTCCCGCCATCTGGGCCTCTATGTTATGTATTTTATGTAGGCCTCCAGATAATAAAGAGTATCTGATGACAGTTTGAGATAATTTATCATGTGGGTAGATTAACCCTTTTTTTACCAGTGGACTTGTCCATTCTTATCATTCAGATAATCAAATTACTAGTTTTAGGGGTTTCTGGTGAATATTTTCACTTTTATTGTACTTTGCATAGAAATTCCTGTAAGCAAACAATGTAGACCCTGATCAGACGCCGCGTTTTGCGGCGTCTGAACTGGGCCTGCACTGTTTGCATAATGTCCCCAAAACGGGTATCCGGTCTAAAACGGGTTAAAATATGTGCTGTGACATATCATTAGAATCGCCTCAGAGAAAGGCGATTCTAATGAGATGTCACAACATATACTTGAAGCCAAAAAGACATAACAATCTCATCAAACTGGCCCCGAGGTTATATAACTTTTTTCATGCTCAACTCAGCTGAGCATGAACTTTTTTCTGCTCATAAATTTTAAAATGCCAACAATTGTTGGCATTTTAATATTTATGAGCAGAAAAAATAGCCTTTTTGGCTTATCTGAGCCTAAAAAATGCTGAATTTCTTTGTATTTTTATATTAATGGGCATTTTAAATTTCATGCTCAGCTGAGTTGAGCATGAAAAAAGTTTTATAACCTTGGGGCCTGATCCCTAATTATGTCATATTTAAATTTTCAAGCCCCCCCCCCCTTCACTCCCCCACCAGGCATACATCTGGCACCTCCCAGCCCCACCAGTACGTGGTCGTCTGGATCAGGGCCTGGGGATAGCATCATCGAGAAACCAAGACGTTGCAACACTTATATTTCAAAGCTGAGTGTCTGTTAGCCTGGTCAAATTTCATTATAAATGACTTATTAATAGATGTTGATAATGCTGTTGCCAAATTAATTGATATGTCACAAGATTCTCCTAGGCTTATATATTTAGAGGACCACATATGTTGTTAATGGCAGAGTTCATCCGCAAGCCATCCGGGAAACTCTATATATACGCGATATTGCTGGTCTGTTTGATCACACCGCTTCTGAACATCTTCTCTGAAGTAGACTGATAGAAGGACAGCGAAGATGAAAGTGGCAATTGTTTTGTGTTTGGTCGTTCTCTTGGGAGCCATGGCAACCAGTGGTATGTGACAATTTCTTCCCTTTCTCACAGTTTCTAGCTATTCCTTTTCCTTTTCCAAAACGTTACTGTCGATCCTTTATGCAGAGACTATTTGGCTGTTTTGAGCAATTACAAGGTACATGCCAAATTAAAGTTCACAAAAATTCCCACTCACGTGGATAAGGCCGCGTTTACACGAGCAAAGTTTCTATGTCACAGAAACTTTAAGGGCGCATTTACACGAGCAAAGTCTCAAATGTTTGTCATACTTTCTTTGTTAAAGTTTCTGTGACATAGAAACTTTGCTCGTGTAAACGCGCCCTAACAAAGAAAGTATACCAAACATTTTGCGTTTACACGGAGAAAATTATTTATTAAAGAAAATGTGCCACAGAATCTTTGTCAAACAAATTTTGGCAATGAAGTATTTGCTGCAGTGTTCACACGACCAAATATTATTCGTCAAAGTTACCTGCAGCAATGAAACAAAATCTTTGTCACATTTTCCGCGCTTATAGCAAAGTTCTTTGTTACATAATCTTTATCAAAGTTCTCCGTTTACACGGACAAATTTTAATTTATCGATGTAACTTTACCCAGAAAAATATGCTCGTGTGGTAAATGCCAAAATATGACAATGTTTCTTTCACAAATATATATGGCATATATATTTGTGAAAGAAACATTGTCATAGTTTGGCATTTACCACACGAGCATATTTTTCTGTGGCAAACCGACTTAGTCATAGAAACTTTGCCCGTGTAAACGCAGCTTAAATTTTACGTTCATACATGTATATTGAAATAGATAATCGTGCACGCGTGGTAAATGTGTAATTCGATTCCCGGCTGGAAAATAGAAATTAAACAGAAAATAGCAGAATTCGCAAACAGCATAGATCCTGATGATGCGGCTCAATATGAACCGCCTCGTCTAGATCTACACTGTTTGCCGTCTAGTCTTTTGAATTCTCAATATGGTACAGCTTGGATGAAACATTTCTAAAATTTTTACAGACGTAAATTTTGTCGTCTGCTTTTTTGGTGCTTAAAGGGTTAAAGATTGTCTCCCTCGTTTATTTCATGTTTTCAGAAACAAATATTTTAACAAAATTTCGTCAGACAATATGTAATAGTGTCATAATTAATCATACAAGTTTTGAGAAAATACATGTTGTTTTTTTTCGATAAATGTGGAATGAAAAATAACCTTCAAATTAAAATGCAAATTACCTGTTTCCTCACGGCCTGTAAGAATATCGATTTTGACCACGTGTGTCATGTGATCATGCACAGGTATTTTTCTTATCTGAGTCTTCGCTGGGCGCACGTGATGGTGACGTATGAATAAATTATTTTTGTCCAATAATGCGATTTCGACCGCGGTCCGCCATCGTTTAAAAATTCAACTTATTTTTTGTTTAAAGTCACTTTTATCAAATATTATTATCTCAAATCTATTTCAAATGTATAATTAGACCAAATCGGAGGTAATTGCATGAAATATTTCATCAAATCATTTTTTGTTATTATTATCAAGGGAGTAAATCTTTAAGCTTTTGCAGACGGCCATAATAACAATGCTACTCGACTCGCATGCATGTTAAGTTATAAGTGCAAAAATTTCAATTTTGCAAACGAAATAGTGATGCAATTCTCACAAGTCAAACCAAAATATTGGTTTGGTTACTTGCAGGAGTCTTGTGATGATAACTCCACTAGTTCTTTTACCGCAAAGCAAATATGGTGTACATATATGCTTTATGTACATATAACTCGAATAGCCTGTTACATTCGCAGAATTTCCAGTTGGGAACTGCGCGTTTACCAGGTGTGTCGTGGGTGGCATTTTAGTCAGCAAACGTTCCTGCCATGTAAAATTCATATAATTTATAAGCTCAATAATAATATCGGTGCTAATAATTTTATACCGAGTTCCAAACCGGGATAGTTGATCCGGTAGTATGATTTTTTCGGATCGACTCCGTGCCCGTTAGTCCATAGATACAGATGCGGATACAAATATTTTAGTAAAGTCCCACCTTCACATTATACATAATAAAACAGACAATTATCGTAAAACACTTTTAATGTGCAACCATTCTAAAAGAATTATGAGAGACATACAACTTGTCTGACAATAAACCACCTTATTTCCCAGACAAATGCACAAGCATACACAGTTTGCACAAAAATGTGCGTTAGCCTTATTTTACACTGGAAGATTGTTAACCTTTTGTGGTGGAATTTCTGCCTCATAACATCATTATTTATACTCTTACAAACATACATTTACAGATATGCACTCACATCTCAGAGAAGATAAAAACTCACATACACGTAGTATTCGCACAACCGCGTACACAGTTAAAAAAAAATCCCGTAGATCTTACGGTAAAATGCCTGGCAACTTGGCTTATTTACTTTCCGCAGTTGATTTTTTTTTATTGATTTTTAAGAAATTAAATGCGGATTTGAAGCAAAGTTTCTATACATACAGTTGGTTTCCAAATTAAAAAAACTTACAGCACTATCCAGTATCTCTTACTTTTTTACGGTAAACGGCCTGACAGCCAGTTGCTAGGTCTTTTACCGTAAAATCTAAGGGACTTTTTCAGTGTACACGGCAGCCGCGGAAAGACTAAAGTATTGGAAGCTGGCTCCCCTCTGTTTCTCCTCTGAAAAAAAGAATAAAACAAAGAAAACGGACAGATAGATCTGCACATGCTTACGATTCTTCCTTCTCTTATCCGGCGGTATTTTTCTGACAGAATAGTTGCATTTTCTGTTTGTTTTTGAATGGCATTGAACATTATCAAAGGGGCGGAACAAATTCCACTTTATATGAGCCGCGACACGACAAACACCAACAAAGTGGCATGAGCGCTCAGCCGAGTCTGATCAGAGTCTTCGCTGTGCGCTTAAAGGGTAACTCAAGGTCTAAGCTACCTTTATGCCGACAACGAAGACGCTGATCCAATTGGGCGGGTGCCGAGGCTTATCTGAGTCTTCGCTGGGCGCACTCGCCACTTTGTTTTATCGTGTCGCGGGCTCATATGTTCCAGTTCCATAAAACTTATTGTTTTCACCATTATTTTATCATCATTAGTTATTTTCATTAGTTGTATTTGTTTTATCTCAATTCAGTGTCTGCGGCCGATGGATGTGGAATTGGCATGCGCAGAGGCCCACGTTCATGTACCCGCGTGAATGCAAACATCAGGTGTACCAGCAACAAGTGTGTGAATAACAGATGTTGCATTAGCACTCTAGGCTAACTAAACATTCGTAAGTTGAATTCATTATTTTGACGCCCTGTGTCGGAAGATCATATCAGCATATCCAGTCACAAAATCAAGTATGCCCTCCATACAACCACCACAAAAATGAATAAAGACAAAAACTATTTTGTAACGGGCCGACGTTAATATATACAGTTGAACCATAATGTTTTTCTCTAAAGAAATGACCACTCCACTAGTCTACTAAGTTGTTCATTAACTTTCTTCAGTCTTTTTTGTATTAGGATTTTGGACGATGTATTAAAAAGACTCTTATTTTTAGCTTCATTCAATATGGGTTTACTATAGCAAGCTCAATTCGTCCGAAAACAACGAGACATTGTAGATGTTAAAAAACATTGCACGTGAACTGACCAGACTGTGTAAATTTGCATGTCAGCCTGGCCCCGAGGTTATGAAACTTTTTTCCTTGCTCAACTCCGCTGAGCATGAGAATTAAAACTCGTTCTAAATAAAGCCTCGTTCACACGGAACAGTTTCTGTGACAAACTAGGTTTGGCATAGAAAACTTCGCTCGTGTGAATGAAAAAAATATGCCACATTTTCATTGCCAAATTTATATGGTAAAGTTCATATGACAAACAAAATTTGTCTGTGTGAACAGAAAATTTGCCTTAGAATATGTAACAGAAAAGTAGCTATAAAGATGAACACAGAAAACTTAGCTCATAATCAAGTCAACTTGATTTTGAACAAAGTATATTTAACAAAGAAAATGTGGCATGGTTGCCCGTTCACACGGGCATTTTTTTTGTCCAGGTAACTTTGGCGAATAATGTTTGATCCTGTGAACACAGCAGCAAGTATTTCCTTGCCAAAGTGTATTTGACAAAGATTCAATGCCACATTTTTCCTTTAACAAATAATTTGCTCCGTGTGAACGCAAAATATTTGGCAAACTTTCTTTGTCAGAGTTTCTGTGACAAAGAAACTTTGGTCGTGTGAACGAGGCTTAAAACCTATGCAATTTGCAGATATTTTTATTATTTGCACTCAGGCTGTTTGCTTTGCACATGAATTTTCCTATTTGAATTCTCAAAACAAGCTTTGTTCGGTGTTTTGAATTTTATTTACCGTAATCGCCCCATTTACCGCACAGGCCCCTATAACCGCACACCAAGGCCATTTCCGGAAGAAAATTCACAAGCGCACACTGCTTTCTCCTTTTGAAACTCACAAAACCCATCAAGTTCAACTTACCATTACTGTTTCAACAGCGACAGTGTTTTCAGTGTTGTTTTCCCGACGCAATGTGCGCAGAGAGCAACTCTATCAATCTAAATGTCAACCGGGCATCCTCGCCGATATTTACGGAGTTGGCTGAAGTCTTATAATGTGTACGAGTGCGAACAGCAGACTCGGATCAGCTTACACATCTGCGCCGTCTGATTGGCGTATTCTCTATCTGCATCAACAATGGGAATGTACTTGTTGATCCGAGAAGGATCGAGCTTACGAAGTTATGAGGTTGCGGGGGTGCGCAGGCTGAACTGAGTCTTTGCCTTTCGTACATGCGAAAAGGCGCCATTTCTCAGAGCAATTCTTGTCGTATATAGCGCTAATGTGCACGTGCGCCAAAGTGCGTTTGGGAAAGATACATGAACGACAGATGAGAAACCCGGGTTGCAAAAGAAATACATTGTCATAACGACAAACTCTTGTTTCCTGACAAAATCAGTCTGAATACATGCGCAAACTGAACGAAGCGACCAGCCTGCGCATATGCATGGTCTGTGCAGTTAAACAAAGTTTGCGGTAGCCATAGGATAAGTTTATCATTGGCACAGCTGGCCCGTGGGCCTGAAAAGGGCCTCAGGACACATCCGAGCAGCAAACACCCGCATCATACAGTGCATTTGCGAACATTGACCAGTCTAACAAATCTCCAGGATTCGCCTGATAGTTTGCAAAATAATTGTTTAAAGATGCGCAGACTGGTCTAAGGCTTGCTGTTTGCACATGTAATACGGTACCTTTCTCATGACACGTTGCCAATATTTCTGCACCCTTGGACGTAATATAGGGCAGACAGAAATAGGGAAGATCAAAAGGACCGCATCTTCCAGAATTAGAATGTGTGTGTTATTAATAGAAGCCCGTGAATTTAAAGCAGACCCCTTGTGGTGAATGAATAGCCAGAGCACTGACAAACTTACCTGACAATCACATATTAGGTCATCGTAAATGTGTTGAAATACTTCCCTTTCTTTCGGAATATTTATTTGGAATATTGAAGAAGGATGAAGAGAATGAAATGCATGCATAATGAGGACATATTTAATACTGAGAGGTATGAGATATAATTTGCGACTTGACATGAGATTGTTTTTCTCCCGGAAATTGGCAATTCAAATAGTTCGAACACTTTTTTTCATGACACTTCGAACACCCCGGTCAGTATTTATTTTTAACTGTTCGAACTAAATGAGAATTTACCTTAACATCTTTTAAGTAGACAATGGCCGTTTGTTCTCTTTTCGTTCTGAGTGTGCGGTTATTAGAAATGTTTTAACCACGCCTTTTTGTTGTAATTTTGAAAAAGTTAAGCGCACCGTGCGGTAAATGGGGCGATTACGGTAATATTAAACTTTGAGCACAATCTCAGCTGAGCATGAGAAAAAGTTTTGTTACCCCAAGGCCTGTCCCGAGGTTATAAAAAATTTTTCTTGCCCAACTCAGCTGAGCATGAAATTTTCTCTTCTGATAAATTTTCATATTCATAAGAAATATGAAAATGCCAACTAATGTTGGCATTTTCATATTCATAAGCAGAGGAAATTAAATGCTCAGCTAAACCGAGCAAGAAAACAAATGTACTTATTTGATATTTATTAGCAGGTAAAATTTCATGCTCAGCTGAGCTGAGCATGAAAAAAGTTGTATAACCGCGAGGCCAGGGCCCGAGGTTATAAAACTTTTTTCATGCTCAGCTGAGTTGAGCATGAAATTTTACCTGCTAATAAATAGCAAATTACTGATAAGTACGGTTGTTTTCTTGCTCAGCTTGGCTGAGTATGAAATTTCCTCTGCTTATGAATATGAAAATGCCAACATTAGTTGGCATTTTCATATTTATCAGCAGAGAAAATTTCATGCTCAGCTGAGTTGAGCACAAAAAAGTTTTATAACCTCGGGGCCTGGTCATACACAGCTTCCATATGCCTTAAAACAAGCTTTCCCAAAATGCAACTCTGTCAAAGTATGTAATTTGTAATTCTTATCTTGTATTTCAGCCTACTGACAGATTAACAGACTCAAAATTTGGACCTTTTCTCTGTGACGTACAGTGCTACAGATTAACAATTATTGGACACGGGTACACAACATTCAAACAAAGTCATGTTGACGTCATTACGTCGCACCTTACGCCATTTTGCTTAACGACAATATCATCAGCGATTCCTATGAAGGAAAAAAAAGTAAAGATCAACTACCCACTAGGCATACAACGTAAGAATGACGTCGTCTCGAAGTTCATGCGACGTCATTTCTATGATGTGTGCCCCCTTGGGAATATTCACTGCCTAACATTGTTTATTGCTGTTGTGGGATGAAATACGATGTACATTGTAATTCAAAACAAAACCATTAAAATTAAAAGAAGGGTATGTGTGTTTGTTTGTTTGTGTGTTCTATTTTTTTCTTTTGGCATTTTGCTTTGTTGTATGAAATCGAGTATTACTTATAAAATGGGTAAGGGCATCGAGTAGCCTTTAGCGCCTATAGGGATAGTACGTTGTTAGTGAAGTACACCTTGTTTTGGGTATTTGGTCTGAATGGCGTAGCCTAGCTCCAGCGGAATCTTTATGTCAGGTTCTATGATCCATTGCAGCGTTCGGATATGTTGAACAAAGGGTCTGTAGCCAGACTAATTAGACATTGGGTTGGTCATAGACCCCCTTCACTCCATTCCCCCTCCCCCCCCCCCCCCCCCCCCCAATTTTGTACCCAATAATATTCTTAAACTATATAATAATACATGTATAAGAAACCATATGACACATGTTAGCCCTCTGTACGTTGAGACGTTAACGTATAACGTCAGCGTCAATTACACTACCCAAAAATGCAAATTTAGATTGTGAGAGATAACACGCCTTATTACCCAGGTGCAAGTATTCACCCTAAATGATGCTGGCTTCTGTCCGTTGGTACATAAATCGCAGTAACTGACACTGTCAAGGAAATGTTGACAAATCCGTATTGCGTAGCTAAGGTCGTTTTGACGCTCTATTTGACAGTTTTTTTCCCTGTAGTATCTATGTGAGCAAATTGGATGTGTGAAATGATTTGTAGAGAACAATTAATGTCATAAAAATGTCCATTTTTATACAGTCAACTCTCGATATCTCGAACACTGATATCTCAAAGTATATTCTTATACATAAAGGAATTGTTTCCTAGTTTTATTTCATTTCAGTTTCTGTTATCTCAAACTACTGATATCTTAAAGTAAATTTTCTGGTACCAGAAAATTTACTTTGCGATATCAATAGTTTGAGAAGAAGTTCGACTTCCAGATATCGAGAGTTGACTGTTCATAATACATTAAGATAAACTAAAGTCTTAGAAAGCTCGTCATCAGTCACGATGAATATATAACATATATAACCGTTACAAAAACTGGAATAAACAATCAGATTCAGGTTGAATGGCTGAATCGGTGGACTGAAGAAAAACTGGAATAAACAATCAGATTCAGGTTGAATCGCTGAATCGGTGGACTGAAGAAAAACTGGAATAAACAATCAGATTCAGGTTGAATCGCTGAATCGGTGGACTGAAGAAAAACTGGAATAAACAATCAGATTCAGGTTGAATCGCTGAATCGGTGGACTGAAGAAAAACTGGAATAAACAATCAGATTCAGGTTGAATCGCTGAATCGGTGGACTGAAGAAAAACTGGAATAAACAATCAGATTCAGGTTGAATCGCTGAATCGGTGGACTGAAGAAAAACTGGAATAAACAATCAGATTCAGGTTGAATCGCTGAATCGGTGGACTGAAGAAAAACTGGAATAAACAATCAGATTCAGGTTGAATCGCTGAATCGGTGGACTGAAGAAAAACTGGAACAAACAATCAGATTCAGGTTGAATCGCTGAATCGGTGGACTGAAGATTACGCTCCACCACTCTTCTAAGAATCAAGCCCAGCGTAGAAAAAAGAGCTGCTTGAAAAATTTGGAATAAGTTAGGTAGCAGTTAGCAGTGGTAATATTAAGTTAGGATACAACTTTACTTTTTCTTAAGAATCCCCTCCACCAAAAAAAATGAGAAAAGCTAGCCAAAGCTGACAGCAGCAAGTGCTGTACTCTCTTTCGATATAACCAGTAGACAGTTGTACATGTAATGTAATCATGAAGAAACACTACCGTTGTCAAGGGCGTAGCTGCCTATACGCAAATACGCAGGTGCGTATTGAAATTTTGTCAAAATGATAAAATTTCAATACACACCTGCATATTTGCATTCTGAAATGTTACAAAATGGGCCACATGTCAATACCAATTGCCAACTGACATGATATCCTTTGGGCTTGGCCCTTATATTTTATGCCAAGGCGCCTAAAGCCTGGCAGTGCGTATCATGTAATCGCCTCTAGCTACGCCCATGGTTGTATGTCTTCAAACTACAAAAACACAGACGGGATTGTTTTGCATTTGAAAGGCAGCCTAACAGAACATTACGCTACATAATAGTAATATGTCCGGGGATTAGATTTCTGAGTAAATTGTTTTCAAAGTTTCAGTTCCCGGGCGGCATGAAGCATTCACTGCCTTAGTATTAGCTCACCAGTGAGGGGTGGACATGGGGTACCCATTCTCCAATTCCCGCCCCTTCCCCCCCACTTCCCCCCCCCCCCTATACCCCCATTTCCCTTCCCCCTTACTCTCCACTTCCCTCCCCCTAATCAACATTGCGCTTGTTTCTATTAACGTATGTCAAAAGAAGCTAGCGACTAGAAAAGTCTCTTTCTGAAGTCAGCAGTAAAAAGGCAGCTTTTTCAAATCAGGAAAGGATAACGCAGCGAAAGGAGAAAGATGGGCTCCGCCTTTCATATGTGTGTCTGAAAAGTCCTGTGAGCCCTGAAAGCAGGGAGGGAACATGCCACCGGCCAGCCTTAAATTGTTACACACATGAAACTCTGTCTGTCTGTCAGTCTGTCCTCTCTCTCTCTCTCTCTCTCAAATTTTGTATGAATACACTTATGTTGATGAAACAACTTCAAACATACAGGGAAAAAAGAAGATTGCAATATCAGCAAAGGGCTTGAATAAACAATGGCAACAACTTCGTTTTCCCCATGTTTGACGTTATTATTGAATGTCCGATGGGGCCGCCATATTGAAAATTACACTGACTAGGAAGTATTTCGTGACGTAACGTCCTTCGCGACGCACGTAATTAATTGCGCCGGTCATTTACGTATTCTTGACCTTGAGCTCCCAATAATCTTTTGCTGACCGTTCCAAGGCGGCACTTCTGTTGTGGTTCCTTAGTGTTATATGTTATTACGTCCTCTTGTCTATGGTCTCTGGCAGTCTGGTCACCTGAAAAGCTGCCCAGTCTGCTTTCTCTTTTTTTTTGTAATTTAAAATAAAAAAATAGGAAAAAATACAAGTTGCTGCTGTTTTTAATTAGGGTAGCTGAATGACTATGCACCTGTTTGGAAAAAGAGCTGCTCATTTGGTTTCGTGCTGTCTTTCGTGAACTTTTGTCATTTTTTGAGTGTGCTTCTTTCCCTCTTAGTTTTGAGAGCGGGATGTGGAACTTGATTGTATTAATTCCTAACCATTACCTATCTTTTTTACTCTGAGCAAGCAATGCAGACCCAGATCACACTGCTTCTAGAGCAGCATGGATGGATGACTTGCGAGTTTACGTCCTTTTTAACAGTACTTCAGTCATATCAGGACAATGGGAGGGTGATAATGAAAGGCTATGTGAAATGAAGCCCTGCAAGTTTACTGTTGGGATGATTTCCGCCTCCAACGAGTCTCGAACCCGGGGCCGCTAGATCAGTAGGCTAGCGTTTTACCTACCGAGCCAGCAACATTTTTGATGTCAGAAAATTTATGAATTTTTAAACTTCGTAGTAGAGCTTTTACTGTGACTTACTGATAAAGACTATCCAGCAGGCACATGACGTCGAAATTACGTCGTATTGACGTCGATGCGGCGTGATGACGTCGCATCAACGTCAGTACGACGTCATTTCTACGACCAGCCTGGGCCTCTTTCACAACGAATCGTACGATTAAAATTCGTCGTAAGATGATCGTACGAGAATCTTACGACCAAAAATCGCTTTCATGAAAAAAATCTCGGTTTCACTATTGTCCTCGTAGAACTCAATTTACGATCAAATCTACGATACCTAAAGGGCAGTCGTAAATTTCACTTTTTTTCTCCTCTTTCACCGCACAGCATACTCATACTTAACTTTTGAATAGATTACATTTATCTACTGTCTTTCTGAAAAGCATATACCAAGTTTTGAGCAAATCAGCCAATTAACAAAATTCCAAATTTATGATAAATCACCTAAGGGTGATTTTGAGTGAAGTTTTTCCTGTAGGATTATCGTACGATTATCGAGCGATTCTTGTGGGATAATTTACCTGCAATGTATTAGAGGCTATTCTCAAAATCATGGCGGCAGCATTTGTTCTAATAGAGAGAATCAGGGGCCTAGTTCACAAAAATTAACCGTACGGTGAATCGTGCGATAATCGTACGTTTGGTCGTACGAGAATCGCACGATTCTCGCACGATCGTTTCATAAAAACATCGTACGACAGATAGTTCGATTCTCGTAGGACTTTATTTATACGATGGATCGCAGACGTGATGTGTATTAGCTTTGGCAGATGTGTATTGGGTTTTGTAAACGCAAACAGTAGCGATTTGTACTACAACGCAATCATGTCAAAGAAAAAGATCAAAAGGACCTCAATTGAGTTTAAAACCCTTCTCACTGAAGTAAGGAAGATGGATGGATGGATGGCTTGCGATTTTACGTCCGTTTCAACAGTATTTCAGTCGTATCAGGACGGTGGAAGGGTGATTATGAAAGGTTATTTGCAAGGGAACCCTGTTTACAACTGAAACGATTTCCGCCTCCGGAAACGACCTCAGGACCGCTTGATTAGCAGGCCAGCGCTTAAACCACTGAGCTACCGGTGGATTCTAAGTAAACATGGACGACACCTAACCAAAGACACGAATCATCGCACCTAGGAAGTTTTCAATCCAAGGTTCAAAGTTTTTTATCCTTAGTTGCAGATCTTCAAAACCAAGATATGAAAACAAAATTCCTATATAAATTCATTTTACAAAAGTGGGGATTGGAGATCCAAAACCTAGGACTGAAACTCTGAAACAAGGCTGAAACTCAGGGTTTTGAAATTCATTGTGCATTGGCTTGCCATGTCCTTCCTCGATTTTCGAAATACAGTTTTGAGATCGAAGTTCCGAGGAATTAAACTCGGGTCTTGTTATTTTGCCAAATGCTGTTTGTGATTGTATCAGCTCTTTCAGACTTGCACTGCAGAACCTTGTTGTGGTCAGCGCAATAATTCGTTTGTATAGCAAGACACATTTCACATTCTCAATTTTAGGTGTTAAGTTTTCAATCCTTCGTTTTAACTTCAAAACTAACTTTTGAAAATTGAAATTTTCTATAACCGTTTTTATAAATCCGGGTATTGAAGTCAGATTTGAAGCCTATAACTGAACTGAAACTTAGGTTTGAAGCTCAACTTATGGTAAAATTTCTTAAACCTAGTTTAAAGATTAATTGTGCATTTGGCGTGCCATACCGTTGAACACAAATATGCAGTCTCCTCAGATCAGAGATCACGTAATTAGGGGTTCAAACAGTCCTAAGACCTCCCATTTTCTTGTAAGATAATTTCTCTCTGTTAGAACAAATGCTGCCGCCATGATTTTGAGAATAGTCTCTGATACATTGCAGGTAAATTATCCCGCAAGAATCGCACGATAATCGTACGATAATCGTACAGGAAAAACTTCACTCAAAATCACCCTTAGATGATTTATCATAAATTTAGAATTTTTTTAATTGGCTGATTTGCTCAAAACTTGGTATGTGCTTTTCAGAAAGACAGTAGATAAATGTAATCTATTCAAAAGTTAAGTATGAGTATGCTGAGCGGTGAAAGAGGAGAAAAAGTGAAATTTACGACTGCCCTTTAGGTATCGTAGATTTGATCGTAAATTGAGTTCTACGAGGACAATAGTGAAACAGAGATTTTTTTCATGAAAGCGATTTTTGGTCGTAAGATTCTCGTACGATCATATTACGACGAATTTTAATCGTACGATTCGTTGTGAAACAGGCCCCAGAATCAGAATCAGAATTGTTTACTGGTGATACGTCCAAGGACAATCATTCACCAGGACCTGTGAATCAGGGAAGCTAGTCCCTAGCCCTTATAAGAGAAGTAAACTTAGTAACTGAATCCTCTGCACCCTCAGCAGCAGAAATAAGTGAATCTTCCAGGGAATTCCAATCTCTAATAGTCTGGGGGAAGAAACTGGACTTGTAAATGTCAGTCCCATCCAATGGGGTTTGAAATGCCAGGGAATGATGATTCCTGGTACGCCTACTTGGGGGAACAAGGTCATTTATGGGTATACTGGCTGCACCCCTCAGACCTTTGTACAACATTATGAGTCTACTATCTTTCCTTCTCTTTTTTAGGGATTCCCACCTAAGTTTCTCCAGAATGCCAGTCATACTCCCAGTTTCATATGTGTAATCTCCCGTTACAAACCTAGCTGCCCTTTTCTGCACCTTCTCAAGTTCATCTTGAAGAAGTATACTCTGAGGGTCCCAAACTGAACTGCCATACTCCAGGACTGGACGCACCAGTCCCTTGTATGCTGATTCTTTAACATCTCGTGGACATGCTGCCAAGTTACGTCTGAGGAAGCCGAGGGTCCTATTAGCCTTTGTGCAAATATTGCTGACATGAGTGTTCCATTTCAAATCATTGGTAATGGTTATGCCGAGATACTTGATAGTTTCTACATTGTTGAGGACCGTTCCCTCTAAGGTGTAGGAAGCATTGATCTTCTTGATCCGTTTCCTTGTAATTTGCATTATGTTGCATTTGACAGGTTGAAATCTCATGCCCCAACTCCTAGCCCAACAACCTAAACGATCTATACTGAACGCCAAAAGAAACGCATACAATGTATACGCCCAGTTTATTTGAAGGTATAGGTATATACTCTTATTTAGACGTTTTGAGTTTCTTTGTTTATGATATTCCGACAGAATGAGCACTTTAACGCATCGATATTCCATAAACTTTAGAGAATAGAACGCTTGCTTTTGTGATGGGGTTAAACTTAAAGTCACCATACTTTCAGAAGCTGAATTTTAATTTCCTTATAATGCTCAGCTGATTATTTTCTCCAGACATAATGTTCGTGGCAAGGGTAAGAAACATCGAAAAAATCATAGCAGTCGAGCCTTGCGTTTTAGAGAAACAATCAGGTGAAAGTTGTCAGGAGAAACAGTAACACTGGCTTACCATTGGATTTCCATAGACTTTTTAACACCCTGTATTTCTTGAAAAGAACAGAAACCATTTATACAAAGAGGTTAAATGAATTAACAAGAGTAAAATAAAAAGGTTTGCAAAGAAATTTTTCGCAGCACTGCAGAACTTTTGGTGTTATTGGACTTCCCATTTTGCTATTTGTTTAATTGCAATGGAGATAATTTGACAAATGTTTAACTTCAAACTACTGTCATGTCCCTACGAAGAATACCATGGTAATAAAACCGACGTTTTATTCATAACCGCACATAAGAGTCGTGTTTTTGACACAATTTGTTATACCGCCAAAGGAAAGACAACTCTTACAACAACTTTGAATGTTTCATGATAAATTGAGATAACTCTTTAATCCAAGTTTAATTTTGCAAGAAGATAAGTTTATATTGTTGGCAGACCTCAGTAGTGTTTTCTGCTATATATGATTTAAAACCATAAATCAGCTGACAGAAGAAAACTGAACCTAAACTTGTATGCGTTTCTTTTGGCGTTCAGTATATATCCTCCTGAAGTTTCACTGTGTCTTCAATATCTCTGATTACACGATAGCAAACACAGTCGTCAGCAAAAAGTCTTAATTCCGAGTCAATATTTTCTATTATATCGTTAATGTACAACGAGAATAACAGTGGTCCAAGCACGGTGCCCTGGGGGACACCTGACAAAACCGGGGCCCAATCCGACTTAACTCCATTTACCACCACACGCTGCTGCCTGTAACAGAGAAAAGAATCTATCTATTTCAGAGTCTTCCCACCAATACCATAGCCGAATAGCTTACATTTAAGTAATTCATGAGGGGGAGTGTCAAAAGCTTTCTCGAAGTCCAAGATAAAAGTGTCAACCTGACCACCCTTATCCAAGATTTTAGCCCAGTCATTTATAACTGTGATCAATTGAGTTTCGCAACTATGTTTCTTCCGAAATGCATGTTGTCTGTCTGACAAAAGTTTATGTTCGTCCAAATGCGCCATAATATTAGAGCAGACAATGTGTTCGAGTAACTTGCATGGTACACAAGTTAGAGAAACCGGTCGGTAATTGCAAGCCAAGGACCTATCTCCTTTTTTGAAGAGCGGGCATATATTTGCAAGAGACCATTCCTTGGGGATTTCACCCGTGTCAATAGATTGTTGGAAGAGATGAGCAAATATTGGGCCTAATTCAGATGCTAGTTCCTTTAAGACTCTAGGATGCAATTCATCAGGTCCTAAAGCTTTTGATGGGTTCAAGCCCTTAAGAAGTTTCGTTACACCTTCTGCCGAAACATGAATGTCTTCCATGAAAGGAGCCGAGCGATTAAGAAGGGGGATTTGGGTGTGCTCACTTTTATTAAACACATCCGAAAACTGACCGTTAAATTCATAACCCGGTTCCAACTCTGATTCGGCAACACCACCACCATTTCTCTTCTTTAGGGGCGGGATACCTTGAGTATCTTTCTTTTGACTATTAATGTATCTGTAGAAGTCTCTGGGATTAGCCTTTATGTCACCAACCAAGTTATTGACATACAAATCATGTTGCTTTTTCACAGCAGCTTTAATTTCCCTTCTCAAAGATTCAAATTTTGACCTAAGTTTGCTACTGCCAGTCTTTTTGGCCTTCGCATGTGTCTTATTTCTTCTACGAATCTTTCTTCTTATCTCAGGGGTTACTGAAGGAACAGAAGAACTTATCTTACAAGAAAATGGGAGGTTTTAGGACCGTTTGAACCCCTAATTAGGTGATCTCTGATCTGAGGAGACTGCATGTCTGTGTTTCAACGGTATGGCACGCCAAATGCACAATATATCTTTAATCTAGGTTTAAGAAATTTTACCCTAAGTTGAGCTTCCAACCTAGGTTTCAGTTCACTCATAGGTTTCAAATCTGACTTCAATACCCGGATTGTAAAAACGATTATAGAAAATTTCAATTTTCAAAAGTTAGTTTTGAAGTTAAAACGAAGGATTGAAAACTTAACACCTAAAATTGAGAATGTGAAATTTTGCTTGCTATACAAGCGAATTATTGCCCTGACCTCAACAAGGTTCTGCAGCGCAAGTCTGAAAGAGCTGATACAATCACAAACAGCATTTGGCAAAATAACAAGACCCGAGTTTAATTCTTAGGAACTTCTATCTCAAAACCACGGGTGGTAAAGTTTCAAATTGACCTCCGCGGAGGTAAATACAAAAACAATTTGACTGTTTTCCGGTAGGCAATTTGAATACATCCTGTCACGAATTTTCGCGGTTTAGTGACAGGGTTCAGGTCAGGTCTTTCTCGCTAGAAAAGGTATTCCAAAAATCGGAGAATGTCATGCTATATATATTTTACAGTTTTATATTGAGACCAAATGACATAGAACAGTTTTAAGCGGTGTTTCTTAAATTACTTTTGTCCTCCAGGTTCCGTACCGAAAACGAAACTAGGAAGGAGTCCTGCACTGTTAAATCGGCTTTTTGAGTGCATTTACAGGCTTTTTGAGAAATCTTATCTATAAAGTATAACACGTAGCTTATAAAGCTGCGTTCTAAACACACTTTCAAGAACATGCATGCAGTGGATTTGAAAGCATATTTTTGTACTTATAAAGTACATCAGATAATAGTACTTATGTAACATTGTCCTTTTTTATCGTGAAATTGTAGCACAATAGTGCTTTGTCTTTTTCCTTTGTTGTAAAACCAGACCTGTGATACTGATTTGTTTGTAACATAGCACAAACCGATGCAGGTTAATATGTGCAATTGAAACCAAATTCACTATTCTTAGAAAAGTTTTAACATCGTGGTCAATTTGAAAAGCGTGTAGTCTGTTTGATTCCATTTCATCCCGGGAAAATAATTTTTGTTCTGCAAAACTAGTCTGTTTTTTTTTTTTGTTTTTTTTTTATTTGTGTGTGTGTGTGGGGGGGGGGGGGGGGGGGGGGGGATTGGTTTAATGAAGTCGAATTGAAGACCCAATAGCAAACTTTACTCCTCTGATATGTGAAAAACATAATAACTGAATACAACTATTCAATTTTACCAACTGCATTTTACATGGAAATCCCCGTTTATAGGAAGAACTCACTAGTATATTACTGGTTAAGGTTTTATGACCAACTAGTTAGCTCTTTCGACTTCAGCTCACTTAAGGGAGCAGGCCACGGAGCAGGCTCAACTCCCGCTTGGGTTCAGTGACTTTGTATAGTACAGAGTAGAAAGACAGGTAGTAATTATGAACAAGCATAATAGAAGACTAGTCAATCGATAAAAGAACAGCGTTTTCATAGCAGAAGACCACAAGGAAATCCTGCCTAAAACAAACTGGCATTTTTTAAAGCATCGACAGGTAGATAAACCAAAAGAAGAATGGGGCCAATAATAACGCGCACATAAACCCTGGCCCTTGGGTCTGCTGTGGTAAATTCACATACTAGCTAATTCATAAACAGAATGCAATATTGAAAGTACACCATTAAACCGATTTTGCCCCAGATGAACGATGTCTCTGAAAAGAAAAACAACAAACATTAAACTGAGTTTACCGGTTTTTCATCACTGGTCATTCTCAATCGGCCGTAATGATGTTGTTATTGCTTCATGTTGATTACCCGTGTTTCTATGTAACGGCCGCATCAGGAGTGTAATCAACTCTCTGCTGGGGGAGCATGCGGGTGTCTTTGCCTGATATCTTCTTATCGGTTCAGTCTAAATTGTTTACATATCGGTTCTCTTCTCTGCACAGGTTCGTTTTATTTTACAAGCAAGTTATAAAGCACTATTGTGCTACTATTTCACGATAAAAAAGACACTGTTACATGAGCAATATTATCTGGTGTTCTTCAGACGTATAAAAACATGCACTCAAATCCATTGATACATAGCTTCTAAAAATTCAGCATGCCATTCCTTCTTTTTAGCTGATTAAATTTTCCCATGTTAATTTCCATTAGTCAAATTGTTCTCATCGTTTTCAAGTTGACCTCCGACAAAAATTGGGTAAGCGTGTAGTAACAAAAGCATGCATGTTCTTGAAAGTGTGTTTAGAACGCAGTTATATAAGCTACGTGTCTTACTTCATAGAAAAGGTTTCTCAAAAAGCCTTTAAATGCACTCAAAAAGCCGATTTAACAGTGCAGGACTCCTTCCTAGTTTCGTTTTCGGTACGGAACCTGGAGGACAAAAGAAATTTAAGAAATACCGCTTAAAACTGTTCCATGTCATTTTGTCTCAATATACAACTGTAAAATATATATAGCATGACATTCTCCGATTTTTGGAATACCTTTTCTAGCGAGAAAAATCTGACCTGAACCCTGTCACTAAACCGCGAAAATTCGTGACAGGATGTATTCAAATTGCCTACCGGAAAACAGTCAAATTGTTTTTCTATTTACCTCCGCGGAGGTCAATTTGAAACTTTACCACCCGTGAAAACTGTATTTCGAAAATCGAGGAAGGGCATGGCAAGCTAATGCACAATGAATTTCAAAACCCTGAGTTTCAGCCTTGTTTCAGAGTTTCAGTCCTAGGTTTTGGATCTCCAATCCCCACTTTTGTAAAATGAATTTATATAGGAATTTTGTTTTCATATCTTGGTTTTGAAGATCTGCAACTAAGGATAAAAACTTTAAACCTTGGATTGAAAACTTCCCAGGTGCGATCCTTCGTGTCTTTGGTTAGGAGTCGTCCATGTTTACTTAGAAGCCACCAGTAGCTCAGTGGTTTAAGCGCTGGCCTGCTGATCAAGCGGTCCTGAGGTCGTTTCCGGAGGCGGAAATCGTTTCAATCACGAACAGGGTTCCATTGCACATAACCTTTCATTATCACCCTTCCACCGTCCTGATGCGACTGAAATACTCTTGAAACGGACGTTAAATCGCAAGCCATCCATTCATCTTCCTTACTTCAGTGAGAAGGGCTTTAACCGCATTTGAGGTCCTGTTGACCTTTTTCTTTGACATGATTGCGTTGTATCACAAATCGCTACTTTTTCTGTCAAAGCTAATACACATCACGTCTGCGATCCATCGTATAACTAAAATCCTATACGAGAATCGTACTATCTGCCACACGATGTTTTTATGTAACGATCGTGCGAGAATCGTGCGAGAATCGTACGACCAAACATACGATTATCGCACGATTCATCGTACGGTTAATATTTGTGAAATAGGCCCCCGCTGGGATAGTATGCATTATTTACAAAATGAGAGCTTTGAGGATATGTGCCTTGCCAAAGCTTAAGGCCATCAGGAATGGCGCCCCTGACGAACCTCGAACCAGGAACCTCTCGGGCAAAATTCAATGCGCTAATCTCTGTGCCAGACCGCTCTTGATACAGAAAATGTATGACCAAAATGGTCTGGCATTCATAACATACAACGATGAGAACGTACGGAAAATGTGCTTTTCCCTCTCATTAAGGTAGATATAGTCTTAGTCCAGTGCAAACGACAAAAAAGATGTTTCGTCACCAATCCTTGTCTTGGTCGTTGTAGCCCGAAAATTGTATCTAAGCCTTTTATGAATATGCCTACCAATTTAATAAAACTTTTGATTCCTGTTTCAAATGGCCCGTATGACTATACTTAGGGGCTCGCCGATGTCGTTTTCAATACTATAAATGACCTCAAAAACGTCGATTTTGTTTCATTTCGCTCCCGAGGTTATAATGGCGTTCTGTGGAAAACTCAACTCTTTCGCAAGACTCTGTTGGATAAGAACATTCGTTCTGAGAAAATATAACACTTCAAAAAAATAAAAATAAAAATAACACACTATGGCTCCGTGTAGCAAAGCATAAATATTAGTGGGTCACCAATTTAACTTTCATACCACAGTACGCCAAATCGAGCTGTCCACAGACAGAGGAAGAGATGAAATGAAGACAGGATAGAATCGGGACAACCTTATCCCGCACCTACTGCAAGCGAAGACTGCCCGTGCCCTGACTGAAGCCATACCAGTAAGACGTCCGTCACGAAGTCTCTGCCCACCCTACTACTCCCAAGCCTTTTTAAAGACTATAAATGGAGTATGAGTGGTTCAGTGTCCTCTATCACTAAAGCAAAATAAAAAAAAATAAAAAAAAAAAAAGAAAGAAAGAAACAAGTTCTTCCTAATTTCCTGATTGCCCTTTATGTTGAATTGGTACGCCATCGCGTTTTTTTCCGCCATTTTTTTCAAAGAGAGACAACTTTTGTGACTTCCAGTTTGTTTCTCCAGGTGATGAAACACTTCCAAATGCTCAACCTAGAATTTCCTAGATTTGACCAATATTTAAAAGGAATGCAAAACTGAAAATGACATGGCATTTCTCAAAGCATTGTTTGACTTGAGAATTTTTTATTTTTTGAGAAAATGTGAAGTTTCTGTTCATAGAATTCCAGTGTGTAATGTTATTGAAAAATTGACGGCGTATGGTGTACAATGTTTGCTATTATTCGGTAGCAATGATGTCATTGATTTGTTACCATAGCTACTGAGAGTTCATATTTAAGGCTAAGTGACGTCATCGAGATGTCATTCTGCCAAGGCACTGAGCATAACAGTTGAAAATTTCATAGTTGCTATAGTAACAGATCTATGGGGACATCTCACTTATAATTCGAGTGGAGCATGGCATACAGTGCATGCCATGCTCCCCTCGAAATTTAAGTAAGATGCTACCTGAAATTCATACAATGGAAAAGTGAGATTTTCTCAAATCTATAATTCATTCTCAAACAATTTAATTCTCAGTTACAGTTGATTTCCCTGTACATGTAGTTGTACCCAATCACCTGAAGCCATTTATGCCTAGTGTCCCATAAAGGGGCCACTGGCAAACCCCTTAACGTACAAATGGGCTCATCCAGTATATAAAGGTAGAAGAGTCCACTCATGATGCATAAATGGGTTAAAGTGCCAAACAACCAGGGCAGCCCACTGCTACAACGGCCGTATGTTGAATAGAATTCTTTAATATGCTTATAGGCCCTATATAAAAGTCTCATTTTATGTCCCTGCCATCACAGTTATCGTTAAAAATCGATATATTGGGACAGATAAGTTTGAGCAAACTGTGCAGATCCAGATCAGTCCTGGAGCAGTCTGAGCAGGATCTACACTGTTTGTCTTTCCATCTGCACCTTTTAGACGCATTACTGCATTGAAAAGACAAACTGTTCAAGTTTTAGAAGCCTGAGTTACGGTATATTATTGCATTTTTCCGGTATACGGATGTCTGTTAGCTAGTCTGTCTGTTCTTCCAATGCACTTAATACAGTTCGTGCAATCGATTCCTCCCGCAGTTTTCAAGCAATCGATTTTACACATATGCTTCAGCTTGGGGTTTGAGCCTGTTAAAGATGACTTTCAGTTTGATTTTATTCGGATGACCGATAAGGCTAAAAGACAAGACAATACAAGATTTATTTTGAGTCGGCAAGACGTACAACATGTAACATACGCTCTGAAGAGCTTTCGAACCGACTATTGACAAACAAATCATATAATTTTAACAAATATAGAACAGGCTGATGGTTCTATAGTTCTGGCAGAGCTGTAAGTTGCCCTTTTCATGGAGTGTAAAAGTCAGCCATTGAGTATCCTCTTGTTCTCCAGATCTTGTTACAGATCTTTGTCAAAACATCAAACATGGTCTTCCCGCCTGCTTGAACAAGTTTTGCTGGTATACTATCAACTCCGGCGGATTTCCCCTTTTTCAGTGCTGTAACTGCAGTCTTATCTTCCTCCCAAAGGATCAGTTGTACATGCATCATACTTGCTGTAATGACCGTTTACTGTCAGTTTTCCTCGTCTATTTAGGAACATTGCGTATTTCCCGTTATGAAAAAATAGAGACGCATCATTCTCTAGGGGGGTGGGGCATATCATTTTGTGTGTGTGTGTTTGTGTGTAGAGGGGTGGGGGGTATTTTGACGTCCACATTTTGCTACTTTTAGGCAGGTATTTGCTAACTGAAAAAAAATATGTTAATTTCTAACACTGCCATTCAAGATCGCCGAAAGTTTTAGTAACTTCAACAAGTGATCTCAGAAAAGTGCTTGGTGAATCTGAATCTGAATCTGTACGTTGCTAGGCCTTTCAGCGTTGATGCAACGGAGAGAGAGCTGGGAGAATAACTAGTCCCAATGATGGACAGCTTTCCTGAAGCTGTCAACTGTTCCTGCGCGCACAATATTATCGTCCAAATGGTTCCAGTCTATGATGGTCCTGGGAAAGAATGAGTTTTTATAGATTTCTGTATTACACTGAACAGTCTTGAAACAATTGCTATTATTGGTGGATTATTGTCTATGATGTTCCTAGTGACACAGTCTGTAAACTGCTTAGATTTGATAAGGCGTTTTCCCCGGACAGATGTCAAAAAGTCATGAGACTGCATTGCCGGCACCAGCCCCCCTACCACCTTGAAGAAGAATGTCAGTCTGTTGGCCTTCCTTCTGTCCTGGAGTGGTGGTAGTTTCAGCTCTGCTAGCATCTGGGAGACACAACCCTGGTCCCTTGAAGTGTAGTTCCCGGTGATAAATCTGCCGGCAGCGCGTCGTTGAACTTTCTCCAGTTTATCGGTGTCCTTTTGAAGGTAGGGATCCCAAACAATGGAACTGTACTCTAAAGTAGACCTGGCGAGTGACAGGTAGGCTGTTCCTCTGGATTCTTGTGGGCAGTGCTTTAGATTTCTCTTCAAGAATCCTAGGGTGCAGTTGGCCTTTTTGGAGATCTTATTTATATGGGTATTCCATTTCATGTCGTCAGAGAGTGTGACGCCCATGTATGGATTGTCAGGAACCTGTTGTAGGATGTGGCCATCTAGTTGGTAGAAATGGGTCGACTTCTGGTTGATGCTCATTAGGGTAGCATTTCTTTGCATTGAAGCGCATTCCCCATGTCTTGGCCCATGTTTCTAGTTGTTGGAGGTCCCTTTCAAGAGCAAGATGGTCGTCCATACAGGAGTTGGAGGACTATCATAATTTAACTTAGAAATCGGTAGTGGATTACTTAGTTACATCTACATTTTAGTGATGTGGAAGTGAATATTTACATTTGCTGGTGATGGATTATTAACTGGTGGAAGAAACTTTTGCTAACTTTTATCATAAACACTTTCTACCGGTTACTCGGGTACGCCGAAAAGCTAACGGCGGGACTTTATGAAACAACAACAACAATGGCTAAGGTGTTGGGTTTTACCCATTAGATGCAAATGGCGGAGCGACGTGCTTCCTGGGTGTTTTTTGGATAATTTTCTTTTGAAGATTACCTGGGTTCCTCTACAGTCTAGTGGTTTTGTATTCTAAATTTAAAATCAAAACGCTGTTACAGTTAATCCTGATTTTTGATTTCCCACAGAAATCATTCAAACTTCATTGAAACAAAGCTAAAGAGGTCAACTACCCACAAAAACTGATTACATCCCTCACCCACTCCACCAAGCGTGAACACCATGAGCAAGAAAAAACAAGAGCGGTTACCTGGAATGTTGCATTGCGATATTTGTAATGCAGAACTGCCCAGCTGTAAGTATCCTAGAATCTATATACCTCAGCCAGATAAATTTCTCGCAGTTAAAATTCTGGGGTCCATTGAAATATCGTGGCATCATGTGTTATCGCCAGCCATGTGTTTCCGATAGCTTCCTGTATGTCGTGAGCGTTTTTGATGTGCCAACATCACAGATCATGTGTACTGCTTGTTTGACAGATGAAAGAATTTTCTAGAACTCTGCAAACTCTATTCAACTGAAATGCTCAGAATATAGATAAGGAAGTGTCTCCGGGTACGGTACCGTATTCCTAGACCCTGGGTCTCCAGGTACGGAACCGTACCCCGAGACTCTGGGTCTCCAGGTACGGAACCGTACCTGGAGAAAGTCCTATGAGGATTGGCTCCGGGTACGGCAGTAAGTTTTCAGCACTATGTATTAAGTAGTTTTACCCTTTTGATATAGTTAATCCTGCCATAAATTTACTCCTTGTAAAAATTTCATTTAGTCGCCATCTTGCTAGGGAAAATAATTATTGATAATGCGATCAAAACAATGTGTTTATTTTGCATAAAAATAACATGACGTTTTCGCACTCACGCCAATAATTGTTTTTCACACCTGCAAGTTTTGTCCAAAATGATAATAAAACGAAACAATGAGTAACAGTTTTTATTCATTGGACGGACTGCGGCTATGGATAGGTTCCGTTGAGGTTCATTAAGTCAATTATATGTCTTTCTGTAACGTTAGTGATTATTATTATTATTATTTTTGAGGGGGTGGCGGGGGGAGCTAAAACCAAATTTACAAAGACGCTCGTAATTACCGTAAATCCTTCCAACTTGTGTGTCAGGGACTGTTATTTTGTCAGTGCATATACATGAAATCAGACGGTACATTTTCAGCGGCATATAAAAATTAAAAAGCAAGATACTCATGATAAATCTGGGCCGAGTTTTTATAATTTGATGCGAGTTGACTTTTGGCAAGTTTATGATATGGGACGAGCTGACTTGTGGTAAGTTAAAAAAAAATATGAGGCGGGTCCTGGGCCGAGATTTTTGTGGGGCGAGTTGTCTTTGGTCCGAGTTGTCCTGATTCCGTCAGTGCGATGTCTGTTGAAGTGATAATAACCTTCATAAGCACACAATTAAATTCTCAATGTCATTTCGATTGAGCTGTGCAACGTACAACACTTGGAGAACTTTACTTGGCGCATATGACATGGTGTGTTTGACGACAGTATTTCTTTGCCCCGGAAGGTTGGCCTATATTCAAGAACGCTGCATGCGTTTTGTAGGCATCTGTTTTGGGTCTACATTGCTTATCGCAGAATTAATGAAAGATGGATACTTTCAATAAATATTTGTACAGATTATAAAGAGATGATATGTGTTTGCACTCTTCAGAAGTCATTATCGGCGAGCAATTAGCGGGCAATCAAATACGACACCTCGAACGTGTTTTTCGCAGTTTATGTACATGTACATCAGTCAGAATAACGCAAATGACTGACTTACGTTATAAATTTACATAGAAAGATGGCAACTTAATGAAAATTTTTACAAGGAGTAAAAATATTGCTGGATTAGCTATATATTAAATGGGTAAAACTACTTAACACATAGTATTGAAAACTTACTGCCGTACCCGGAGCCAATCCTCATAGGACTTTCTCCAGGTACGGTTCCGTACCTGGAGACCCAGAGTCTCGGGGTACGTTTCCGTACCTGGAGACCCAGGGTCTAGGGATACGGTACCGTACCCGGAGACACTTCCTATAGATAAACTTAACCACAGTGCTGGAAACGGCCAGTGGCCAGGTGGCCAAATGCTCCTATTTTTTGTTTCGGGCCACCAGAAATCTCCATAATATGACCTTTAGTGGCCCAAATTTATCTTTTTGGCCATACTAAATGAATGTAAACTTTAGCTCGTGGATAATTTGGGCCACTGAAAGTTAGGCCTGCTAAGCTTTCGGGCCACCACATTAAACTTGGGAGTTTCCAGCACTGTAACCATTGTGTAAAACACCATGTTTCTAATCCATTTTCCTTTATAACACTTTTTGTCCATTAATAAAGCGGCTGAAATTTAGCCCTGGGTATTCACTGCTTCCAAGGACGCTTTCTCTTGTGTTTATTTACCCATCCGTGCTAAATATAGGCTGCAGCTACACAGCTTCCCGCGCTGAATATGTCAAGTACGGTGGCACGAAAGTGCCATATATGCATAGGTGTGCAGTTTGTAGACTCCTTGCTAATTCAATGTTTTCAATGTTCAAATAATTTTGTTAAGGTTTGTTTCCAGCCTGGGATCCTTCAGGAAGATATTTCAGGAGATCTTATTTATTTCAGATATTATCTGATTTTAAAATCTGGTATGTATTTGTTCTGTTATTGAGAGGTCATGTCTTTCAGTCCTCAGTAAATTTCTATTTCTGATTTTAATGTTTGTTTTAACATTGTTCATAATATATAACATGAACTCATTGTTTTAAGACAGGTTTATAACACAGCTATGGGCCACCATAGTTTTTCAGGGGAATCAGTTTCTCAGCGCATGATACCTGCCTCAGCCAATGAACTATCGGTAATACATAAGGGATATTTTGATTGGCTAATTTCTACACGGGTCCCTATAAAACTAGAAAAGGAACCAAAACGAAACGAAACAAAACGCAAGGAAACGAAACAAAACGCAATGGAACGAAACGAAACGCAACGAAACGAAATAGAAATAAAACGAAATGGAGCAAAATCAGAAAAATACCTGAAAGTATCACAATAGAACAGCACCACATATTAATGCAAAAGGAAGACTAAAAAAGCCCCATGTTTATCCATATACATTGCTATATGAAGTTACCAAGTTACTGGGTATTTGTCAGATCAAATACATTAACTTGTAAACAGATACTTGGCTGAACTGTTTAATTTGATAAACTGACATTCGATTTTGGGGCCTCATTTGGTCTTTGGGTGTTTTGGTCTGGGCATTTTCTTTATTATCTTTATAGTTTTTGATTGTTTTTTAAAGATAATTAATATTTATTTTTACTTATTTTTAGCTCGCCTGAACGAAAGTTCAGGAAGAGCTATTGTTGTCACCACAGCGTCCGCGTACGTGTCCGCGTCAGCGTCCGCGTCGGCGTTCGGATTGGATGTTTTGGTTAAAGTTTGTTAAAGACCTATATCTCCTTAACCCATGGATGGATTCTTTTGATACTTGCACTGTAGTTAGATATTGGTCTAAGGTTTAACAGGTTACCACCCCCACCCCACTCCGTGACCTTGATGTCAAGGTCATGGACTTAGAAAATTTGTAGTTTTTTTGGACTTGATGTTTTGGTTAAAGTTTTATAAAGTCCAATATCTCCTTAACGGGCTTAACCCATGGATGGATTCCTTTGATACTTACACTAAAGTTAGATATTGGTCTAAAGTTTTCAAAGGTACTACCCCTATTCCCCTCTGTGACCTTGATGTCAAGGTCATGGACTTAGAATATTGTCTTTTTATTGATTGGATGTTTTGGTTAAAGTTTTTTAAAGACACATATCTCCTGAACCCATAGATGAATTCTTTTTATATAAATTTGCACTGTAGTTAGATCTACAGAGTACTCCCCCAACCCCGCTCAGTGATCTTGAGTCAAGGTCAGCGACTTAGGAAATTTTTGTCTTTTTTAAAGTTTTGTAATTGCAAACTGATTCATAATGCTTTGCAGAGATTTAGTTTATACTTGAACTGATGTTAGACTCTTTTTTGAGTTTTTACAGAACACCTTATACTTACCCCACTGGATGACCTTGAAGTCAAGGTCATCGACTTAGAATTTTGTCTTAAAGATTTTGGTTAAAGTATTATATTTATGAAGACATAATTTCACAGTGCCACGATGATGGACTCAGTTGAAACTAATACTTGGACTGATGTTAGATAATGGTTCAGGGTTTTGATACATCCTAGCCCCCCCCCCCTCCCCCTCCCCCCCCCCTCTCCCCCTACCCGTCAGTTTTTAGCTCACCTGTCAAGGTGAGCTTATAGTATAGACTTGGTCCGTCGTCGTCGGCGTCGTCGGCGTCCACAATTTTAAACATCTTCTTCTCAGAAACCACTGGGTGGATTGAAGCCAAATTTCATATGGAGCATTAACAGGATGGGGGAACGAAAGTTTATATATTTGGTCCAGGTCACATGACCAAGATGGCCGCCACGCCCATATATGGTAAAAACCCTTCAAAAATCTTCTTCTCCAGAACCAAAAGGCCTATGACCTTGAAACTTGGTATGTAGCATTGGGCATGTGGGCCCATCATAATTTATATAAATCATGACCTTGTGATGACCTTGACCTAATTTATGACATGGTCAACTTTGGTACGTTAGGCTTTTATATGGGAAAACGCTTAAACGGTGGATTTCTCAGAAACTATTTAAGTCTAAGGTACAATACTTGGTATACATGGTTGACTAAATGACCAGATGAAGATATTATGTCACTAAAGGTCAAGGTCATTCCGTCGGACCATCCGTCGTCAAGATTTTCAAACATCTTCTCCTCTGAAACCACTTGGCCAATTGAAGCCAAATTTCATATGGAGTCTCAGTGGGATGGGGGAACAAAAGTTTATATATTTGGTCCAGGTCACATGACCAAGATGGCCGCCATGCCCATATATGGTAAAAACCCTTCAAAAATCTTCTTCTCCAGAACCAAAAGGCCTATGACCTTGAAACTTGGTGTGTAGCATCGGGCATGCGGGCCCATCAAAGTATATACAAATCATGACCTTGCGTTGACCTTGACCGTATTTACGGCATGGTCAACTTTGGTACGTTAGGCTTTTATATTGGAAAACGCTTAAACAGTGGATTTCTCAGAAACTATTTAAGTCTAAGGTACAATACTTGGTATATATGGTCGACTAAATGACCAGATGAAGCTATTATGTCACTAAAGGTCAAGGTCATTCCGTCGGACCATCCGTCGTCAAGATTTTCAAACATCTTCTCCTCTGAAACCACTGGGCCGATTGAAGCCAAATTTCATATGGAGTCTCAGTGGGATGGGGGAACGAAAGCTTATATATTTGGTCCAGGTCACATGACCAAGATGGCTGCCACACCCATATATGGTAAAAACCCTTCAAAAATCTTCTTCTCCAGAACCAAAAGGCCTATGACCTTGAAACTTGGTATGTAACATCGGGCATGCAGGCTTATCATATTTTATACAAATCATGAACTTGCGTTGACCTTGACCTAATTTACGGGATGGTCAACTTTGGTACGTTAGGCTTTTATATGGGAAAACGCTTAAACAGTGGATTTCTCAGAAACTATTTAAGTCTAAGGTACAATACTTGGTATACATGGTCGACTAAATGACCAGATGAAGATATTGTGTCACTAAAGGTCAAGGTCATTCCGTCGGACCATCCGTCATCAAGATTTTCAAACATCTTCTCCTCTGAAACCACTAGGCTGATTGAAGCCAAATTTCATACGGAGTCTCAGTGGGATGGGGGAACGAAAGTTTATACCCGGGGTCTGGGTCACATGACCAAGATGGCCGCCATGCCCATATATGGTAAAAACCCTTCAAAAATCTTCTCCTCCAGAACCAAAAGGCCTATGACCTTGAAACTTGGTATGTAGCATTGGGCATGCGGGCCCATCATAGTTCATACAAATCATGACCTTGCGTTGACCTTGACCTAATTTACGGCATGGTCAACTTTGGTACGTTAGGCTTTTATATGGGAAAACGCTTAAACAGTGGATTTCTCAGAAACTATGTAAGTCTAAGGTACAATACTTGGCATACATGGTCGACTAAATGACCAGATGAAGATATTGTGTCACTAAAGGTCAAGGTCATTCCGTCAGACCGTCAGTCGTCAAGATTTTCAAACATCTCCTCTGAAACCACTGGGCCGATTGAAGCCAAATTTCATATGGAGTCTCAGTGGGATAGGGGAACGAAATTTTATACCCGGGGTCTGGGTCACATGACCAAGATGGCCGCCATGCCCATATATGGTAAAAACCCTTCAAAAATCTTCTTCTCCAGAACCAAAAGGCCTATGACCTTGAAACTTGGTATGTAGCATTGGACATGCGGGCCCATCGTATTTTATACAAATCATGACCTTGCGTTGACCTTGACCTAATTTACGGCATGGTCAACTTTGGTACGTTAGGCTTTTATATGGAAAAACGCTTAAATAGTGGATTTCTCAGAAACTATTTAGGAAGTGTCTGCTGACAACCGGTTGTCACCAGACTTTTTGGACCAAAACCGTCTGCTGACAACCGGTTGTCACCAGACTTTTTGGTCCAAAAACGTCTGCTGACAACCAGCCATATATTTTCTATTAAATGGTTTTTAATTAGGTTTCCTTTCGCTGAATTTATATTGATATGTTATAAATATAACATAAGTTTTCTCACAGTTAATGCAAATGACTGTTTTTACTAGCATTCTTGCATTTTTTGGCATTGTTTTACATACATGCATATGAGAACTGTTTGTACTTGGATGTATGGAAACAAAATAATGTTGCCTTTAAATTTAGTCCTTATTTATTGCCTGTTGTTGTTTGTGATATATTATCTAACATTGTTGCTCTGTTCATGATAATAATACTTATATGGTCTGTCTCCCATTACAATTAAATCCTAGAATTAAACTTTGATCTTTAACAAAGGTGTTGGATCTGTTTGGCAGTTAGTTCTGAATGGCTTCTTAATGCATTTATCAAATTTGGTGCATCATATTATATTCATATGATCTTTACGTATCCGTCTGAAACATAAATGGCTCTTGTCATTGACCATATATAGTCAAGGCACTTGAGTCAAATATTTACACCATAACATCAAGACCCCAGCATCCTTACCCTGTCATATCCGGGTTCTAGAATTGATCAGCCGTGGTCCATGCTGGAAGAGATTTCTGTTTCATTTGATGCTAGTGAAATAAACTGAAATTTAAGAATACAGTAGGGAGTGGGGGGGGGGGGGGGGGTGGTATGCCCCTGTGATGACAGTCAGGGGCATTAGATTTGCTCCTGTCCATCTCGTTTCTCCTTCCGCTGATTCAAGAAGGGCAGTTGTCAGTTACTGGCGAAAGTAATGCACTTAGTACTGGTTAACCGCTTAGGAGGTCTAAGCCTGCCCAGGAATAGTGTGGTTAGGTTAACTGACCGTCCCGACATGACCTTAGTTGTTTACTGTGGACGTTAAGCATCAAATCAACCAACCAACCATCTGTCTGTCCGTCAATTCATCACACTTTAGGGTATAGAGTTTGTGTAATATCTAATATCAACTCTTCCCACAGTTTTCAATGGATCTTTTTCAAACTTTGCACACATGCTGTGGACATAATGAAGATGTGCATGTGGCCTTTTGATGGGGGTGAAATTAATTTTGACAAAACTACAGTCTACTGAACTTAGTCATTTTGGGCAGCTTTTTGCAGTGAGGGGTATGGAGTTTGTGTAGCCAACTCCTCTGACAGTTTTTAGTGGATTCTTTTCAAACTTTGTACACATGTTGTTGACATAGTGAAGATGTGCATGTGGCTTTTTGGTGGCTTAAATTTTATTTTGACAGAATTATGGCCTATTGAACTTAAGTCATTTTGGGCAGCCTATTTGCCTTACAGGATATGGAGTTTGTGTAATCAACTCCTTTTACAGTTTTCACTTGATCTTTTTCAAACTTTATGCACATGTTACGGACATAATTAAAAGGTGCATGTGGCATTTGATGGACATAAAATAAATTTTGACAGAATTATGGCCTTTCAAACTTAGTCATTGACAGCACCTTTTTGTGCTTTAGGGATGGAGCTTGTGTATTCAACTCTTTCACAGATTTCAATAGAATTTTTAGAGCATTTGCATAAACATTGAAAACAAAATGCCAATATGTATGTCGTTTAAATAGTATTTGTTGATAATAGACAGTTTTGTGATGTATACAGCTGTGTGACAGGTACCACATGGGGGCATCATTGTTGTCTTACAGACACAATTTTCTAGTTTGTTTTTAACTCACCTGAGCCATAGGCTCAAGGTGAGCTATTGTGATCAGTCAATGTCCAACGTTCATCTTGCTTTGTCCGTCATCAATAGTTTGCTTTAGATGAAAACTTCTCCGAAACCGCTAGGCCTAAGGCTTTGATATTGAACATCTTTTGCTTAAGAACCACTAGACTCAGATGCATGATGTTTGGTATGGAGCAATGTCTAGTACGACCTTTACCAAGTTTGTTCAAGTGGAACCCTAGGATCCAAAATGGCCCTGTAGCAGGGGGTTTTGGGTTCCAAAATAAAATAATCTTCTCCAGAAGTGCTAGAATCAGATGCATGAATTTTGGTATGTAGCATTGCCTAGTGGTCATTTACTTTGTTCAAATGGTGGCCCAAGGGCCCCAAATGGCCTGCCTCATAGGGTCCTGGGTTTGAACCATAGAAATACATACGAAAATATTCAAAAATCTTCTTCAGAACCACTGGGCTCAGATGCTTGAAATTTGGTATGTAGCATTGCCTAGTGGTCTTTTACCAAGTTTATTCAAATGATAGCCTCAGGGTCCAAAATGGCCCTGTCCCATTGGGTCCTATGTTTGAACCATAGAAATGCATAAGAAATTATTCAAAAATCTTTTTAGCTCACCTGAGCCATAGACTCACGATGGTCGAGCTATTGTGATCAGTCAATCATGCCGTTAGTTGTGCCTTTTTTGTCATCAACAATTTGCTTCATAGGACATTGTCTCCTAAACTTGACCAGACCTGGCAGGAGTGAACCTTATATGTCCCTCTTTGAAATTATTCAAATGGTTCTAGTCCATGGCATAACTAGGTCAAATGAGTTGAAATAGGTTTTTGGAATAACTTTGAAAATCTTCTTGTATAAAACCACAAGGCCTAGAGCCTTGATATTTGGTATGTATCATCACCAGGTGGTCCTCTACCAAGTTTGATCAAATTATGGTCCTAGGGCCAAAATGGCTTTGCCCTGGGGTCACTTTTTTTTAAATTTGGCTTTTATAGGGAAAACATAAAAAAATCTTCTTGCCTAAAACCACTGGATGTAGAGCCTTGGTAATTGGTATGTGGCATTGATCACCTAGTTGTCCACTACCAAGTTTGTTAAAATTATGGCGCTGGGGTCAGGTGCCCTGCCCTGGGCGTCACGTTTTACATAGGCTTTTAATGGTGTAGATATTTAACTTAATCATGTGTAGATATTTAACTTCATTATTGGTTTCCATTATCCATACATATAAAGTACAAACAGTCCACATATATATGTAAGGCACAATGACAAGAGTGCAAGAATCATGCAAGTAAATATGGTCATTTGCCTTATCTATGAGAAGCTTTATCATGTTTATGTTATATTTATAACATATTTATAACATATTAAAACAAATTCAGTTAAATTAAACCCTATTTAAAACCATTTAATAGAAATTATTTAGCCGGTTGTCAGCAGACGTTTTTGGTCCAAAAAGTCTTGTGACAACCGGTTGTCAGCAGACGTTTTTGGTCCAAAAAGTCTGGTGACAACCGGTTGTCAGCAGACCTCGCCAACTATTTAAGTATTAGGTACAATACTTGGTATACATGGTCGACTAAATGACCAGATGAAGATATTATGTCACTAAAGGTCAAGGTCATTCGGTCGGAACATCCATCGTCAAGATTTTCAAACATCTTCTCCTCTGAAACCACTGGGCCGATTGAAGCCAAATTTCATATGGTGTCTCAGTGGGATGGGGGAACGAAAGTTTATACCCGGGGTCTGGGTCACATGACCAAGATGGCCACCATGCCCATATATGGATCTAGTTATCTTGGCTAAAGGTGGTTTGTCTGTATTGTGTCAACATTTTTAAAGGACTTCTCCTCTGAAACTACTGGGCAGATTTCAATTTAATTTCAAATGCAGCCTTCAGGCAAAGCGGGAAACAAAGTTTATATATTCGGTCCACTCACATGACCAAGATGGCCACCATGCCCATATAATGGCAAAAACCTTGAAAAATCTTCTTCTCCAGAACCACTGGGCCAATTGCCTTGAAACTTGGTATCTAGCATCTGGGACTGTAGTACTACCAATTTTATATAAATTGAGCATATACTGACAGGTGAGCGATCGTTGCCCTTGGGCGACTTGTTTTACCTTAAGCTCATGGACTTTGAAATTTTATTTCATTTATTTTATTTTAATTTTATTTTAAGACTTGCATGTATTTCTGAGATAGCTTTTGTTTATAAATGTGTTTTCATTATGGACATGCTTGCATGAAGTTTTATGCATAGCATTCCCAATTACCCCCCCCCCCCCCCCCCACACACACACACACACCCTACCCCCCCCACCCCGTACCCCCTACCCGTCTGTTTTTTTACCTCAAGCTCATGGACTTTGAAATTTCATTTCATTTTTTTACTTAAATTTTATTTTAAGACATATTTCTGAGATAGCTTTTGTTAATAAATGTGTTTTCATTATGGAAATGCTTGCATGAAGTTTTATGCATAGCAGTCCACACCACCATAGCGGCTGTGTGATGAGCAAGCACCAATTCAGGCGAGCTATGCTGTCAGGCGACAGCTCTTGTTTGTTGTGGAACGTCGTATGAGCTTTTCGGCATTATTCGGGCTACCCGCTCCATACATATGACCCAGGTTCCTGAAATAGTGTTCTTGCCTCGGTCCCCAACAATTATTTTTATGCGCAACAATTCAGCCAAATATCTGTTTTAAAGTTAATGTATTTGATCTAACAAATACCCAGCAGGGGTTTTCCTAGGGACCAAAATGCCATTGGCCTGCAGGGCCACCTGGCCGGAAAATCTACTGGCCATCCAAATTTTCAACTGGCCTGACTATTTTTCCAATGCGGAGTATACAGGACTAATTGTATTCAATAAAAAAAAGCACCATTAAAATGTATGATCCTTTATCACCAAATATCCAGTCTTATCTGTAGTTGTTTAGTATCCGAATGTTTAAGATAATAGTTAGACATCAAAACAGCAGCTAGAGAGTCATGTGTGAAGAAATGGCAGAGTAGATGGGAGCAGTCAGACAAGGGAAGAACATTGTATGCTTACAGACCAAAGGTGGATGTAAAGAAAAAGAAGTACTGCAAGCCCAAATTTCCCCGAATTATATCAAAGTTACGAACTGGATATTGCTTAAATGAATATTTACATAAAGTAGGCCTTTCAGATTCTCCACACTGCACTTGTGGGGAGGTAGAATCAATTGAGCATTACATACAGGAATGTGAAAACTACGAAAACCTAAGAGAAGAATTATCAGTAAGATTATATCAGATGACTGGATTAACGGAGTGGACCCCAGCTTTATTTCTAGACATGAAAATAAGGGATGACCATGAAGAAAACAGACTGCAGTTAATTGAGATTTTTGACGGCTTTGTGAGGAGATCAGCTCGGTTCACAACAAACTAGTCTTTTACCGTAAATTGAGTAAGCGCGCACCACCAAAAAAGTACAGGCGAGAAAGTACTGGGTTTTACCATTGAAGATATCATTTACCCGCGAGATACTTCGGCCATTAAGGGCTTGGATTACAACGATTACAACGATAATTAACCCATTAAGCCAAGTCTGATACCTCATGATATAGCAGGGAGGTTTTCTTGTAATTGGTGCATCCAGTAACATAAGAGCCAACTGTGTCCCTAGTTTTACAAATTGAACATTTCATTCCTAGGGCATCATCAAACTCGAGCCACTCCAGGCACTTGAATTCAGTCAGCCACCCAGGTTGAAAGTACCGATGGCGGCCAGACTGTTCGTTTTTGTCTCGGACTTAAGCAGCTGTTTTTGTTTTTTAGATGGCGGGGATTGAAATAAGTGCAGAAGTTCTTTGGGGTCCATTTTTTTTTACATGTGACTTCTGCGATTCATCCCCAAGTTTCATCGGTCGGCCATATTGTCTAATTTGCAATGCGAGGAGAAATTTCATTGGATTAAACATTTCTGATCGTCCAATGAAATCATCCGTAGCAAAACGAAAGTAGACTGGTTTTCAGATGGTTTTTGCTTCAAGTTTGAAACAAACTGAATGTCCTGAAATGACTCCCCGAAATTCAACTGGCCTGACGGACCATCTACAGTGGGATTTAACTGGCCCGAGGCCAAAATCAACGGGCCCGGGCCAACGGACCCGCGCTTAAAAAAAACCCTGCCCAGTAACTTGGTAACTTCATATAGCAATGTATAGGGATAAACATGGGACTTTTTTAGTCTTCCTCTTGCATTAATATGTGGTGCTGTTCTATTGTGATACTTTCATGGTGTTATTCAGATTTTGCTCCATTTCGTTTTATTTCTATTTCGTTTCGTTGCGTTTCGTTTCGTTGCATTTTGTTTCGTTTCGTTGCGTTTTGTTTCATTTCGTTTCGGTTCCGTTTCTAGTTTTATAGGGACCCATTTCTACAGACTTCAATCTGGGGTGCATATCTACACTATGCTGGAGAACTCGGCTGTAATTTTGCGTAGTAAAGCGTGAAAATAGACAAATTATTTCATATACGATGAAAAACAGGCAGCAATATTGGTATCTTTAGAATGCCGTGCACGTTCCTGTTAGGCTATCGGTAACACATGACGCCAGGATACTGGAACGCACCAACACACCGGAACGCACCTGCAATTATCGAAATGCATTATCTGTTAGAAGCTGTCCTTACTTTTATGTTATTCAAGGACTACAATTTTATTGTTTTTCAGTTTTAAGTGGATAATGAATTAGTTTTTAATTCGGTCGATTGAATTACCCCAAAACACCTTAATCCACTGCAAACCACAAAAAACGCCCATCAAAACCACCAAAATGAAATCACTCCAAACCAAATTTGGTATTTTACAGGTACTTACACCACTTTAGAAATGATTGCTCATACTGAAATTATTTAGGTTTGGTTTGGTTTGTTTCAAGGCCATAATTAGCCGCGCTGTTCTCACTTGTATAAACTACTATAGATAAGTAAAGTCAAATTAATCACTCACAGTATAATCCTGTATAAGAACGCATATTTGGTCACAGATAATAAAACATGCATAAGCATGCATATAAATCCTGTAAAGATTATTTTTTTATTTTTATTTTTTTTTATTTTTTTTTTTTTAATCAATATTTTCTATTTCTATACACATTTATATGAAATTTGCTTTATGGGCCCATTTATTTGTCTGGAGTACTCCTCAGTTTTCCCTTAACAACATGAAACCATCCATATCAAAATGCTAAGTGTGGCCGGTTCGACCATTACTCAGCACATTGCATTAAGATTGGCAAAACGTGACAAAATCAAAAAATAAACATAACATGGCACACTCATACAATGTCAAAAAAGATGGATTTTTCAACATTGAAACTTGTACATCATACCAATATATCAAGTGTAGCCGAAACAGCCACTTCCAATATATTTCATGAAAATCAACAAGCTTTTATTCAACATGGAGCAAACATGATACGCATTCATTTTCCTCAAACAGATGAATTTGCTCTTCCTATAAGAGAGAGTAAAGTCTGTGATACCCATAAATGATGAGAACCAAAAAGCTCTTCGCAGGCCCAACCTTACGTTGACAGCATTGAATCGCAATTGGTTTCATGCCTATAATCATTGGTTATGGCCAACCACAGACCTTACATTCTCAGAATTTAAATGTTGCAAGCAACCTTGGTTGGAATAACACAGCCTCATGCTCCAGCAACAACGCTGCGGCCCTTCCCGCTGTACGGACAGTCCACACTCGCAAGGAAGAGCAACAACGTTATGGTGAACTGTTTATTCTTTAGTTATAAATTTAAGATAATTGATTACACTTGCAGCTATACGGAAGAATTGTTATTAACCAATGTATAGGCTATATATTTGAATTTCGTGTATATGTGCTTCCATGAAGTATATATATATGTCTACATAAATGGCATACATACATATACATGTACCACAACATTATTATCAGCACATACTATATAAAAGTCAATTTTTCTGCATAAAAAGTTAATGTTTATGTCGTACCGGTTATTTTATCTATATGATCAAATTACTTACCACATTCTGACTGTGATAGGCCACCGTAAGTATCGCATTGATAGTATTGGAATCCCGGTAACTATTTTAGACTACACAGCTGTGTAAACCAATCGTTGAGTCTATGTATATATAAAATGACGTGTATGAATGGGGTGTGCATTTTTACCTTTTAACCAATAAAATACTGCACTGCATGTCACCTGCACATTACGTCAGCGAGCGCCCTTCGCATTTCCCCATTTTCATAGTCGTGGATAGACGTTATTTTTCTTCGTCAAGAAGTTTAGTTTATAATCATCATCCATTATGGATTTTGCCAGCTATGTTTATTTCCCTGCTGTGTATAGTATTGTTTACTATAGCGTGCTGGTAATTTAATGTGTCTGTGGCTTCACTTGTATTTATTTGAAGACTTCTGGTATGTCCTTTGTTCCTTATATCATGAAAATGGCAGCTTCCAAGCGAGGACTAATGTTGCTACATATTCATTATTTCTGACATGCATAATGTCTGGTTTATGATCAAAGTATTTCAGTCATGTATTGAGTAATGTTTATCTTATACATGGGCTGTCCTTGCAGTACATGTGACTGTAAATTGCATAGTTCAGTAATGACTGATTTAATAATATATATTGATATTGATTGATGCCATCATTAAAGTAGCTTATTCTTCACAGAATTGTTTGTGTATATAGTAATCATATATCCTCATGTGCCCATTTCTTTCATCTTGTAATATTCTCATTCTAGGGCACCCTTTTAAAATACAGTTTGACACAAGTTCATCTCCAGTTGTTATTACATTCCACTAATAACAAGCGATTCATTGTCTCGTGACATTTACTATTTTATTTTATAATTTTGAAGTCATAAAAGGCATAAACAAAAGGTTTGCATGGTATTTTAACCGGAAACAGAATTAAGAAAAATGGTTTGGGGTGGTTTTTATGCGGTTTGGGGTAATTCGATGGACCCTTTTTAATTGGAAACAAATTAGTTTGATTTTCGATTTGTTTTCAATTTGATGAAATTTATTGTGTTACAGGATAACATACATGGATACCAAATGGTATCATCTGTGCTATTCTGATACAAAATGTCAGTATAGGACACAAATAATACCGTTCACTAAATAAGCGACTTAAGAACTTCATATTAATCCAAATAACCATTATCTGTGTGGAAAACCCTTTATTTTATAGTGTGTTCCGGTAATTACAGGTGTGTTCTGGTGTTTTGGTGTGTTTTGGTATTTCTATGGACCGAAAATTCTGAACCCAATTGTTACTGACAAGGACAAGATGTTGTCTCTTTTGTTTTCATTCAATGTTTTTTTTCTTCAAATTTTCTATTAGTATAACCAAATGCTCACATAGGACATCTATCTGACTCTGAGTCATACGTTTTCATTTTTGTTTCGTTTTCCTTCATACACCGATGCGATCATACCGGATCATTATATCAGAGGACTCTTCTGTGGTGGAAGAAAGCAAGAAGTAGTTCTCAGCTGTATAGGGACAGGGAAATACTCTGTGAAACCACCGCAACCCGGAAGGGAACAGCCAACCATTCATACTTGCCAGCGCCAGGTTTGAACCTACGTGGCAGAGGTATGTAGCCAGTCTACGTTTTGTAGGTAAACCTCGCTACCAACTGAGCTATCAGGGCGCCAGATCACCAACAAGCGAAATGTTTTTCTGACTTCTTATAGCGTTCAATGACAGACTTCAAAAGAAGCAGCAAAAGCCAAGTACCTTGGAGTCCTCATAGACACTAAACTGTCCTGGAACAGCCACATTGATGCAGTGACCAAAAGGGCCAATCAGACTATCCCTTTACTTCGCAGAAATCTTTCAAGCTGCCCAAAGGATGTTAAGGCCAAATGCTACAAGTCCATAATTCATCCTCAGCTCGAGTATCTTGCGACCGTATGGGACCCTGCAGTGATTTTTTGTTGCACCTGCTAAATTAGCAAGCTGTGATGTAGGAGTTCGCTTTTCCGTCCATCTGTCAGTCATTCCGTCTGTCCCTCCATCCACAATTATGTAGACCCTTACGTTCATGTCCATTATTCTCAATCTTATGACAATTACACTCATCAAACCTGGTATAAAGTTTCTTCTTAGAATGGCCCTGAGGAACCTTGCACTTATTTTGACCTTTGACCTATGTTTCATGTTCTATTTGACTTCTTAAAATTTTATGCCAAAAATTAGGTCAACCCTAGTGTTTAAGTTCATTTCTCTTCATCTGTGATACCATACCTGCAATCTTCAAACAAGGAATAAAATTTTTTCTTAGAATGGTCTAGAGGATTGTTGCCTTTATTTTGACCTTTGACCTATATTTTATGCTCTGCTGACTTAGTAAAATTTTACTTTAAAAATTACGTCAACCCTACAGTGCTCCAGATAATTTTCTTTTCAGTCAGTACCGTACTGGTCAAAATTTTCTTGGATCAGTATCCACGATTGTGCTTCAGTATTTGCACTGAATGGATGGAAATAACATGTATTTAATAGTATTTCAGACTGTGACTTTTCCTTCTAAAATACTGTTTCTGCTTTCACTGTATGAAAATATATGCTTTTATATACCCCAAAACACAAAATCGAAATCTGATTTATCAAGCATGACTCGTCTATATGAAAGCAGCTTCTGACTGCTTCACAAAATCTAAATCTCAAACTGAAACTGATGTACGTGAAACTAGGCTGTCGTACTGCTATGCATCTGAATGACACACATGAAAAAAGGTCTCTGCTAAATAGTAACATGAACCAAAACCTTTAAATATGATCTAAAATATCTGGATAGAAACTAAGATCCATCAAGACTAAAGAAGTCCACAGACCATAGTATATGTCAGTTGGTTTCTGTAGCCATTTTAGACATTGGTTTGTGTTATTTGTGTGTGGCTTTGAGTGCTCTTGAGTACTCAATGTCCCAACAATTGTATTACATGATCAAGAATGCCTTTGCTTCAGTAGACACTTCCAAGTTTACCAAACATGTTCTATGCCTCATGTCTTTGTGTAAAAACGCCAAGTTTACAATGCTAAATTGGTGGGACGAAATCGGCTTATGCTAATCACACTAGATTTGAACTGCAAATTTCTACCCCTTTCTTAGTGCGGTGCTAACGGCAGCTGAGATAATAGCATTTAAAATCTCGTAATTGCAGCAACAGTTTTCCACAGATTTGTCTTCAGGCTCAAAAACCGTAGAGTTGAGGCCTGCTTGTCAATTCTCAAAGCCATGCTGCCTACTTACAGTTTTAAAACGACTGGTTTACAATCCATCTATTTTCAATTCATTGGATAGACTAATTCAGGAGTAAAATATTTAAAAACAGTCAGCTTCTAGGTGACTGCAACGCATATGGAAGCTCAATCACCTTCATGATATTATAATGCAAGCGTCTGTGGGAACTCATCCAGGTGGTACGGTTTACAAAAAAAAAGACGTAACGGCTTGAAAGCAGCCGTACCGGGTACCAAAAAATATTCTTAAGTCAGAAATAGTTACAATTATTTATAAAAGTAAAAAGTATGCAAAGACCAGGAACTGAAACAATCAAAATCCAAATCCAGCCCTCAAACCATAGTAGGAAACAACTAAGATTACAAATAATCAAGATACAGAGAACATATGGCCAACCGAGTGAGCAGCTTGTTCCCAAAAGGTGGCCACTCAGCAACCCAAACCGAACCAAAAATAATAAGAACATACATAAGGTAAAACATCACAGAAAATCTGACACCAAAAACAGGCAACAGAGAACCACAACAGAACTACCGCCTTGGAATGGTCAGTAATGAATATTACTGGGGGGCTTAAATCGATTTTACAGGCCCAACCTCACCCTCAGTTTCTGAAGTGGTACAAAACATTTAGTCGGTTGTTCGGTTCGCACGATAACCCTCTAACTCGTCAATGAATCATCACGGTAAACACATAAATCAAATTTCAACACCATGAAGAAGCAAAGACGAGGACTCAACAGATACAACGGGCCGTCTGACAGGTGGAGATCCCTGGCCTGCCAAACAATAGACTAAATATAGTGAAACCCACAGGAATATACCAAAATACACTGTCTACATGTATATTGTTACCATATTACACTTAAATATTATCAGACCAACTGGCATCCAGAGAGAGATCGAGGTGCAAGGACAGGTTTAACTTTAAGGTTCAAATACCTTGGAGCAATTGTTGCAGATGATGCCTCAAAACCAGAGGTTCTCTCAGGGATTGCACAAGCCACTGCTGCTTTGACAAGCTGAAGATAATTTGGAGAGATAAGTAAACAACATCCTAGGTGAAACTGATTTGCTCCTTTGTCATGCCCATAGTTCTGTATGCCTATGAACCATTGACCTTGATAGCATAGTTAGAGAAAAGAATGCAGGCCTTTGAGAGGAGATGCTACTGAAGGTTACTGAACATCTCTACAAGGACTGTGTCACTAATGAGGATGTTTGCAAAGATCCAACCGTCCATTGGATGACCTTGGAGGAGTGACGGTAGTGTAGTGGATAGCACACTGGACTACCAATCCAGAGGTTGCAAGATCAATCCCCTGCTTCTCCGGTCTTTCTGATGAGACTTTACAAGAGGTCCCATCTCTGTATGACCTGGATGTTGGTGGGAGGTTAAGCCCGAACCCGAGTTCACCCATTCTCTTACTCTTGACCTTGGTCAAGAAACAGAAACTGAGGTGGTTTGGCCACATCTCAAGGTGGCAAAGATGATTCTATAGGACAAAGTAAAAGAAAACAAAAATAGAGGTAGACAGAAGAAGAGATGGGAAGACAATATTAAAGAGTGGACAGGGATTGACTTGGCTAGCACAACTAAGGCAGCTGAGGTCAGGACTAGGTAGAAGGGGAATGTTGCAAAGTCATCTGTGGTGCCCAATTGACCTTGCAAGGTTATGGGATATGGTAGAGACTAGATTAACAGCCCTCACATTATACTAAATTGCTACATGTACATACAGGCATGTAAATGGCCCAAGCCAGGCACATACCAAGAACCTTACCAGCCTGCAGTCTGCAAAGACATCTTGCTTATTAATTTTATGCATGGTACCCTGTACAAACAAAAATGAGGGTCCCAAAGACTTTTCAAATTTTGGAACTTGGGAAAAACCTGTTGCAGATTATGTGCTTGTGATGCTTGGATTGAAAAATCCTCAGCATATCAAAATGTAGCTCCTCTTTGCTTCACAGCTTGCCATTCACATTTTCTTGTGCTGAAGTATTTTTAATCCACCCACCCCTCACACTCGTCTGGTTAGTTTTAATTCAAACTTTTCTTTGCTTCAGTGGAGTCTATGCAGTACCATCTTGGTGGAAAAAGACATCAGAATGCCATCAAATTTTGGGAAGAGCGCCAACAACAGGCCCAGCTTAGCATCTTTGTCAGAGGGTTTCCAAATGGCACCAAAGAGGAAGAACTCTGGGAATATTTTTCTCAGTATGGTCGTGTTACAAAAGTTACCATTGTTAAGCCAAAGGTAGGTTGAAGGATAGATACTTAGTCCCACAAAGTTGCATTAATTGTTACTTAATTTTGCCATTCTGAGAGCTGATTCCCATAAGAGTTTCAAATCTCGCTTTTGTTTTTTAGCTCACCTGAGCCTTTAGGCTCATAGGTGAGCTTATAGTATAGCCAGGCAAACCGTTCTATTCTATTCAATTGTCCATTTTCCATTGTCAACATTTTCAAACATCTTCTCCTCTGAAACCACTGGGCCGATCGAAGCCATATTTCATATGGAGCCTACCTAGGTTGGGGGAACAAAAGTTTGTTCGGGGTATCTGGGTCACATGACCAAGATGGCCGCCACACCCATATATGGTAAAAACCTTTCAGAAATCTTCTTCTCCAGAACCAAAAGGCCGATGACCTTGAAACTTGGTATGTAACATTGGGCATGTGGGCCCATCATAATTAGCTCACCTGAGCCGAATTCTCACAGGCGAGTTTATAGTATAGGCAGGCTTCCGTCATCTGTTGGCTGTCATCCGTCCATCGTCAGTCCGTCAACATTTTCAAACGACATCTCCTCTGAAACTACAAGGGGCATTGTTACCAAATTTCATGTATGGCATCTATAGGCAGGGGGAACCAATAATACTGTTTTTTATCTAAATCGCTACAGAACTTTGGTTGCTATGGCAACTTAAAGTTTCCATTGACTTGTATGGGGAAAATTGAAAATTTGCATTTATTGCTATGTCACTGCAGATATTTTGACAAAACTTTTACAGAAATGTTCCTTGAGTAGTCCTCTATCAACCACTTGAAATTTATGTAGATTACACAATTTGGCTGGTTGCCATGGCAACCGAAAGGTTGAAAATAGAAAATATATTCAAAAATCATCTCCTCAGAAACTATGCAACCAATAAAGCTCAAACTTCACAGAAAGGATCTTAGTACTAGCTTCTAAAAAAGTACTGTTTTTCTTGGCAATTGCTCTGGCAGTTTGGTTGCTATGGGAACTTAAAGTTACCATTGACTTAAAATGGCAAAATAGAAAATTGCATTTATTGCTATGCCACAGCAGATATTTTGACAAAACTTTCATAGAAATGTACCTTGAGTAGTCTTTAACCAGCCTTTTTAAATTTATGCAAATTGCACAATTTGGCTGGTTGCCATTGCAACCAAATAGTTAAAAATAGAAAAATATTAAAAAATATCTTCGCAGAAACTGTGAGGCCAATAAAGCTCAAACTTTACAGAAAGAACCATAGTACTAGCCTCTAAAGAATTACAGTTTTTCATGGCAATTACTCCTGCAGTTTGGTTGCTATGGCAACTAAGAGTTTCCATTGACTTATAATGGGGAAAATGGAAATTGGCAATTTTTGCTGTCTCACTGCATTTATTTAGATTTTCTTTCTACAGAAATGTTTCTTGAATCGTCCTCGATGTTTCATATGAATTTTCTCCAAATCGCTGATTTTGATTGGTTGCCATGGCAAAATATAGGCTAAATGTTCGAGAGAAAAAAAATGAAAAAATCCTCTGCTCAGAAGCCATATGGGGGATGAAGCTGATATTGTGCAAACATGTTGATGACAGAAGCCTCTACATGACTTTTGTTTTTTCTTCCAACCCCATAAGAACTTTGGTTGCTATGGCAACTTATAGTTTCCAGTGACTTATAATGGGAAAAGTGAAGCCATGAGGAGGATGAAGCTGATACTTTGCATACATATTAATAACATTAGCCTCTACCTAAAGTATGTTTCATATTATCATTGCCCATGTGGACTGGTTGCTATGGCAACTTAAAGTTCCATAGACTTACAATGGGGAAAGTGGACATTTGGTATTTATTTCTGTGATACTGCAGATAGTTTGACAAAAGCTTAACAGAAATGTTCCTAGAGTAGTCCTCTATCAGCCATATGAATTTTGCTCAAAGACCTGATTTTGATTGGTTGCCATTGCAACTGAAAGGCCAAATTTTCAATTTTTTCCTTTTTTTTTTTTTATTTTTTTTTTAATGCCAAAGATCTTCTCAGAAGCCATTAAGTGGGGATAAAGCTTATTTTTTGCATAAATGTTTGTGATATTATCCTCTACGTAAATGGTGTGTTTTATTGCTGTTGTGCATGTTGTTTTGTTGCTGTGGCAATTTAGTTTTTCCAACATAACCTCAGTGCTCAGGTGAGCGATATAGGGCCATTGGGCCTCTGGTTTAGTATGCAGCTCATGTTTTTTTTTTCTTTCTAAAAAATGTAAAATTGGAAGATGTACTCTATCCAATTTTACATTGTAAGAAAACCAAACAAGAACTATGTACTTGAGTGTTTGTTGCTTGTATAAAAGAATAAATTGAAAGGTTTTAAAATCTTTAAGAGTTCCTTCAAGAGTAGAGAACACATTTGAAAGAAGGAACATGGGCCATATTTCGAAGTTTTGGCTTATTAAGCCTCATCAGTGACCCTGACAATATCTGGTGACGAAAGCCAGAGAAAAAATAATGCAATTTCTTAATTTCAGTAAGGCAGTCGATTCAAAGACTGATTATCAAAAAGGGGTCCAAATGAATAAAATGTGATGATTTAAACCAATAAAAAAATCTGATTTCTCAGAATATATCCTCTGATATCCTTATGGATGATGTACAGGGAGACGTTTTACGAACACCACATGACACAACACCAGCTGCAGTGACGTCAAATTAAATCTTTAAGAGCTCCTTTAAGAGCAGAGAACACATTTGAAAGAAGGAACATGGGCCTTTACTTTGAAGTTTAGGCTTAGTAATTAAGCCTCATCAGTGACCCGGACGAAAGCCAGAGAAAAAAAAGCCATTTAAGCGCTTCAGATAGCCTTGTAAGAAACTGTTGAGAGAGTCTCACTTAGTCTTACCAGATCTCACTTAAACAGGGCTTGACAAATCAAAATTAGACCTACTTGTCCGGTACAGAGCTGCTGCTCCAAAATGCTGAAATTCTTCAGTTTTTCCTATGTAGCTTATACATTTTTCTGGGCAAGTAAGAAAATATTTTACTTGCCCAGCAAAATTTTAGACTTGTCCCGGGCAGCAGGAAAGTGGATTTGTCAGGCCCTGCTTAAAAACTCATCAGATCGCAGTTTACAGTTTATTTCATGTATGAGTGATGAGAACGAGGAAGGAAAACCTTCCAATTTTGAATATGGTGAATCAGCGCTGTAGATGAGAAGGAGTAGTAGTATTTGGATGTAGGGGTAATTTGTTAATTTTCGATGAAAGCATGTATTGTGACCCCTCATTAGAACTGTCCCGGCGAAAAGATTGTAATGAGGGGACAAAAAAAGAAAAATAATCCCATAGGGGAAAGTCGGGTAACTTCGGACATGGGGGTAAATTCGGACATACCCATTGCAAACAGTGAAAATCCAGATGAGACGACTCATAATGAGCTGTCTCATCAGGATTTTCACTGTTTGCCCAGTTATTTTTAGCTCACCTGAGCCGAAGGCTCACAGGTGAGCTTATAGTATAGGCAGGCATCCGTCGTCCGTCAGTCGTCCGTCGTCCGTCAACATTTTCAAACGACATCTCCTCTGAAACTACAAGGCCCATTCTTACCAAATTTCATATATAGCATCTATAGGCAGGGGGAACCAATAGTACTGTTTTTTATCCAAATCGCTTCAGAACTTTGGTTACTATGGCAACTTAAAATTTCCATTGACTTGTATGGGAAAAATTGAAAATTTGCATTTATTGCTATGTCACTGCAGATATTTTGACAAAACTTGTACAGAAATGTTCCTTGAGTAAATTTATGTAAATTGCACAATTTGGCTGGTTGCCATGGCAACCGAATAGTTAAAAATAGAAAAGATATTCAAAAATCATCTCCTCAGAAACTATGCAACCAATAAAGCTCAAACTTCACAAAAAGGATCTTGGTACTACCCTCTATAAAAATACTGTTTTTCTTGGCAATTGCTCCAGCAGTTTGGCTGCTATGGCAACTTAAAGTTGCCATTAACTTATAATGGGAAAATTGAAAATTTGCATTTATTGCTATGTCACTGCATATATTTTGACAAAACTTTTACAGAAATGTTCCTTGAGTAGTCCTCTATGATTATCAATCACATGAAATTTATGTAAATTGCACAATTTGGCTGGTTGCCATGGCAACCGATTAGTTGAAAATAGAAAAGATATTCAAAAATCATTTTTGCAGAAACTATGATGCCGATAAAGCTCAAACTTTACAGAACGGATCTTTGTACAAGCCTCTATAGAATTACTCTTTTGCATGGCAATTGCTTCAACAGTTAGTTTGGTATGGCAACTTATGGATTCCATTGAAATATAATGGGGAAAATGGAAAGCTGCAATTTTTGCTATCTCCCTGCAGTTATTTTGGATTTTTTATCCACAGAAATGTTGCTTGAGTAGTCCTCTATGATTCATATTATTTTTGTCCAAATCGCCAAATTTAATTTGTTGCCATGGCAATATTGAGGAAATATTTTTGACAAAATATTCAAAAATCTTTTTCCTCAAAAACCATATAGGGGATCATGAAGCTGATTATTTGCATACATGTTCATGACATTAGCCACTACCTAAATATTGTTTTTTTATTATTTTTGCCCACATGGTTTCATTGCTATGGCATTTTAAAGTTTCCATAGACTTGTATTGGGAAAAGAACAAATTGGCATTTATTTCTATGTTACTGCAATATTTAGGCAAAAAGTTTAACAAACATGTTTTTTTTTTTATTGTAACTTCATCAAACTTGCTAATATTAACTAGGACAAGCATAACAACTCAGTCAAAGTTGAAATTAGGCCAAATTGTACAATTGACTTTAGTGTTTCTTACTCTTGAGTGCTAAGGATGAATGGACTCAGGTGAGCTACAGGACCAATGGTCCTCTGGTTTATTTTAGTTCCAAACAACTGACATACAAAGGAAACAATATCAGTGTCCGAATTTCCCTGCTGTCCGAAGATACCCGACTCTCTCCTACTGCCTCTTATCCAGATCTGTGGTGAATGCTTTCATTAATTTGTATGAGCATGTCTTTTCGTTGTTGGACTCTTTAATTGTGGGACTGCTTTAAAAGTTTCTGAGACACCTTACGAGTCAGCTGAAATAGTATCATTGATGGAATTAGTCGTGTTGACATATCATCACTTAACTTCCCATAAAAGAGGTTTTGGCAAAAAATTGTAGATCCAGATTACAGTGCACGCAGCGTGAAGACTTGATCTGACACGCTCTGGCGTGACACTTAAAATCGCAAGGAAGGGATTAAAATCCACGAGAATCTCTCGCAACTCTCACACATTTCACACTAAACTTCCTCGCGTGTTTGAAAATCCCTACGTTCCACGCAAGAAAATTCCTCGCATCTCGCGTGAAATTCATAGAGTGATGTATGCGAGAAACTTTCTCGCATCACGCGTGGAATTTTGTCCAGGTAGGTACAGTAAATGCAAGTTTCTATACAAGTACAAGTACATGTACCTTTACAGACAAGGCATATGATTCGCAATGCATTTTTTTTTTCGGCGCTGATAACGGTTCAATTAATACATTGTAAGCGTGCATGAATAACCTAATTGATCTCATCCTCAACGCAAGTATTGTTTGATCGTATGGTATTTACATTTACGAATTGAGGATGGGTTGATAAACAATCATGATCAGCGTAATTTTGTTGCAGTTATGCGGCGAGTTAATTACAGAGGCTTATGTTTGAAAGAATATTGTTAAAAGCAAACAGAGTTCTTTCAAATTCTAGAATGATGACACAGACAAAAAATTTCGCTCAGCCGCCACTGATAATAGCCCAATCCATGTCAAAACAGTCACAAAGATCAAAGGGTTTCGATCACCTTTTGAACTCAAAGATATAGCCGCTAGTGGCACGTGCCGAAAGGTTTACTTATTAACCAATATAAACTTTCTGATGTAAGAGCTGTCAAGTGTCCATTAAACGCGCACGTGACAATAAGTGGCCTGACTTGATTAGCAAATGGGCAGTCTTAGAGGTGATTGACGTCCACTTAATCGACTCTCTGAATTATGCAAATTTGTAAACCTGTTGGTTTGACAGCTAAAATATACGTCACAGCTGCATCCTCTTAATCAGTTCATTCATGAAATATGGAAAATATGATATTGCGTCGTGGATCAATAGTCAAAGTGTTTGGACTTTAAAAATGCATCAAAATGAAGGAAAAATAAGAGGTGAGAAGTTTGTTTTGTTTTTTTATTCCGAACTCTGCGTGGCAAAATCACATTATCTATATGAAAAACGAAACTGATTCTGCTGCGCGGAAAAATTCTCAAAGTATTCGGACTAATAAACATAATACTATCTATATTCATATTCAAAGGTGACTGAACGCATTCATGGCCTTCGCCATAATAAAACGTAAAGACGGTAGCATTTGTTGAAATACGGTAAACACAGCACGTTTATAGGTCAGTCTCGTGCCTTGACATCAAAGGACGACGCTCAGAGCACAAAACTGGACATGTGTCACATTGAATCATCAGACAGAGAAAGGAATCTTATTCCATACGCTGATAGTATATATTCGGATCAGCCTGCGCAGTATTAAATACAATGCGACAAACTGGTATGCTTTACGCGTCATAATAAGCGTGAGCAGTTTATGCTGTCTATATTTTCGGCACTTTCAGTTATTTCCGGAATGGCGGAAATTGCCGATCGTAATTTTTGCCGCTAAAATTTTTTGAGACGGCGCCAAAAAAGACCAGTCGGTCTGGAAACCGGAATCACACAACTTTTTTTAGGCCCAATGTAAACATATAAATGAATTACCTGTACAATATATACTGACCTGTGAAATTGACAGGAATCGTTAATCCTTTCCACTCGAAAACACGCGTCACGCGTGATTAAGTTTGGCGATGATGACTCACCTGAGCATACATGGAGTTAATCCTTTCTCTCGAAAATTGCGTGTTTTGCGTGAAAAGAAATTGTTCTCTCGCGAGTTTAACCTCACGCATCTCGCGAGTGTCTCGCATCTCCCACGCATTTCACACGCAAAAACCCCACTAAACTTTCGTGGAAAAGATTAAAATTTCTCACGAGAGCATGTCAGATCAAGTCTTCACGTTGCTCGTACTGTAGGTGCTGCAGATAAGGCATCTGATCAGGGTCTACACTGTTTACAGCAGATGTCAATATAAAATATATATATAGAATTTGAAAAAATCAAAGCAACATATTATGTTGGAGACAGACTTTTACAAATTTTGAGGTAGAAGTTCTACCATAGAAGAGTCTGCTAGGCATTACTGAGTTATTGTGCCATGCAATGAGAAACTAGAGCCATGTGGCATATCACCCATTCAGTGAAGGTTTGTATAAGCACATAGATTGTGCAGTCTATTCAAAAGCTTTTTCAGAATAAAGATCATCCCATGTTGATATTAACAGGGAATACTAATCACTCTGCATGCCTGCTCAGGCTGATATGAGTCTTCACTGTCGGCACACACCATAGGGCAGCTTTTGAAAGGGCTCATCTAAAGTATGTGGCTACACTTCCAAGGGAGGTCACTGTGACAGAAATATTTACTTCCCTTATTATAATAGGCTACTCTTAGAGGGAATAATTTGCTCTCATTGGAGAGCAAATTCTTACCTTTAAGCGTAGCCCGCCTTTGAAAAAGGTTTCATGTACCAGGAAAGCTAATACTTACCTGTGCAAAGAGGTCACCAAAAACGGACACACAAATATTACCTGGTTAAGGTGAATGACCCATTTGAACTGTACTTTGGTTCAGGGGATCTCAAAAAAGGTGGCTGCTAAAGACAGTTGACCTCTTGATAGTATAACCTCTTAAGACCCGTTTAACTATATCAAGCAGAAGTTTTCCCCTTGTAAAAATGATGTCAAACAGGGGAGTGTGTACATACATCTTAAACTTTTGATTTACAGAATCTGTATGCCATCATAGAGTTCTCAACTGTAGACACAGTGAAATACATTCTGTCCATGCCGACCCACAGGCTGAACAGTTGTCAGCTCTTCGTCAAGTCTCGAGAACTGCAGGTGCCCGGCCAGCCCGTTACAAACAAATATCAGCAAGGATACCAGCAGTTTCAGCCTGGAGGTGCACTTGGTCGAGGTGAGACTTTGTTGTGCAACAGTCCCTTTGTCAAAATAGGAAATTATTGTAAAAGTAGCCTCAAAAGCAGTCTTTATCTTGGGCTTGGCCTAAGTACTAGGACACCCTGGACAAGTTGAGTTTTAGGTTGAGCAAGAGAAAAACATTTAGTTTCTAGATTAATTTTGTTCTATGGTCCCATAGGGAGGCATGTTGAAATGGCATTTCCCATTAGGCCTCAAAAATAATATGTGTGTTTCAGGTAACATGAAATTTTAAAAAGGGATGGTAGGTAGGAAAACATTTTTATTTTGATAAAAGTTTTTACATGCGGCTGATAGGGAAACAAAACGGCTGAAGGGGAAAACCCCATGGAAATCCCCTAAAACTGCTGAAAAAATTTTGGATTGGGGGTAAAAAGTTAGGCACAGTCGGGTAGCCTGAAACACACAACTTTTTATTTTAGGCCTTAGCCTGAATGTTGCGCCACTTCCCAGCCCTAGCCCACTCACCCAACAACATCACCAGAGGTGAGTGTGGGACATACATTGTGTTGGCTTCAGTGAGAATACATTTAGTATTTACATCACACTTCCATGGACCTATGATATCTCTTGTATCATTGGGTGGAGGTTCACCAACCATACAGGGATATATCAGTAGGAAAAGCTTTATGGCTGATAAGATTTTAGCGCCCTTGTCTCATTTTCAATGTCATAGGAGGACTTAGTTATGTTAAATTTTCATTGAAAGTGTGGTATCTTTTGAGCCAGTGAGTGGTTTTCACAAGACCTGCGTAGATATATGATTGGGACAGTCTTAAGATTTTAAATAGGTTTTGGTTACCTTAACCCATTTTCATGGCCAAAAGCAACTTAGAATGTTAAATTTTCTCTAGAACAAGGTGTTTGTTGAATCAGTGGTCTGCTAATGGATGATTCAGATGAGATCCAGTGTCATGGGTTTCTATGGAAAATCTGGATAAAAAGAACTGCACCTTCACATGAAAATATTTGCCTTCCCATAAGGGGCTGCTCTTAAAAGAAAGAATTTGCTATCCAGAGAGCAAATGCTTTCCTATTAAGAGTAGAATCCCATATGGAAAGAATTAATTTACCAGGGAAGTATTTTGTACGCTATTGATGTCATATCCATGGTGAAAAGATAGTCCAAACTGTAGAAATAAAATCAAAATGTTTCACGACGTGAGAAAACCAACAATGTGGCTGTGCGCCCAGCGCAGACTCAGATCAGCCTGGGCATCCGCCCAGTCTGATCAGAGTCTTCGCTGTCCGCATGAAGGTAGCTTAGACCCTTAGCTACTCTTTAAGCGCTTAGCAAAGAGTCTGATCAGACTGGGTGGATGCCCAGGCTGATCTGAGTCTACGCTGGGCGCACAACCACATTGTTGGTTTTCTTGTGTCGCGGCTCAAATGTTTCACCTTTCAGGAGCCCCAGTGGGTCGTGGTAGTGGTCCCCCAGTGCGTGGTGGGAGACAGCCACTGTTACAGAAGCCGGGTGGTGCTCCTAGAGCTCTAATGGACTTGGCCCTTGGTATGTCAAGTAATGAGACATGGTTTGATGCCCCTCAGCCAGCAAGTAAGCAAAAGGTAGACGACGAGGTGGAAATGTATTACCATGAGGAGCTGATGGAGAAACTAGTCAACATTAAGGGGGTAAGTAATCTTGATGCTTAGTACCTGAGTATTTGCTCAGCCCAGAGTGTCTTCATAAGAGAGCACCTGGATGAGGGTGTTGGAATACCTTCTATCATCACACACAATAAATAAGCCTCCATCCTTTCACTAAATCCTCAGTCATTCTATCTAGAATCAGACAAGGTGCCCTATATATTGCCCTTTATAGTCATAATCATGCCATGACTTGAAAACAGGAACCAAACAAAATAACCTTTTCTTATCCCATCAGCAATGAGTTGGTATGGTAAGGAGTAGGGGGGGGGGGAGGGGTCATTTTCATATATGCCTCCCATTTTGTCCGTGGTCAACTTTTGAAGGAAACAGTCCTGTACTACTAGTATATGACTAGACCTTTCTGGAAGAGCTGTTACCAAGTGAAGCAAACAGGAAATCAGAAGAGTTGTCTTTGTTTGGAAAACATTGGAAGTCACATGTACTCAATTTTACCCATTTACCTTCGCTAGAAGAACTGTTGTAGAAATTGGTGACTATAAAACTGAAGGCTACTACAATATTTGCCATGTATTTTAGGTTCAGAACCAGCTTGAATGGCTGTGCCAGAACTTACAAGTGACGGCAGATGAGGCCCAGGCAAAGTTTACTCTCTGTGAGTTACTGCAGAACAAACTCGGACAGTTCTTTCCAGGTGAGTCAAGATTAACATATTAGTCTCAAGATACCTAATAATAATAATAATAATCGTCTTTATTTACAGAGGGTAAACACATTTAGCATAGGTATCGGTCAGGTACATAACCTTTGCTGAAGATTTATAAATCTTAAGGGACAATATAAATCACTATCTTTTGTTTAAACCATGAAGTGTCCCATAGACCATAATGCAAAATGAATGCTGTTCAGAGATTAGCCATGAGTTTTTAAAGGAAAAATATAGCTCTGTTTGATCAAATTCTCTCCTTCGACAGGAGCTCTCTCTGTGATAAGGGAGACAAACTGATATTACCATTGGTAATAATGTCTTGTAACAGGCAAACGGACATTGCAAGAAAGTAGCTGTTGAACCAAAAGGCAATATTTTCAGTGACATTATTATGCTATTGGCATCCAGCAGAATACCTGTTTCATTGTGCAGCTTATAATTTGCTTTTAAACTCACATTTAGAAATATTGTAAATGGCTTATTTTTTGCCTAAGTTTTATTCTGGCTAATATTTGCAAATCTACTGGCTTGCAAAGTAACAAGCCTTGCCAGAATGATCAGTTTCTGACCTGAGTAAAACATCTGGTTGGAAAGTACGTGGTTGCTAATTAAAGATCTCATCATGAAATCTTCGAAGCCCAGAAAGCTTGAAATGTCACTTAGAAAAAGTGATATACGGTAAATGGATATTTTGCATACACAGTGTTGTAAAGTGGTCAGTTTAAGAAATTGAGTGGCAACATAACAAAACCAACAAAGTGAATGTCGGCCCAACAAAGACTCGGATCAGCTTGGGCATCCACCCAGTCCGACCAGACTCTTAGCAGTGTGCTTAAAGGGTATTTAAGGATCTAAGCTAATTCCATGTAGAGGAGAGATTGAGTAGACTGGGCGGATGCCAAGGCTGATCTGAGTCTTCCCTGGGTGCATATGCCACTTTGTTTGTTTTGACATGTCACGGCTCCAATATATGTGATGTGTCATATAAGGTCCTGTATTTCAGGTTGCACAGTAAACCAGTTTGGCTCGTCTGTCAACGGATTTGGTCTGACGGGTTGTGATATGGACATATTCCTTGACTTGACCACTATGACACAGTCCTGGACCATGCAGCCTGTCAAGCTACCATACATACGTGACTTAAAGTGGCTCTCTAATAAAGAGTGGGGTCCTTTTGCACCTAAAGACATGGATAGATTGAGTCTTGGTGACCAATGCAAGCTTGTTTCAAGGTAAAAAGCACATGTTGTGATTCATCAATAAAATTCCCTTTTCACCAGCAGTTTTCAGGCCTCCTTCCATAGGGGCTTGCAAAATAAATGGGCTGCCTGGTGCGTCTGCTGCACCGCTGCTACTAGTAGCTGTAGCAGGACCTGAGCAACATTTATCTCGGGTTGGGTAAAAGTCCCACAAAGTCGGAGGCAACATCTCCACATGACTGAAATACAGTAGAATTTCAATGGCGTGAACCCTGATGGCTCGTTCACTAGGGCTTGGACGGGTAGAGATTTTGTCCATATTACCCGCGGGTACCCAGGTACCCATTACCATTGCATTATGGGCATGTCATCAGTTAGAAATTATATGTTTAGATTTAATAATAAGTAAGGTATATGTCATTTGCACAAGTGTACATTGGAAGGGTAAGAAAGTGTAGACATCTCTCTGTTATAATATGCAAAAGTATTTGGCTATGTATGATTGTATTTTATACAAGTTAACAAAACTTAGCTCTTTTGCTTGGAATTTTATTGAAATAGAATATTAATACATTACATGATAATAAACAGTCGGGTAATGGGTAGTAAATATGTACTCGGGTAATTGGTCTACCTGACTCAAACTCGGGTACCTGGGTACTCGTCCCAGCCCTATCTTACACCCTGCCTGGCTAGAACTCTTTTCTTGGTCCCTAGAGGTCACTTTATGTGGAAAGTAACCCTGGATGGCTAGAACTACCCTTGGTTGGAACTAATTTTCATGGTCCCAAGCCTGTTCGAGCCAATGAAGTTCTACTGTATTTACTAGCATTTTAAATCACAACTCAACCACAACAACAAACAGTTCTCCTACTGATCATCAGGTAGCAAAAATCAACTTGCTGATTTTAGAAAGTTGCAGTGCTCCCAATATTGACTGTAATAGTGATGAAAATTCAATCTTCAAAATTTTCAGGATATTGGTGGACAATGTAGGTGTACTGAAAGATATCCAGGTAGTCCCAGGAAAGAGAATGCCTTTGGTGAGATTCAAGAATCAGACAGGGGAAATCAAGTGTGATCTCTCTATGAATAACAAGTAAGTTTGACTGGATAAAGGATGAAGGTCAATATGAGCTGTGACATGACAAAACCAGCAAAGCTGTATTAGCACCCAGCAAAGACTCATCCGCCCAGTCTGAACAGTTTTTGCTGTGCCCTTAATGGGAACTACCTCCATGCATATAGGAAAGCTCTGATTAGACTGGGCTCACATGCCACTGTTCGGGCTTTGTTGTGTTGCGGTTTATCCTGTGCATATGACTATAGAAAGATCCAGTCAGTACGAGTTGTGATACAATTCTTGCCAAATTGTTTTAAGAACATGTTTAAGAGTCATTCCAGACAGATAATTATTCCGGCAGGGATCATAAAAGAATTGTTTGTAAAATGGATTTCCGTGGCTTGCATTGTGACAAGCGTTGACTGGGCCAGACTGGCTCAGTTCACACTCTGATATAGAGGACGAGGATATGAGAGAAAATGAAAACTACCTGCTTTGTTATACACCCAGAAAACTTAAGGTGTTTGGGGTACTCCTCCATGATTTTTGCCATTTATACAAAGGGATACAACTTTTGTGAGTTCCTGTTTGCTTCATGAGGGGCAAAACCCTTCCTATAGGAGCAAATTCTGTCCTGTAAGAACTGACCCTGTTGAGAAGGGAGGGAAAATGAAAATGGAGTTGCTTCCCCTGAAAGTATACCCATTTTCCTAAAGAATTTAAGGCCATAATGGCAACTAGAAGCAAATCCGTAAATATCACCAAACATTGAACACAGCCAATGTGCATCACACAAGGGCTTGCCACTCAGAGTGCTTTACATGAGTTGGCCATGTGAGCTTATCTTGCTCATTTTCAACTGAATCAGCCATGATTGATGGTGTCCTTGAAAATGGAGCATTTTCACGCTACCTGCAATTTGTAATTGTTCAGTCATTATAAATCAAGGCTTGAAATTATTATGATAACCAACTGTCTGGGATGGTGGAAGGATGAATGGCAGAAAGGAGACTTGTACTTTTTATCTGAAATGAGTTATAGTGATTTGTTTGTGTTAAGACTTGTTATCAATCAGCTTTCATCCTAGGTCATTTATGCATTCTTTTTTTTTTCAAAAAGACATACCTTATATGTGTACTCATACAGTATGGCTATATAATAATTAGTAAAGGTGGAAAAAATGTACAATGAGGTCCTTTCTAGATGCAGTTTTATTATCTAGAAACATTGTAAGCAGTTGTAAATATATAAAAACAGAAGGCTTCTGTTGAGCTGTGTGTCAGTACTAATCTATCAGAAGATGATGTTTGAAATTGTGAACACTGGTAATCTATTGAAAACGCAGGAGCCCCGGTAGCTCAGTGGGTTAAGCGCTGGCCTACTGATCTAGCGGACCGGGTTAGAACCCCACTTGAGGCGAGAATCTTTCCTACCGTAAACGGGGTTCCATTGCACACAGCGTTTCATTATCACTGTCCCATTGTCCTGATATAACTGCAATACTGTTGAAAAGGACGTAAAATCGCAAGTCATCCATCCATCTATTGAAAATGCAATATTTGCAGACTGTTAGTTTAGCACTTTATGTCCTTACAGACAATAATACCAAAATTAAGTTATGGCCAGATGTAAGCATTTAACAATACCAGATAGCAGTCTGAAGTAGATAAGGGTTTGCCTAAGCTCTTGTGTCAGACCAGTTGTCAATAGGGTAAGCCCTATACAGTATTTCTATGCCCTTAAATGCCATACTGTTAGAGTATTCAAGCATTCTTGTTACATACTACAGTAAAGTTTGCCCTGCTGATAGTTTATGTATCCTGAGGCCTAGGAAGGAAGCTGACTTGTATATTTATATACTAACTGACACACCATTGACATCTTCTACTGTAATAAAATTAAATATTGGGACTCAGCTGAGTAATGGAGGAATGCCTAAAATTTGAACAGATTTGTAGCAGTATGTCAGAAACTCACACTTACAATGGCAAACATTTAACAAGTGTTGATTCTGTGTCTAAATTGTTTGCTCTGCTGTCAAGTCTTCAATATTTAAGGTTATTACAATATATTATCCCTGTTACGGCCTCACAGTAAATACTGTCACACTGTTTCTAAAGGACGTTTTGGTTAACCAAATGAGAACTCTTGTGGAAGAAAAATTCTTCAAGTTCACAATTAGTTTTTGTTTTACATTTAATACCATGTGCATATAACTTACGCTGTTCCATTTATATTTTGGTGTGTCAGTTAATGGCTTGCTGTTTCAAGCAAGACCTTAATATTGTGTTGGTGAGGCATACAGTGATAACCATGGAAGAGTTAAGTTGAAATTTTACCTCATGAACTGCAAGAGCTTGTTCTAGTTTGAGGATAAGGCGGCAATAATGTTTACAGTTCTTGTCAAGTTCAACTTAAAATGTAAAATTGAATGGAATTCTTCATTCAGTTTTGGGAATCAGCTCCTGGAGCAGAGTCAGACTTAACTGACATGGCATGTATGAAGTTGACAAGACTTACAGTTAATGTATCCTGGGCTCATGTGTGATCCATACCTTAATAAAGTATCCCGGTCTATAAGCAACACAGCAACGTCAACATATATTTGTCTTGTATGCGTGAAACTTCGCCTTTTCCCTCTTTATTCTTGGTGAAAACACGCCATTTTCCGCGCCGACTGTTTTGCTACTTGACCCAGAAACGTGACCTTCGAAATTGACCGATGAAATAGTGCGTCATATGCTATCGATACTCATTTGCATATCTAAATTGACACGCGCTGTGTAAGTGTAACAACAAAATCTGCGGTGGGGTATTAAAATCATTCATTTTCATGACGAAAATCGTCTGTTACTTTCTTCTTTGTTTTTGTAAGCTCACATTACCCATTAATGAAAAAGGTATATTACAAAACTTGCTAAAGTAGATACTGCTACAAATTTATTGAGAGCATGGTGTTGAAAATCATTCGTTTTTTAGAAACAGATAGATGCCCCATACTGTCTGGAACATGTAGTTCACACCTGGAACACTCTACAATAAATATACATTGAATTTAAATTGTAATAAAATCTAAGTAGCTTTTCAGCAGCAATAACAGGCGTGAGCTAAAAACAAGAAAAAAATCAAATTCCCTATATTGAATGATAAGGACCTATGGTACGTTTGCACTTCCGTACTTTTGAAATCCAACATAGTCACTCGCTGCAGCCTGTTCTATTTATAGCCCCATTGAGTAAATAAACAGACAGGAAAGCGTCCATAGTTGCAGAAATTTCAAAAGTGGAATTTTCAGTGAATTTGTGGCCAAGAAATATGGATATAAGTGAAAATGAACAAATTACATTTTGTATTGTAAGTACAGTGATCTTGCTTTGATTCTAAGCATGTTTATTTGATTTTTTTCACTGAGTTGGCGGCAAAGCTTCAGTCTACAGGATCAAAGGTCAACGTGACCAAATGACGTAATATCTATGAAAATCTCGCGACCTAAAGGAAGGTATCGAAAACATATGAGTGGCGATAATGTATGACGGCACGATAGTAAACAAATCTGCCAAGCTCTTCCATGATGTACGAGTATTTTCTCACCATCACATCTATATTTCTCGTTTACAACAGAATGGCTTTACAGAATACTAAGTTGCTGTACCTGTATAGCGTACTCAACAGTCGAGTACGCCTTCTGGTATATGCTATACGATATTGGGGAAAGATCAAAGGACTTGCCGGCAACACATCGGCAGGGAATAAGATCTCCAATTACGCCCTGACGTTGCTGGTGCTGTGCTATTTGCAAAACGTTGAACCACAAGTTTTGCCTACAATTGAACAATTATCCCTACTTCATGGTAAGTGATATGCAGCATTGCTGCACACTGTTTCCTCTTTTTGGTATTTATTCACTTTATTTGTCCAAGTATCTTAGGAGTTGCGATGGTTAAGTGGTTTTAGGTGCTCCAAGTATGTTACCGAAGAACTTTATGTCTTGTAGTGAAAATATTGAGAAAAAAAAATCTCCAAAAAAGAAGTACCCCTTTGTAAATATAAACTGATAATTTTTCAGCAGGAGGCAAGCTATATTGTATGTTTGTCTGCAGTCTGTGTATACTGAAAACTAAAGATAAGTTTTACAGCTCATTAGCTCAGTATTTCCCTATTTCAAGCGAATATGTCTTAGAAATATGATGTGGGTTACATCATGAGAAAGCGCAGGGTAGAACAAATAGGATAACCCTGCCCATATCAGGGACAAATAGATTTTCAGGTTAGTTTGTCACTAAAAGAAGAAAACCAGGACCATTAGAATTTTTTTAATGCAGAATATTTGTTTATGAATGAAATAGGTCAGTGATGAAACCTGCCATTGGGTGGTGTGTGTGTGTTTCAGGAGGAGAGACTCAGAGGAATGTTAGACATTTAAACATTAATACCTTAGTAGGTATAATGGCAGATCCCAGACATGAGGCAGGTTTTCTCATGATGTTTCTCATATCTTACATCTTTAAGAAACACCCTTGTGTTATATAGACTAGCATTGTTTGCTACATGATTTTGGCCTGTTGTAGCTATAAAGATGGTAAGTGTTTATTTTCATACATGTATGTACACAGCTCCTGCTAAGAGTGTGCTTTGATGATAATTTAAGTTCTGTGGGATCCTTGCTTTTCCGCCATGTTTACAAAGGATAACAACTTCCTGTCTGCCTCCCTGGAGATGCCCTACCAAAATGGGGTCTACTTCTAAAGGAAAGAATTTGATTCTTGGGGAGCAAATTCTTTGCTTTAAGAGTTGACCCCACTTGAGAAAAGGATGCAAAAAAGAAAATAGTACAGTTGCTATATTTGAAAGTGTACTAATACACCTTAATGATAATTTTTATTTTTTATCTAAACAATAAACTTTGGCATGAAGTTGTGTATTAACAGTCATTCTGAAGTTTGTAACCTGTGCTGTATTATTTTCACTCAGGACCCAGTAACAGGACCCGTATTGAGGGCTGGGATGTGACCTTTGCTATGGACTGGCAGATTATTCCTCAGTCTGGCAACCAGCAGTCAGCAGGTTTGTACAACAGGCATTAGTTAACATTTCGTTAAAATTTCAAAAGTTGATATCTCAAATACATCAATTTTTTTGTTGAAAAAATTTGAGAAGTTTTTGCGCTGCAAAACCTTCTCAGATTTTTTCAACAAAAAATATCAGTGTATCTGGTTATAAAGTCACAAACCACTTAACGAGTTGACCTCTTAACGAGCTCGTTAGGCTAACGATGCTTTGAACAACTGGCATTCAAGTTATCATATTTATTCAGTTATAAGACAGGAGTTTATCCTTCCAAAATTACCACAGATAGGTAAAACAGCCTTGTCAGGTTGTCTAATTCAGCTGTAAAATGGGGTTTTCTCATCCAAAACAATCCCAAAGATCTAGATACATCTTACAAGATGGATCTACATCTTTGGAATGTAAGATGGATCTAGATCTTTGAGACAGATCCTAATCTTTGGAAATGTTATGGAAGAGAAATACACAGTATGCCCAAGACTGGTCAAAGTGGATTATTTTACTCAAGTAGAAATAGTCAGGCACATGGTCGAGTGGTTTGAGATACTTGGTTATGGTACAAAAAGGTCACAATTCAGCTAGCCAGTGCCTGGAAAACTGTCAACCCAGCAGAAATTGGGTACCAGTTGTTTTGAATCGGGGAAAGATAAGCAGCGAAAGGAAGGTGATGGGCTCTGCATTTCATATGCTATGCCTAAGATACAGTTGGCCTGTAAGGGACCGACCATTAGATATTTGGGGGTTGTGTGGTGTGTGTGTGTGTGTGGGGGGGGGGGGGTGCTGGTATATTTTACCAAAAAATTTCCTGTCTTTGAATATGCTGTCTTTGAATATGCAAGAAAAAAATAAATTGGCTCATAAGGGGATTTAAAAAAATAATCTGGCCTCAAAAATCAGTGAAAAATAACCTGGCTCCACCAAAAATGTCAACCAAAAAAATATAGTCTGAGTTTTTAAAATGTCCCAGCCCCCCCCCCCCCCCCCCCCCCCACCATATTTGTAGTAACATTTTAATATTATCTACAATTGTTTTACACCAGCAGTCCCCCCCCCCCCCTCCCCACCACCACCACCACACACACACACCCCTGTGCATACTACATTTACAAAAACATCCTGTACAACATTCACATACATGTATTATTGAAAAATGCCGTTAACAGCCAAAGGCAGTAAATAAAGTACTACTTTACTAGTCAAAGACATTGGGGGTGGGGGAGGCAAAATAAAAAAATGGCAGAGTTGCTTCCTCTGAAAGTGGAGCCTGGGTTGCTCAGTGGTAAGAGTGCTTACCTACTAAGCTAGGTTTGAATCCTACTTAGTGGAAATGGTATTCTGTCCAATGGTAAACAGGCTCCCATTGCATAAAGTTTTTCACTATCAACTATCAATTGGCTCAATATGACTGAAATACTGTTTAACTTTAAGGGACCATAAAACCATGTCATCCATCCATCATCCCCTGAAAGTGTGTCCATTTACCTTATTACTAAACACATATTGTAAGATCAGCTTAACATCCCATTATATGTAGATCCAGATGAAAAAGCCGATTTTTTATTAGTTTTTAGCCCACCTGAACGAAGTTCAGGAAGAGCTATTTTACTTCCCCTGGCGTTGGGGGCAGTGGCTTCGTCGTCGGTGTAAGCAAAATGTTCCAAGTTTTATGTTAAAGTTTTTTAGGTGATGGGCAATGCGCTGTCAGGCGAGCTATCCTGTCCCGAAGACAGGTCTTGTTAACAGGATTGCAGGTACATTGTATATGAATCATGACATGACAAAACCAACAAAGTGGCATGTGCACCCAGTGAAGACTTAGATCAGCATAGGCATCTGCCCAGTCTGATCAGAGTCTTTGCTGTGTGCTTGAAGGGTAGCTAAGGGTCTAAGCTAGCTCCATGCGGACAACCAAGACCCTGAACAGACTAGGCAGATGGCCAAGCTGATCCCAGTCTTCGTGTGGTGCACATGCCACTTTGTTGGTTTTGTCGTGTCGTGGCTCATACAGAGTTTCTCTTCATAATTGCTGAAGGTATATGGATACACCTCCATGGGACATCACTCTGACATAAAAATATTTGCAGCATTCTCATAGGGTGGGGGCTTTAGAGCTCTAGAGAGAGCAAATTCTTTCCTTCAAGAGTAGCCCCATATGGCAGAGGGTCAGCATCCAGGGGAGCCATTAGTTTCTTGTTAAAGTTGTTTTCTTTGTAAAACTGGTAGCCAAACCATGGGTGTGTATGCATAGAAATTAAATGTCTTGTTGTATTCAATTTCAGCTGAGTTACTGGCTGGATTCTTCTCCTACTGGAGTGCCTTTGACTTCTCAGAGAATGTACTGATCAGCCGTACAGCGAGCCCCATGCCAATTGCTGAATTCCTCGATAAGGACAACATGAAGGATGGAAGAATTAGAAATTTCAAGGTTGGTTCTGTTACCAGAAAATTCGGTGCTCCAGATAAGAAGGGGTAGTAGTGAAAATTTAGGGTTAATTTTACGTATTTTTCCATTTAAACATACATTGTAACCCCTCATTAAAACTGTCTTACCGAGACAGTTCTAATGAGGGGTCACAACATATGTTTTGGATGAGAAATAAGATAAATTATCTCTGAAAATTATCTCTGAATTATCCCTATTACAACCTTTTTATCTGGAAATAGCATAAACATTGGGACACCTTTACAATGTGAGCCGCGACACGAGTAAACAACAATGTGGTTGTGCACCCAGCGCAGACTCAGATCAGCCTGGGCATCCTGTCCGGATGGACGTAGCTTAGACTCTTAGCTACCCTTTTAAGCGCTTAGGGGAGACTCTGATCAGACTGGGCAGATGCCCAGGCTGATCTGAGTTTTCACTGGGCACACAACCACTTTGTTGGTTTTCTCGTGTTGCGGCTCATATACTGTTTCATTGTCTGGCAAATGTGGCAGAATGGCATGTATTGTGAGCCCTACTGGAGACAGGCTTAAACCTACACAGTTTGCTCAGACACTGTTTCTTCAGGTGATTTGGTATGCTTTTGGGGGAGCAGTTCTGAGTTTAGCTACAGTAGAACTTCAATGGCTCGAACCCTGATGGCTCGTTCACCCTGCCTGGCTAGAACTCTTTTCTTGGTCCCTAGAGGCCTCTGTATATGGAAACTAACCTTGGATGGCTAGAACTGCCCTTGGCTGGAACTAATTTTCATGGTCCCAAGCCTGTTCGAGCCAATGAAGTTCCACCATATTTTCCTTTTATGCTTCCCTTAATAGGGATCAGTTATTAGAGGAAAGAATTTGCTCTTGTTGAAGCAAATTCTTTCTTCTTAGAGTAGCTGGTAGAAGGCCTTTGATGTCCCAGGAAGCAAAGAAGAAGTCACAAAATTGTTTCCCTTTGTAAAAACGGCTGAAAATCATGAAGGTGTAGTCATAGACCATAATATTCATGGTCATTATTGTAGCCACTGCTTGAAAATGAGTTAAAGCACGTGGATACACCTCACTGGTTTACTCACCACTTACTTATATAAAGGAGACAATAGATCAATATGTGCTACCCAGGTTGAGAAATCGTATCCCCAGTGTGGCTACTTTAGTGGAAAGAACGTGCCTAGCGGGCACACAACGTTGAATCAACGTTTAATCAACACTGATTCAACGTCATGACGTTGAATCAGTGTTGATTCAATGTTGATTTAACATTGTGTGGCTGCAGGGTGCTGTCTTGAGGGCAAATTCTTTAAAAATAATCCTTGCTGAGAAGGTGAAGTGAATTTACTTGGCGATGTAACCACACACCTCAACCTTTACCTTGCTTTTTGCACAGCTGCATAGAAAGATATACCATGGGAATGTTTATATAGTTTCCATCATGTCTGTCAGCCTGTGGTTCTGTTTGTTGACTGAAGTTTTGTCAGGCTTGGCAAGAAAGGCAGTAGCATTGGAAGGGGGTATGCATCAATCCCAACATAGTTGCTCTAGTGTGCCATATTAGAGCTACCTATCTGTAAGACTGTACTGGTCCAGGAGACTGGTAATTTTTATGACACAGAATAAAGGAATGGGACAGTAGGGTTTTAAGTCATAGGAGATTTATCACCACAATTTCACAGTCTGACACTTTGACATGCAAGTTTTGTTAATTGTTCTCGTATGCATCATATGTAAAAGTATCTTAGTGGTTATGCAAACAGGTAGGTCTTAGAAAGCCTGCACATCTGTGCAGTCTGATCAGAGTTTTTCCAAATTGTATTTACAGTCTGTTAAGTCTTTGATATAAATGTATTGAGTAAAAAGAAAAGACTCTGATCATTCTGCAAAAGTGGACAGGCATATTTAAATGTATACTGTACACAAATGGCTTAAGCTCCTGTTTCAATCAGAACCATTATTTCATTTGTTTCTTCTCTACAGTTTGCTGCAATCAATATCCAGGATCCATTCTGTCTTGATCACAACATTGCCCTGAATCTTGTGGAGAAGATGAGAGAAAAGTTCATGAGAGAACTGCGTATTGCTGCCATTAAAACTTCAGTCTGGCACAATGATGGCTTCATGATGGGTGCCCAGGGAGCAAGTGTGGTAAGTACCTGGTTTACCTGTCATACTGCTCGTAAGATCAGTGCTGCTTACATTAATACATAAAGTTATAACATGATGTTACTTCAGTTATTCATTTCCACAAGGACATGACATTACTAGCTGTATTTTAAATACATCTTCATTAAAGATTTTGAACATTGTTTCACATGAAACTGGTTAGCCATACCAGTGAATAAAGTTATTTTTGTTCACACCCTGTATGTGATTCTTTATGAATTACGTACAACTCAGACCAGAGACAACTCTCCCCAAGACAACTCACCTCGGGAAAAATTTGGACCAAGACAACTTGTCCCATACTGTTAAACAAGTCGCCGCATTAGAAGACACCTTGCCCACTCCATATAAAAGTCAACAGGGCCTATAAGTATATATTTTTCCTCTAAAGAACATATTGAATTGTGACTGAATCTTTAGGGGAAATATGTCATACCAGAAATACTTAGCAGATATTTAAAGGTAAATTGCACCGAATGAATGCTTTGTTTGACAAGGAAATTGTTGAGTTTTTATTTGCCGGTTTGAAAAACGGGACATATTATGTTATGGCGCTGGCATCTGTCCATCCATCTGCTGTTAACTTTTTGTTACCGGATAACTTCTCCTACAGTTTACATTGGATTAAGCTAAAACTTGGTATATAGTAAGACTATGAAGTGGACCAATGCATATCATTTTGAGGTTACACTTCAATGATTCTTAATGGAGTTATAGCCTTTATTTAGAATTTTTGGGGTGTTCGTTTCCGGATAACTCCTCCTAGAGTTTTCATCCAGTAAAGCTGAAACTTTGTACTGTAAAACACTTATATTTGGCGGTCACTTTATTTTGGCGATATTGGCGGAAAAGAAGAAAATCGCCAAATTAAAATTCCGCCAATATAAACTCATAATACTGAAAGAAGAAAAAATATTATTGAGCATATAATCCTATTACCTCTACCAATATCAAAGCTAATACACATCACATATATTACCGCAAAAGAAGATGCCTCGCAAACAACAAGTGGGTGGAAACGGAGTATGAAAATGTTCTCACCATACTAATAAGTATTTCAATTAACATGATTAAGTTGATTAAATCAAAAGGAACACAAAATCTGTTTACTTTAAACAGTTAACTACCCAAACTGTAACATAATAATTATAATAATAATTGTTATTGTTTTTATCACCATGACAAAACAGAGCTCAACTAAAGAGCCAAATACGACGTCAAAAGAAATATTTTGTTTTTGAGAATCACAAAATCGCCAAAATAAAAACCCGCCAATAGGTCCATATTTAAAAACCGCTAAATTTTGCTGCCGCCAAATATAAGTGTTTTACAGTAAATAGTAAGACTATAATGTGGTGTATCGCATATTATTTGGAGGTTTTGGTCTGATGATTTTTAGTAGAGTTACAGCCCTGTGAAAAATATCGCCAAGGCTTTTTTAAGGCAATTCTTGTGTGTTCCATAACTAGGTTACTGTTAATATCATGATGAAACTTGATAGCAATATATATGATGCTAAGACAGCATGTCTCATACAAGAATGGTTGCTCCCCTTTTCTTTTTTTCGGAGTTACCTCCCTTAGATTATTTTCTCTAGACTGTTTTTGTACACCCCATAGCTAGGTAACCCTTTAGAATATCTTGATGAAACTTAATAGTAATATATACTTAAGGACAAAAGTTCTGCACGGATGTTACATTAACATCCGTGCAGAACTTTTGTCCTTAAGTATATATTAGGTCGAGATATGTTACATACAATAATGATTGCTTCCCCTTACTTATTTTTGGAGTTATGTCTCTTTAATTAATTTCTTAGTGTTCTTGTGCAAGTCATAACTAGATAACTGTATGCAATATCATGATGAAAATTTATAGCAGTGTGTATGAGGTTGAGAAAGTGTAGAATAATTGCTTCCCACAACTTTATTTTTGGAGTTACCTCCCTCGGCCAGTTTCTAAGGCTTTTTCTTGTGCAAGCCATAACTAGGTAACCAGATGGACTATCTTGATGAAACTTTATAGCAATGTGTATTAATGTGCATTGGATTGAGAAGGTGTGCTTTATATAAGAATAATTGCTGCCCCCTCCTTAATATTTGGAGTTACATCCCTTTGTTTAGTTTTTAAGACTATTCAGCTACATAATATTTTGGATTATCTTGATGAAACTTTATAGCAATGTGTATTAGGTTGAGACACTATGTCACATTAAAGAAATATGCCTCCCTCTTCTTTATTTTTGGATTTAAATCCCTTTGAATAGTTTTTAAGGCTATTCATGTGAGAACCCTATTGAAGTTATCATTTGAAATATGTTGAAGAAACTTTATAGCCATGTAGACGAGGTTGAAATGGTGTGTGTTATGTAAGAATGGTTGCTCTGCATTACTTATTTTCAGAGTTACATCCCTTTGCTTACTTATGTGTGCAGTTATTATTAGGTCATTGTTTTGAATATCCAGATGACACTTTATAGCAATGTGAATTAGCTGGAGACTGTTGGTTGAAATGGGAATGGTTGCTTCCCCGTCTTAACTTTGGAGCTACATGCTTTTGATTAGTGTTTACAGACTATTCTTTTGTACACCTTAGTACCTGTTTGTGGCTGATTGTCAGGGCTCAAGATCTGCCTGAGTTGACTGGGGCTAAAACTTACACAGAAACAGGTGTATATTTGCCTGCTTACTGTGCTCTTGTTAATAGTATATTGTTCATCCCCAAAACAGGAAAATATGAAACATTATATGAGCCACGACACGAGAAAACCAACAAAGTGGTCGTGCGCCCAGCGCAGACTCAAATCAGCCTGGGCATCCGCCCAGTCTGATAAGAGTCTTCGCTGTCCGCATGGAGGTAGCTTAGACCCTCTGCTAGCCTTTAAGCGCTTAGGAAAGAGTCTGATCAGACTTGGCGGTTGGCCAGGTTGATCTGAGTATGCACTGGGCACACAACCACATTGATGGTTTTCTCGTATCGCGGCTCATATGGTTTACTGTCCAAAGGATGTGAAGGTTATGAAACTAGAGATGAAGATGAGTGGGGATTATCTGATGATAAGTCATGGATAATTTCTGTTAGTTCTTAGTACAAATATAAGGCCTCAGCAATGGGGTTCTAATGAGGGCAGAAATATGAAAAGTATAAAAAAAAATTATCATCAAATCACCACCATATCTACACATGACCTATTTAAATACGCCATTGTACACATAGCTCAACCGTCAGTAGTAACACATGCCACTTTGCACTTTTTTAAATAAATCGACTTATTTATTGTGCAGGGTGGGGATCTGTTACATCTTCTAAGCTCTGAGCTTCCCGATATCATCAAACAAGAAGATCTGGAGAAGGAACAAGCCCAGATTGAGAGGGGCAGGATTAAGAACTTGAAAGAAGGGGATCAGTACACCTATGACATTATGATGGACCCAAAGCAGCTGACGTCCAAGACGTTGAAACGGCTTCAGAAGGAGAGTAACTATCGGGTGGAATGGTGTAACAAAATGTGCCACTTTGTCGTTAGGATGTTGAGAGAGGTTAGCTTTTTTACTTAAAATAAATTGGAAAGTAATCAGAAAAGCTTTATTTTCATGAAACTTTACATATGCGAAGTTTCAAGAAAATTTTGTTAAAGGCGTTCCATAATGGAAACAACTATTATGAGAATTGTGGATTTTTGCAAGAATAATAATTCGCCAAAATTTTCCATTGCACAATAATAATAATAAAAAATAATAATAATCGACTTTATTTCTAGAGGGTGACACATTTAGCAAAAACTAATCTTCCATGAGGCCCTCACTAACTACAAATATGTACATACAGAAATTGAAAAAAAAAAAAAAGACATAATGCATTATATAAACTTAAACAAAGATATGATAATACCAGTCACACACACACATCCCTTCACACAAACTGATAAAGTAATTGAAGTGCAAAAAACAAACAAAAAACAAAAACAATATATATTTACATGGAAAAATATACAAATAAGTTTACATAAAAAAGGAAAAAACAAAAACAATATATATTTACATGGAAAAAATATACAAATAAAATTTACATAAAAAAGGAGGAAATAATTATTATTTATATGATGTTCAAGTGTTACTAGTTGATGGACATTTTATCCATTTTATGCAGCGTTTATGAAAAGAATCAACAGAGTCAGAGTTTTTTAACCAAGCTGGTAAATTATTCCAGATAACTGGCCCAGAGTAGATTAAACTTTGCTTATAAATTTCTTTTTGTGGCCTTGGAGTTTGATAATTGGATGTATTTACTGACCTGAGAGATAGAAGAGTTCATTAATAGGTCTAAGAGTGAACATTGCATTAATATAAGATGGTGTGATAGATTTTGAAATTTTGTACATAAACTTCGCTTTTCTCAGAAATATTCGTTCATGAATATTTAGGATTTTAAGTTCATTCATACTGCAGGCAATATCAACATAATTATACCCCCGGTATACGAAGTATATTTATAATCTAAAATGATTTTAACAGCCCGCTTTTGTAACCTGTAAATTCTGTTGAGGTTAGAATAATATGTTCCTCCCCATACTGTTGAACAGTAATCAATGTGGGGTTGAATGTATGTCTTATAAAATTGTACCCTATGCTCAAGGGACAGATACTCTTTCAACCTTGATAAAAGCCATAAATTTGAAGAAATTTTCTTCAATACAAATGTATATCATAGAGCCTCAGACAGGCGAGTATTTTGATGATAGATTTGTTATGATTTGTCTTAGTCTGCATTAAAAATGTATGTTGTGATCCACATTAGCACCGCCTCAAGGGTTGTAATGAGGAACCAGAAAACAGACAAATGAGCAGGGTTATGAAAAGAGTTTTCTAAATAGACCTGAAAACAGCCAATACCGGGTCTCATAGTGCAGTTTGTAGTGCTTCTGACCCCAGAGCCAGAGGTTCCAGGTTCAATATTTGGTCAGGCCATTTACTTTGGTGGGGATTGATTCTTCCCCTTTCACTGATTCAAGAAGAGCAGTTGTCGGTTACAGGTAGAGTATGTGCACTTAGTACTGGTTAACTACTTAGGAGGCCTATTAAGTCTGCCCAGGAATAGTGTGGTTAGGTTAACTGGCTGTCCCAACATGACTATAGCTGTTTACCGTGGCTGTAAAGCAACAAAACAACAATAACTCAGACCAGTCTGGGAATTCATGCAGTATATGAGCCATGACACGACCAAACCAACAAAATGGCATGTTAGCCCAGCGAAGGCTCAGATCAGCCTGGGTATCCATCCAGTCGGGTCAGAGTCTTTGCTGTACGCTTAAAAGGTAGCCAAATGTCTAAACTAGCACCGTGTGGATAGGGAAGAGTCCAGACTCTGATCAGACTGGGCAAATTCTCAGGCTGATCTGAGCCTTTGCTGGGCACACATGCCACTTCGTTGGTTTTGTCATGTCGCGGCTCATATACAGAACCTTCATTTTGTGCCTTTAAATTTCTCAAGACCCATACTTGGTTTGTGCAGATAGCAACTGCTCTGATCTGGGAGCAGTTTTGTGCATATCTGTCGCATGTTTAGTTTGACTTCTTCATTAGGTGATCGTCTTGACTGTTGAGGAACTACCTGAAATGACTCCAGAGGAAAAAGTGAAGAAGGAAGCTGATGAAAAGAGGAAAGCTGAAATAGACAGCAGGAATGAGAGAATCCGGAAAAGAAATGCTGAGAAGAAAGAATTGAGAGAGAAGAGAGAGAAAGAAGAGAGACAGCGAAAACTTGCAGAAATGAGGGCAAGGATGGCTGGGACAAAGGACAACAAGCCTGAGGATAAAGGGAATAAAAGAGCAAGGTGAGGAAAAACTTTCCAAAAGGTCTTTTATTGTATGATTAACAATGAGAAAGATGGCTAACAAGAGTGCATAAAAACATACGATCACATATTACATGTCATTAAGTGAAACAGTATGCAAAACATTATGAGTCGTCTGTGATATGCAAATCATTATGAGTCATATCTGTGACAACTTCATGATACATTATGTTGAAGATACTGGCTGTTTTATGGGAGATATAGGCTCAGAAAAAGGATGTTTGGTTAATTAGAATCTTGTGGCCATTTTACATGAAATGTTTGAAAATGGCTATAAAACTGGTTTTATAAGTTTCGCATGAAATAGCCACTATGTGAAGTTCTCTGTATACGTGTGCTTACAATGATTTTATTTGGATGAATTTGATTAGCTCACCTGAGCCATCGGCTCAGGGTGAGTTATTGTGATCACCCAGTGTCCGTCGTCAGTCGTGCAGCGTGCGGCGTCAACAATTTGCTTTAAATGACATCTTCTCTGAAACCGCTAGGCCTAGGGCTTTGATATTTGGTATGAAGCATTGTCTAGTGGACCTCTACCAAGTTTGTTCAAATGGTGGCCCCAGGGTCCAAAATGGCCCTGGGGCAGGGGGTCTTGTGTTCGAAACTAAAATCATCATCATATCCATTTTAAAGCCCTGTTTTCCTCTACCGAGGGTTGGGTTTGTTTGACAAGTTTCTTCGAAGGCGTCCTCTCCACTCAGAACGATTCTGAGGATCAGCAGAATCCATACATAGCTTCTTTCTGTCGTTCACAAGCACTTCATCCCATGTTTTCCTTGGCCTGCCCGGTCTTTTCTGTGCAACCACATTCAGCTTGCGTACTTCTGCAATCCAGCCTGTGCTGCGCTCTACATGTCCAAACCATCTCATCCTACTGGTGCGGAGCACCACATCTGAGTCCTGGATGCCAAGCTTTGTGAGAAGGGAGTCTGAGCTAACTTCGTCCTTTGCCTTGACATTGCAGATCCAACGGATCATGGCACGGTCATTACGCTGGAGAAAAATCTTCTTCTCCAGAACTGCTTTGCTCAGATGCTTGAAATTTGGTATGTAGCATTGCCTAGTGACCCTCTACCAAGTTTGTTCAAATGGTGGACCCAGGGTCCAAAATGACCCCGGGGCAGGAAGTCCCAGGTTTGAACCATAGAAATACATAGAAAAATATTAAAAAATCTTCTTCTTCAGAACTGCATGGCTCAGATGCTTGAAATTTGGTATGTAGCATTGCCTACTGATCCTTTACCAAGTTTGTTCAAATGGTGGCCCCAAGGTCCAAAATGGCCCCGCACCAGGGGGTCCTGGGTTTGAACCATAGAAATACATAGAAAAATATTCAAAAATCTTCTTCTTCAGAACCGCAAGGCTCAGAGGCTTGAAATTTAATTTGTAGCATTGCCTTGTAGTCCTTTATCAAGTTTGTTCAAATGGTGGCCCCAGGGTCCAAAATGGCCCGGCAGCAGGGAGTCCTAGGTTTGAACCATAGAAATACATAGTAAAATATTCAAAAATTTTCTTCTTCAGAACCACTTGGCATAGCTGCTTGAAATTTGGTATGTAGCATTGCCTGGTGGTCTTTTACCAAGTTTGTTCAAATGATGACCCAAGGGTCTAAAATGGACCTGCCCCAGGGGGTCCTGGGTTTGAACCATAGAAATACGTAGAAAAATATTCAAAAATCTTCTTCTTCAGAACCGCAAGGCTCAGAGGCTTGAAATTTAATTTGTAGCATTGCCTTGTAGTCCTTTACCAAGTTTGTTCAAATGGTGGCCCCAGGGTCCAAAATGGCCCGGCAGCAGGGAGTCCTAGGTTTGAACCATAGAAATACATAGTAAAATATTCAAAAATCTTCTTCTTCAGAACCACTTGGCATAGCTGCTTGAAATTTGGTATGTAGCATTGCCTGGTGGTCATTTACCAAGTTTGTTCAAATGATGACCCCAGGGTCTAAAATGGCCCGCCCCAGGGGGTCCTGGGTTTGAACCATAGAAATACATAAAAAAATATTCAAAAATCTTCTTCTTCAGAAGCACTTGGCTCAGATGCTTGATATGTAATATGTAGCATTGCCTTGTAGTCCTTTATCAAGTGTGTTCAAATGATGGCCCCAGGGTACAAAATGACCCCGCAGCAGAGAGTCCTGAGTTTGAACCATAGAAATACATAGAACATTTTTCAAAAATCTTCTTCATCAGAACCACTTGGCTCAGATACTTGAAATTTGGTATGATGCATTGCCTGGTGGACTCCTACATAGATTGTATAAATGGTTGCCCTGGGATCCAAAATGGCCCTGGGGCAGGGAGTCTTGGGTTCGAAATTAAAATAAACTTTAAAATCTTCTCCTGAGCCCCTTAGTGCAGATGCTTGAAATTTGGTATGATGCATTGCCTAGTTGTCCTTTACCCTGCTTGTTCAAATGATGGTGCCAGGATCAAAAATGGCCCCGCACCAGGGGGTCCTGGGTTTGAACCATAGAAATACATAGAAAAATATTCCAAATTCTTCTTCTTCAGAACCACTTGGCTCAGATGCTTGAAATTTAGTATGTAGCATTGCCTAGTGGTCCTTTACTAAGATTATTCAAATGATGGCCTCAGGATCCAAAATGGCCCCACCCCAGGGGGTCTTGGGTTTGAACCATAGCAATACATAAAAAAATATTCAAAAATCTTCTTCTTCAGAACCATTTGGAAATTGTTGCAAACTATCAGGTTTGTTCAAATGATGACCCTAGTTTGACCGTTAATCTTTTTGCTCAGGTGAGCGATTCAGGGCCACTTGGCCCTCTTGTTGTGAGAATATGTTTAGTTGAAATACTCATCAGGTATATAGTTCCGCCAATGTTGTTAATCTCTTTGCTTAAATACCCAAAGACAACTATATACAAATGAATGATTTCGTTTGCTTCTGAAACTTTCTTATGTGTATCAATCATTTTGCCATTTTATTTTGTTTGTGTTGTTGAGTGGTATCTTGCAGGCCTTCTAGTTCTTTCACTTTAAAATCTGTTTTCTTTTCTCCCCCCATCAAACATATTTTAGTCTGTCAACAATACATGCTTTGCTTCTCAGGCATAAAAAACAAACAAAACATTTTAGTCTGTCTGCAATACCTGTTTTGCTTCTCGGGCAAAAAAAACAAACAAAAAAACATCAAATCAGTGTTACATGGAAGACACATCATTAATTAATACATAGCAATGGAACTGTCTGTTTAGTATTCTGTATTGATCAGCTGTAAATGCAGGCAGCTCTTTATGTTATCATATTTTTTCGATTATAAGACAGGGATTTTGCACCCAGAGCAATAAAAAAATTTGGATTGTTTGGGAAGGAGAAAAAACATTTTAAAGCAGACCTAGTATGACTGACATACATATCTCAGGTCAGTTTGGAGGAGGGAGCCTAGGGAATGCATTTCATACAGCCAAATAAATGAACCGCGACACGAGAAAACCAACAAAGTGGTTGTGTGCCCAGCGCAGACTCAGATCAGCCTGGGCATTCGCCCAGTCTGATCAGAGTCTTCGCTGTCTGCATGGGGGTAGCTGAGATCCTTAGCTACCCTTTAAGGGCTTAGGGAAGAGTTCGACCGGACTGGGCTGATCTGAGTCTGTGCTAGGCGCACAACCACTTTGTTGGTTTTCTCGTGTCGCGGCTCAAATATGACATTTAGATGTCATTATTGCTTGATTTTCAAGGTTTTACTGCTTCAGCTTCAAAGATATAGCTAGTTATTATACAGGGACTACTTTCAAAGAAAATTTGTCTTGGGATTACATTTTATTTACTTACATGCATTTTTAAAGAGAGCAAATTCCTTCAAGAGTTGGAAAAGGGTTTTGAGTAGCAGGGAAGCATATACTGTTCCATTGTCTACTGTGTAAAAATGGTGACCTAACCATGAGGCTGTAACCATGCACATGAATTTGAAGCTTTTCATTTTTATCTCATTTCTAACCATGAAGCACTGAAAGAAAAGACAATTAAACTTAAGTAGGCAAAATCTGAAGAAAAAAAATGTTTCATCTCAGCTATATCATTGAGAATTCAAAGATCAGAGGCCCCACAGTCCAGGTCAAGATGAGATGGCTCATTATTAGTCGCCTCATTTGGATCTATCTTGTTGACAAATTCAGCTATTCATTTTTATACCCTGCCACACGTTAGTGGCGGGGTATTATGTTTTCCCGCTGGCTGTCCGTCCATCTGTCGTACGTACGTACTTCTGTCTGTCCGTCCGTCCGTCAGCACTTCGTTTCCATTCGGTTACTTGAGTATTCATTAACGGATTCTCTTCAAACTTGGCATATGAATTGGCCTTGGGAATATCTCAATTGGGATTGTTAATGGGTAAATTTTGATATCTTGTGACAGAGTTATTGCCCTTGTCAGTGTCGCAAAAGTGGTTTTTGGTCTGTTATTCCTTTACACTTTGAAATATCATGATGAAATTTCACAGAAATGATTGAAATGATATATTTTTTCTGTTGTTAGCAGAATTTTGTCCACCAGGGTTATCTGCCCCTGCCCCGGGACTATATACATGTATAAAATCATGAAAAATTCTGTATAAAATCGGGGTTGAAAGTGATTTTCCTGAAACTTGCTACAGCTTATCGAAACAATAAAATCTTTCTGTCATGATCAAAATTTTGTCCCCAGGGGTTCTCTGCCCCTGGCACAGGGCTATATACATGTATAGAATCATGAAAAAAAAATCCATATAAAATCAGATTTTTAGTATATCTTTATGAAATTTCAGAGAAATGATACAAGTAACATTATCTTTATTTTACAACCAGAATTTAGTCAGCAGGGTTATCTGCCCCTGCCACGGGCATATATACATGTATTAAAACATGAAAAAAAAAAACTGTATAAAATCAGAGTTGAAAGAGATTCTGGAAACTTGCAATAAATTATCAAAGTAATGTAACTTCCTTTTTATGATCAAAATTCTGCCCAGAGGGACTATTTCCCCCTGACACAGGGCTATATACATGTAACAAATCATGAAAAAATCTGTATAAAATCAGAACTGAAAGGGATTTTTATGAAACATGTAACAAATGGTCAAAGCAATAATAGCTACTAGTGATGGTTAAAATGTTATAACAAGGAAGTTAATATCCTGCCCCAGTCCTGGAGCTATATACAAGTATGAAATCGTGAAAAAAAAGCTATGAAAGGTTTGCAGTGGCGGGGTATTATGCTTTTATTGGCACTTTGCTTTTAAAGTGTGCCTGTTGTATCAGAAGAGATATTTAATTGGTATTTGAATCCCTTTCCCTCACGGCTACTCATACAGGTAAAGAATTTGCTTCCCAGTGGCAGCAAATTCTTAACTTTTAGAGTAGGCCTGTATAAGAAGGCAAACATATCCAGATCATCAAAAGAGATCTCCCTGTACCCTATAAAGGGTAATAGGTCCCCTTTACTGTTTCTAGGGAGGACTCCGGTAAAGAATCCGAAGCAAAGAAAAGCAAGACCGAGGATAGAGAGAAGAAGAAAGAAGACGAAATCAGTGATGATGAGGAAGAGATTGAATTCATTCCCGAGGCTCCACCACTGAGGTTTAAGACAGAAAGTAATGCAGAGGTCAACCAGCAGTACTTCATGAGATCTTGGTGCCGCACTTGGGCCAGTAGGAAGAAGGTGGGTGGGGTAGACAGATTTTAAGAGAACTCACTCTTGGCAAGATTGTTCAGATGGGGAGGCACAAGATACTGTAAAAATTCAAGTATTGGGACAAGTAGGTCTGAGCAAACAGTGCAGACCCAGATCAAACTGCTCCTTCCTGAAGGAGCAGTCTGATTAGGGTCTACACAGTTTGCTATGCCATCTCCATCTTTTGGAGGCAATACTGCATTGTAAAACCAAACTATATCATTGTTAGGACAATTATGGTTACTATTTTAGGTGTCCCAATATTTAGAATTTGTACGGTAATTCCTTTTTGATGTGGAAAAAAGTACGTACTTTGGAACTGCTGTAGTTTTATAAAGAAAAAGACAGCTGCCCAATGTAACTGAAATAATCCATTAGTGCCAAGCTTCCAATAAAAGGGATCTTGGTAAACATTATATACTCAGATGCTGCATCTGATAAGGGTCTGCACTGATTGCATACAGTAATTTCTGAAGGGAACAGCATGATTGGTGTGGCAATGAAATCAGACTTCAAGCCATGTGCATCTGCCCAGTCTGATCAGAGTCTAGCTAAGGGTCTAACCTACCTTCATATTGAGAGAATCTGAGCCTTTTCTGTTCACACGTTTCGTAAGGTACCTTTTCAGGGCTTGGCTGTTCAAAGCATTATTGTCTTAACGAAAATCGTTAGTCAAGGATTTGTAAGTCTAACTGTACACATAAAATCAACTGTGTTAATATTTTTTGCTGAAAAATGGTGAGGAGCTTTTGCATTGCAAAAGTCCCTAACATATTTTCAGCAAAAGATGGTAGACTTTTTGCGTATAATAAGTTTTAAGTTTTACTGTCTTGTTAACTAATGACGTAGTTAGTTTTGAACAACTGGAAGTTCGAAATTTTAACATCTTTTTAATTAATAACTTAGTTTTGAATAATCGGCACAGTTATAACAAGAAACATCTTTAAAAAAGATAATTGTCGAAGATGAAATTCGTTTTCAAAGAGCAACTTTTTAGTCATGTCAGGACGGATCCACCGCTTCCTGGGTATTATCAGTACTTTTGTAAAGTAAATGTGTCTTGTTCAAGGACAAAACATGAATTCCTGAGTGAGGATTATCGTGATCAGCCTTGGTCGAGTTCGATTACAACTATTGTCTGATGATAGTATGTCATGGAAGAAGCAGGTCAACTCGGCCTGCTTTCTGTAAGCTTGGGGGTCTTCACGGCTCCTGGGTCAACTCGGCCTCCTTTCAACTCGTCCGGGTCAATTCGGCCTGCTGTCATTTGCATCCTCGCCCCAACCTACGAAGATGGGCTGCGCCAGGAATGAACAGAAACACAATAAACGAATAGAGTTTGTTGGGTTGTTGATTTAATAAGAAGTCCTTCAAAATGGTGGACAAAACAATCCCTCAACGGATAACTGCAACTGCAGCTAGACTATAGTAAAGGGACGTTCCGGGCCTACAATAATACAATGGCGCTGGGATAGCCGGACCAAGGTGCAGGGCAATTATATTTTAATTGTTTCCATAGTGCCGGAGTTTTAAGATTGGGGTCCTTTACCCTGTCAGATTTTCTGTAGTATAGGGTCAAAATAAGAGCAAGGTTGTTACCATCAGCTAATCATCACAGGCCTCTGAAATGTAAAAATTCCATTTCTGTAGGTGGGGTGTGTGGATACAAATGACTGGCGCATAGATATATAACCATGCGGCACCATGGCCAAAACTGATGTTTTCCTTACTCATTTTCACACAACTTCGATATCCTACTTTATAAATGGTAGGTTATGATAAAAATTGGAAGTCACTGACTTCCTGGCATTCATTTTTAGAAGTCACAGACCCCCAGACTTCCACTAGTGGAAGCACTGTTTGTTTCCTTGTAATTATCAGTTGTTAAAGAAAACTGATTTCTGGCGCGGCAGATCGGAAGCGCAGTGCGGTTATGGCTTTCATACTAGACCTTTAAAAATACGATTGGAAAACTCGAATGCGCCTGATTTACGGCTGCTCAAACGGGTCATGAAATTGCAAATACACTTTTCGTCTTTCGTTATTATTGAATAAAACACGTCTATCCGCAAATAACGGCGATTAAATTAAAAAGGAAACGAAGCCAAAATAAAGTTTATATTCATAAAACGTCATTTTAAAACTGTTTCTTTTCACAAACGGTAGATTGTGTTTATTATCCCCCATACAATAAAAACCCAGATGCAGGTCATGCATGCTCTGATATGTCTACGACAAATAAAACCTGTTAGTGTTAATAAGTAGCATCATAATTAGTCAGTATTGCATTTTTATGAGGAGAAAAATTGCATTATAACATCTCAGAGTATTTTCAGGTTTAAAATGTTCTCCCTCATCTTACCGTTCCCTATTTATAAATCGAATAGGGAAGTTTGCACAAACATGTTAAGTGTATAAATATTGAATTAATATAATTCTTATATGTTTCAGGTGAAACAGTATTTAGTAAAGGAAGGACACAAAGAAGAAGGTATACCCATGGAGAAACTCATCTCAGAGGCTATCTTCCAGAATGATGGAGCTCCCTACCCAGAGCCTGTCGTTGGTTTCTACTGCATCCTGGAGTCTGAGATTTTAGACAAGGATACCAAGATCAAGATTTCTATGGAACCAACTGAAGGCCATAAGGAGTTTGGCTGTTTCTTTCAGTTTACCAAGATGTACATGCTGAAAATGATTGAAAAGCACTTCAAATAGACAGCTGAAATGATGTACCCGTAAAAACTCTATATATTGGGACAGTTGGGTCTGACCAAATAGTGCAAACCCAGATCAAGGAGCAGTCTGATCAGGGTTTATACTATTTGCCATCCCATTTGCATGTTTTGGACACATTACTGCACTGTAAAATCAAACTGTTCCCATTGCAGTGTTCTCCCCAGAAATTTCAGAAGGCATGTCGCTTTTAGCACAAAAATCAGATTTTAACTTGTTGATCAATTTTTCAAATCCTTAATATAGCAATGTTTTGCCAAAATTAGCCTAAATTTACATTACAAATAATTCATTGATGACCCTTAATGCATTTAAAACAACTTTACTGGCTAAGAAATGAAAATAATAGCACTTTAATAAATTTTCATTGGAAATTAAGGCATGTTGCAAAGGTAATTTGAAGAGGAAGGCATGTTGAAAGCGACATGCCTTAATGGTCTGGGGAGATCCCTGCATTGTAGGACAATTATGGTAATTATTTTTGGTGTCCCAATATTTAGAATTTTTACGGTAATCAGAAATTCCCACAAGAGCCATTTAGGGCTTCAGATGACTGTTGGTCCTCTTCCAATTGCCATAAACTTACATGCAGTGGGCTGGATGTCTCTAGAATGAAATTGTAATGGCTGAGATCAAATTATATACTGGACAAAACTAGGATGGCCAGATCATAAGTGCTTTGAAGTAAATGGGCTCAGTTTAAGCGGAACCAACTCTTTCAGTTTTATTGCCACACTTCTAAATGGTGGTCAACTCCTAAAGGAAAGAATTTCCTTCTCTAGGAGGAAATTCTTGTTTATGGTTAGGCCTTTTGGACAGGCTTTGCCCTCCCGGAATGCAAACAGGAAGTCACAAAAGTTGTTCCCCTTTGTGAACCCATAAGGCTTAAAATTTCTAAGACTGTTCCTTGCTAGTTCAGCATCTTGAAAAGGTATTGACATTATTTGTTTTGTTTTTGGCTTTCCTCATACTCCCATGCGATCATACCAGATCATTATATCAGAGGACTGTTCTGTGGTGGAAGAAAACCAGAAGTAGTTCTCAGCTGTATATAGGGGCTGGGAAATACTCTGTGAAACCACTGCAGGGAACAGCCAACCTTTCATACTTGCCAGCACCAGGTTTGAACCTACTCGGTAGAGGTATATAGCCAGTTTACGGTTTATAGGTAAACATAGCTACCGTCTGAGCTATTGGGGCGCCTATTTCAATTTTTTGTCACTGCTGGAAATAGGGTTAACAGTTTTGAGATAAAAATTGTGCATGGTTAACACTTTTTTTGGCAATTTTTACAAAAGAAAACACATTTTGTGACTTCCTTTTTGCTTCCCCTTTGGAAATGGAGTCTGCTGTAAAAGGAATGAAATCGCTACTGGTGCAACAGATTCTGATACGGCATTAAATTTGTGTTTCTCTTTAAGTGTGTGGCATGATGATTCTGTCAAGCAACAAATATGGTAGTTTGAAGAGCATTGCATTAGATTTTTTCAGATCTGCCAAGTGGGGGGGACGTATTGTTTTTGGTGTGGATCCCGTTCGCGTCGGCGTAGGTTCTTGTCTGCACTCTATCTCTTGTAGGGATGCATGGATTTTGACCAAACTGGTACATTACTGGGAGAGGGGAAAAAGCTGATTAGATTTTGGTGACCTTGACCTTATTTTCAAGGTCACAGGAGGTCAAAGAGTGTTGAAAAATGCCTTGTCTGCACCATATCTCCTGAAGGAATTGATGGATATTTAACAAACTGGCACAGATATATCACTGGGAGATGGCAAAGAACTGATTAGATTTTGGTGACCTTGACTTCATTTTCAAGGTCACAGGAGGTCAAAGAGTGTTGAAAAATGCCTTGTCTGCACCATATCTCCTGAAGGAATTGATGGATTTGAATCATCTGTCATAGATACATCACTGGGAGATGGCAAAGAATAGATTAGATTTTGGTGACCTTGACCCCATGTTCAAGGTCACAGGAGGTCAAAGAGTGTCGGAAATGCCTTGTCTGCACCATATCTCCTGAATGGACGGGTGGATTTGAACCAAACTTGCAGATATATACTGGGAGATGGCAAAGAAGTGATTAGATTTTGGTGACCTTGACCCCATTTTCAAGGTCACAGGCAGTCAAAGAGTGTGTCAGTACCATATCTCCTGAAAGGATGGATGGATTTGAACCAAACTATCACAGGTACATCAGTGGGAGATGGAAAAGAAGTGATTAAATTTTGGTGACCTTGACCCTATTTCAAGGTCACAGGAGGTCTTAACTGGACAGCATTTAGGGAAAATGATACTGCTGGGAAAGCCCAGGTGGGGGTACATCTGTTTTTGTCAAAAAAAACATTTCTAGTTAGAAGATAATTTCTGTTGATAGTGTTAAAACGGCTCATCAGAATTGCTTCGGCAAGACAATTCAGAATTGTCTTGAATTGTCTTGCTGAGGCAATCCTGATGTGGGTCAAAGCATGTTTTAGGCCTGATTTAATGTCAATTATCTCATATTATTAAGTCTGTGGTTTATTTTAATGTAAGGCACATTGTAAAAGTTTCAGTGGTAAGCCATGTATTAAGTTTGATGTGAAATTGGGCCTTAGTGAGACAGTGAATACTGTAGCTGTATTTGGAGAACATAACATGCTGTTGTACATTCATTATGTGCATTTGTTTTTGTGAACTCTTTGTTCTCTTGGGCACAATGCACTCAGCCTTCATTATCACCCTTCCATCAGCTCAATATGACTGAAATACTGTTGAAAGGGCGGTAAAACTGCAAGTCATTCATCCAATGTCATTCCCATGTTTTATAAAAACTGAACTGAACTTTCCTAGCAATTTTGCCATAAACTTACATGCAGAATAGTCACGGACTCAGTTTGGCAAAAGCTTATCTCATCTTAGCCAGTGTTCCGTGGAGAAATGGAAACATTGTAACAGTTTGAAGGTATATGGGTACCTGTTTTTCACAAAGGAGAACAACTTTTTAGCTCGCCTGAACGAAAGTTCAGGAAGAGCTATTGTTGTCACCACGGCGTCGGCGTCAGCGTCCGCGTTCGAATTGGATGTTTTGGTTAAAGTTTTTTAAAGACCTATATCTCCTTAACCCATGGATGGATTCTTTTGATACTTGCACTGTAGTTAGATATTGGTCTAAGGTTTAACAGGGTACCACCCCCACCCCACTCAGTGACCTTGATGCCAAGGTCATGGACTTAGAAAATTGGTAGTTTTTTTGGACTGGATGTTTTGGTTAAAGTTTTATAAAGCCCAATATCTCCTTAACCCATGGATGGATTCCTTTGATACTTGCACTAAAGTTAGATATTGGTCTAAAGTTTACGAAGGTACTACCCCCACCCCCCTCTGTGACCTTGATGTCAAGGTCATGGACTTAGAATATTGTCTTTTTATTGATTGGATGTTTTGGTTAAAGTTTTTTAAAGACACATATCTCCTGAACACATAGATGAATTCTTTTTATATTTGCACTGTAGTTAGATCTACAGAGTACTACCCCAACCCCGCTCAGTGATCTTGATGTCAAGGTCAGGGACTTAGGAAATTTTTGTCTTTTTTAAAGTTTTGTAATTGCATACTGATTCATAATGCTTTGCAGAGATTTAGTTTATACTTGAACTGATGTTAGACTCTTTTTTGAGTTTTTACAAAACACCTTATACTTATCCCACTGGGTGACCTTGAAGTCAAGGTCATCGACTTAGAATTTTGTCTTAGAGATTTTGGTTAAAGTTTTATATTTATGAAGACATAATTTCACAGTGCCACGATGATGGACTCAGTTGATACTAATACTTGGACTGATGTTAGATATTAGATAATGGTTCAAGGTTTTGATACATCCTAGACCCCCCCCCCACCCCCACCCATCAGTTTTTTTTACCTCAAGCTCATGGACTTTGAAATTTCATTTCATTTTTTTTATTTTAATTTTATTTTAAGACTTATTTCTGAGATAGGTTTTGTTTATAAATGTGTTTTCATTATGGACATGCTTGCATGAAGTTTTATGCATAGCAGTCCAAACCACCATAGCGGCTGTGTGATGGGCAAGCACCAATTCAGGCGAGCTATGCTGTCAGGCGACAGCTCTTGTTATGATTTCCTGTTTGTTTCTCTGGACAATAAAGCCAAAATGGGTCTCCTCTTGAAGGACAGAATTCGCTCCTAGAGGAGCAAAATCTTCCCTTAAGGAGTTGACTCCAATTGAGAAGGGAGACAAAAATGAAAATGGTATTTGCTTCCCCTGAAAGTGTACTCATTCACCTTAATTCAGAAATATTGCTTGATCTGAAGATCTGCATGTTACGGAACAAGATTTAAAGTTTGACAGCTTGAAGAACATTGTATTCGTTTGAAAATCATTAAATTACATATGTGGTTCGAAGATCATTTCATTAGCTTGTAGATCATTGTATTAATTGTTGGGTTTTTTTCTCCATTTTTTCATACTTAATTTTTGAGCCTATTGTTTCATTTCATTTTGCATTGAAGATTTATTTCTTTTTGTACAGTAAGTGTATTTCAAGGAAACTGAAGAACATAGAGGCTATTGTAAATAACATTGGCCCATTGTTGCATCACTTGCATTAAATCCATGTTGTTATCATTGCAGGACACTAATGACGGTACTAAATATTTATAGTCAACGCAGGATATCTCAAAGTCCAAGTTCATTTCAAACTACTGATCTTTTAAAGTAAATTTTCTGGTCCCAGAAAATTTACTTTGAGATACCAGTAGTTTGAGGTATGGGGAGTTGAAGCGTTAGGAAAAATAGGAAATGCACCAAATTATATCTTTGATATGATGTACTTTGAGATATCAGTGTTTGAGGTAATGAGAGTCAGCTGTACCATACTTACTATAAATTTTCGGACAGTTATACCTGGGCAGACAGGACAGACCCTGATCAGACTGCTCCAAATGAGCAGTCTGATCAGGGTATGTCCTGTTTGCCAAGCTATAAAACATTTCTGGATAAGAGAAATGAACACGCTTAAATTCAAAATCGGAGAACTGATTGTCTTGCTTCTGCAAGGTATGTGAATACCCATGTTCAGTAGAACTGAGAATGGACATTGAACTTGAGCATTTATTTCACTAATGTGCTGCTATTTTCAATAATGTGCTCCATTAAAATATTTTGTTCAGTGTGGTGTTATTTTTTTCATGCCAACTGGAGTGTTAAGAATCATGAACCACCTCAGGTTACGACGTGACTGGCCTGCATTATCATCTGGGCAGTTGTGTATTGCATGCCAAACAGCTTTATACATCCAAAGATACACAGAGTGAGTTTATGCATTTCTCATTAGAACAACTGGAACAATACAACCAGGGCAGATTGATATTTTCCAATTATAACAACACAAAACTAACTTGTCATTTTTTTTTAATTCATATTAAATTTAACAGAAGTAACCCATGTCTGCAAAAGAACTTCCTCAAATTTTCCCAAGCACATCTCACCGAAAAAATTAATGTAGAGTGGATTGAAATTCAAGACCTGATGGGGCTTTGATGAGAATTCTGAGACTTGCTCTTCATTTCTTAGTCATGTTGGCTGAAGGTTGGAAATTATCCCGGGGTCATGGGTTTTATTCCTGCAAAGGTGTAGTTCTCTCTGCCCTTGGCCCAGAATGTCTGATACACGGTTGAAAAGGCTGTGATACTCCAAATTCTCTATCCATGCACATTCATTTTTCATTGAAATGAAAGCTCTCATTAGAACTGCCTAGAGGAAGCAGGTCTGAGACGTCACAATATACTGTAACAACTCGGCTGTAAGATGGAGTTATCCCCCTATAGAATAAATTCTGTTCTGTATTTTTGGTATTGATTTGGATGAGGGAATAACACCTAAAAACAGATTTTTGTGAATAAATATAAAACACTATCCCAGAATTCTCATAAAAATATACCTCGTGAAGCCCTGGCTGCAGCGTAAGAATTATTAATCCTAAGAAACGCCCCTGCTCTTATAAATGCTCCCTTTCCCCCCCCCCCCATCTTTTCCTAAAAATTGTTATATTGACTTTCCAATCTCTGTGATTTGTATCTTGTTTTATAAAAGGGAGAAGCATGAATTCCTGTGTGCTTCTCTGGAGAATGTGGCTCTTCTAAACCAGGTCCACTATTCAAGGAAAGAATTTTAGAGGAGCAAATGCTTTCCTTAAGAGTTAACCTCTATCAAGAAGGCAGGCAAAAGTGGAAAATTAATAGAACTGCTTCATTTGCAAGTATATTCATTCACCATACAACTGTTTATTAGAATTATTTTTTGTAGTGGCAGATTTTTTTCTCTTAAGACTCTAATGCCCCCCTTTTACAAAATGCTATGCCCCCTGGAGCGTCTAGTAGGATTAATATGGTAACATAAATGAGCTCATTCAATTCATCATATGATGGTAATCCTCACACATTTTACAAGATATTAGCTAACAGTATCAAATAATTTAAAAACAGATAAAACAACTGTGAATGCCATGAAGTAATTCAATAAACACTGCAATAAAATGAAGTAAAAATATCCTTTCACAATACCACTCCTTGCAACCTTCAACATCGGAGAGCAACAGCTTCTACATACTTCTACAGTCTCATTACAATGCTATTCATTCTAAAGCTGTTTTGCATAATTATAGTGCTTCCAAGTCATGACTTTCATATTTATACTTTAAATAATTACCATACCTGCCCTAAAAATGAAACAGTTTGGGTTTATGATACAGTAATGTGCCTAAAAGATGCAGATGCAAGGGCAAATGACCCTGATTAGACTGATCCTGTAGGAGCAGTCTGATCCGAGTCTGCACTGTCTGCTCATAGCTATCTGTCCCAATACATTCAATGAAATTTTACTGTATAATATAATAAAAGGAAACCTCAACAATTCAATAGTTACTAAAAAAATTTCTTTTCCTGAAAGTTATTGCTGATTAACACGAGATTTTGGAGGGCAGATCATGAAATATGAATTCCAGATGACAAAGCCAGAGTGAATTAATATTTGCATCCTTGACAATACATGGGTTAAGGTGGTGATTTGTGAAATATACAAAAATCTGAATAAAATTTATCGTATCTCCCCAGAAATTAGCATATTTCTTATTTTTGTTGTTCTCTACAGTTTGAAATACAAAATATAGGGACACACTGTTTAAAAAGTGTTTTTATATGGAAAGATCAAAGGGTAGTTTTCTGTGCAGAAATCTGAAAAATGAAATCGGTTCTTGAAAATGTACTTAGCTCTGAAGATACTTTGATGAGTTTAAAAGAGCGTCCTAGCAATTATTTGTTCCAACTCTTTCTCAAATTGTAAGGTAGACCAGATTAAAACAGTAGCTTTCTCTCAAATGTCTTACCATGATATAGTGCATGTATACTTATTGCATTCATGAAATACAGGTAGGTCAGTTATACCTATATCATACTCACAGTATAAATAATACATTACAATGACCATTACAGGTGTGTTATTGAAATTAGTCAACCTTGAAAACAGACTGTGTATTTTAGACAAATATTTGGACACAGGCCACACCCTTTTTTTTATCTGACCAGCCCGAAAACGTGCAAAAAAAAAGAAAAAATAATTGCTAGGACGCTCTTTATAATGCATTTATGTTCAGACCTAGTTACATTTGCAATAATGATGGTCATTTTAAAATTTTTAGATTTATTCGCACAAAATTACCCTGTGATCATTTCTTATATAAATCCTTTTAAACATCAATAAATCCTGCATTTTGGGATTCTGAATTGTGAGAAACAACATAAAGAAGACATCTGCTAAGTTTCGGGAAGATCTGTTGTATTTTCAGCATTTTATGCAGATTTTTGTTTTTGCCCCAAATCAGTGATAATCACCTTAATCAGCAATAATTTATTAGACAATTCAACTGATAATACAGATTGAAAATGCAATATTACTGCAACTTTTTCTGACTCTGAAGCCTATGTCGAAAGAAGTCGATCTTTAATCCAACATCATCAAAGTATGAATCCCCACCCCATAACATTAGCAACACAACGCATCACAAATTTTCACAATACCACTTCCATTTTCCTCAAAAGGTAAAACATTAATATCATGCTAGAATAAATGTGATAGTCTCAGTAATATATCCATGATTTCAACATGACATTAATGTTTTCCCTTCCCCACTGAGCGTATAAAGGAGCTCCGATAGCTCAGTGGGTTGGGCGCTGAACTAGCGCTCCCAGGTTCGAGCCCCACTGTAGGCAGGAATCTTTTCAATGGTAAACGGGGTTCCATTGCACACAGCCTTTCATTATCACCCACAAATCCTCTTGATATGACTGAAATACTGTTAAAAAGGATGTAAAATGGCAAGTCATCCATCCATCCGAACCTACAGGAAGCAGTGTCCTATTACAATTACCGGTAGTGATAAAGCACATTATGAAAATTATGGCATGCACACTTTGCGCCTCTATAAACACCAGATGTAAACATTAATTTATCAAAATAGCCCTTGGAAAACATAACATAATCCTTGCATTTTCACTCTGTATGATGTAAGAATCAAAACTTTTTTTTTATCAGTACACGTGTTGTCGGGCTGATATGAATATTAACTGACTAGAGCTTTGCCATCCTGAATTCATATTTCATGAAATGCCCTATAACATCGTGTTAAACAGGTCTAAGGAAAAATTATTTCTTAACAATGCTATGCCTTTCTGTGTTCTAAAAGGAGTTGCATAGCAACATTATGATAATAAATACATAAAAATGTTCTTACTATCAATAAATACAACTTCTCAATAAATACTACTGTATTTATCAGGCTATCAAACATATTTATCCATCTCTTGAACGACCCCAAATATCTAAATCAGACTGAAATTCTGCTCTAAGATTGGTTTTTCCCTTCTAACATCTGGATGGATGGATGTCTTGCAATTTTACGTCCTTTCCAACTATTTCAGCCATATCGGATGATGGGAATTTGATAATGAAAGGCTGTATGCAATGGAACTCAGTTTATGGATGAAAGGTTTCCATCTCCGGGAATCAAACCCGTGACTGCTACAGTAATAGGTCAGCGCTTAACCCACTGAGCTACCTGGGCTCCTCCTGAAACTTTCTAAAGACTGATTTTCGAAGGGAAAAACCTTCATCTTATACCCAAAGAAATACAGCAGTGCTTTAGATAACAAGGGGTAGCTGGGATTATCTAGGGATAATTTCCTGCATATTCCTGCGATTCTGATTCTGGGCTAGGGACTAATTTCCCTGATTCACAGGTCCTGGTGAAAGATTGTCCTTGGACGTATCACCAGTAAACAATTCTGATTCTGATATTTCCATAAAAACATGTTGTGATCCCTCTTTGGAACCGTCTCATTGAGACGGTTCTAATGAGCATTCTAAACATGTTTTCGTTGAGAAATAAGGATATGATCCTAGAGCTATCCTCAATACTTCCTCCTATCTGGCCCTAAATGAATACAGTAGTAGCCATACACCCCAGGTTGGAAGGACTTCCTCAAGGAGCAAATTCTTTTCTTTAAGAGTTGACCCCTACTGAGATGGGAGGCAAAAATAGTAGTCGCTTCCTCTGATAGTATACCCATCACCTTTATATTGCTTATTAGAGGTATTTTGGCAGAAGCTGATTTGCTATATCTTAGGCTCTAAATAATGCCCCCTTTTGCAAAAATGCAACATCCCCGGGTGTTTAATAGGATAAATACAGACTGTGGCTTACTGTCACACAGAATACCCTATACTACTAGCAGCTTCACAGAAAACTTGACAAAAGTTTTACATCAGTACCGGGACATGTTATTTCTATTTCTCACGCTCTGCTTGCATGCAAAACAACTACTGATCCTTGAATTATCATTAAGGTGTATGGTTACACCACCATTTTCTACAAAGGGAACAACTGTTGACTTCCAGTTTGCTTCTAGGACAATGTAGCCTTTCCAAAATGGGGTCTTACTTTCAGTGGCAAGAACTTGCTCCTAAGCAAGCAAATTCTTTTCATTTTTTTTTTAATCCATTCCATCCCCTTTAGGGGTACAACACATCCCCTTTAGGGGTATCTGGACAAGCAGTTTGGATCCAGATCAGGCCACACAAATGTGGGGCCTGATCTGAGATCCAAACTGTTCTTTGCTTAGACTTCATTTCTTCAAGAGTTAGTTAGACCAATATTGTCAGAATTTTCTTGATTTTTGATGCAGATGGCAATTTCAGCAGATGACAAACAAGGGCTTCGCAAGCGGCGCATAATACGCCCGTTTAAATGTCATAAAGGAGTTACAGAATGAACAAGACTGTTTACAAAAGGATAGACAGACAGACAAACAGAGGCAACCACTCTATAATAAATGAATTCAACATTATTTAAATATACTGTTAGTATATCAAGTCAAGGGAGATAAACTAAATATACTAGATACACCATTCTTTGTTCCATTACATTCCCTTGACATCATACAATATTTTAAACAGTTGAAATGTTACAGAGTAAACATGATATTTATGCAAGGGCAGGTTGGTTGGTTGGTTGGTTGATTTGATGCTTAACGTCCACGGTAAACAACTAAGGTCATGTCGGGACGGTCAGTTAACCTAACCACACTATTCCTGGGCAGGCTTAGACCTCCTAAGCGGTTAACCAGTACTAAGTGCACATACTTTCGCCAGTAACTGACAACTACCCTTCTTGAATCAGCGGAAGGAGAAACGAAAGTATGTGTGCAAGGGCAGGTAATTCAGTGATTAAGCCAGAGTTGTGGTTCTTGCTCAGGATACATTACCACATTATACACATTCCTACTAAGTTTCATTCTAATATTTCAAAAGTTAAAGGAGATATGGAGTGAATGAGAAATGCCTAAAATATACTAATCAAAGGGAGGTTACTCCAAAATTAAGAAAGGGGGAGCAACCATTCTTATATGTGACACACTGTCTTGTGATCATGCACATTGTTATAAAGTTTCATCATGATATTCCAAACGGTTACCAAGTTATGGTATGCACAATGTAAGTATACACAAAAATAGTCAACAAGAACTAATGAAAGGGATGTAACTCTAAAACGAAGAAAGGGAGAGCAGCCAATGTTGTACGCGACACATCGTTGGGACTTCATACACATTGCTATGAAGTTTCATTACGATATCCCAAACAGTTATCTAGTTATGGCGCGCACAAGACTTGCAGGTAAAAAATTAATCAAAGGGACGTAACTTGGAAACTAAGGAAGGGGGAGCAACCATTTTTGTACCGACACGTTCCCCCAACCTAATCCATATTCCTACCAAATATGAATATATCCCAAACGGTTAATGAGTTATGGCGCGCACAAGAATGTTTACGGACGGACGGACGGACGGACAGTGCCATGACATTATACGACCGTTTTTTCAAAACGGGCGTATAAAAATACCCTGAATGCAATGGGTTAAGTGTTGAAACCCATTGAGAAGGGAGGCATACCTTATGACATGGAAGGTGGCTATAATGAGTCGTACATGTTCTTAAGGAGTATGAACATACATTATCTGACACAACAATACCAACAATGTGGTTGTGCGCCCAGCGCAGATTCAGATCAGCCTGGGCATCCATCCAGGTTGAGCTGACTCTTTGTTAAGTGCCTGAAGGGTAGCTAAGGGTCTAAGCTACCTCCTTGCAGACAGCAAAGACCCTGATCAGACTGGGCGGATGCCCAGGCTGATCTGAGTCTCCGCTGGGCGCACAACCACAGTGTTGGTTTTGTCATGTCGCAGCTCATTTATTCTTATCCTCAAAACCCACACGTATCTGCATCTCGCACAATGTTTTACTTGAAAATCCAAAGGATAATAGGGCAAACAATGTCGATCCAGATGAGGTGACACATCCTCAGCCACTATATCCGAATCTACCTTGTTTGCAAATTCGAAGTTTATTTTCATCTCCGGCACATAAAGTGTTAATTTCCCAGTGCTTTTTCAAGATTGATTTCATATGGCTTTTGAACAGCATCTAATTAAATATCATGTTTGTTGCTCTTCTTGTGTGCCTGACTCAGCCTCTTTTTCCTGAGCCGCTCTTTTCTGAGCTAACTGCTGTTTTCTCTTCTTTTCATAGAAGAAATGGTTTTTAATTTGGTCCAGGTTACGCGGGGTTCTCAGATTTCTTAGGCCCACTGGAGCAAGAACTTTAATTTGTTTGTGGACATCTTGTGGACTGAGATCACTTTGCTGAATAGCCATCTCTTTTAATTCCTCTATCACTGACGGACAAGTCCTGACAAAGTTTTTACCCGTTTTACAATTACCATGAGGAAATGGCTTAAACAAAGACTCATACCCTGTATAGTGTATTATACAGTAACGCTGTTTTTCATCTATCCACTCAAAGATTGATTTCATAAATCCATCAGAAAAGGTCTGATCCGGAAGCCTTATTTTGAAAACTATCTTCTTTATAAGTTCATTGTTTTTGGGGTAACGTTTATAGCCACAGTTATACCACATATATTTATCATGCCTGATATCTTTTCTATTGGGTAAAGCTTCAAGGTCTACGACATACAAATCACCTCCTTTTGCTCTAAGAGGTTGTATTTTGGATATTTTATCCTCATGCATACCAAGATTACACTCATTCAGTATATTCATTGCCTCTGCTGTGGTTATCTTCTCCTGGTTTCTCATAAACACAACAGCATCAACACCATCAATTCCTTCAGCTAGTTCCTCACCATCATCGTCCTGCCGCTTGCTCTTTTTTATGAGTCTCGGCTTCTTTGCACTGCCATCACCGTCTAGTTCTAACTCCCTCTTAATTGGCCTTGTGAGCCCCATTTCCGTTCCACCTAAAACATCACTGCCATCCACAGATACTGGTACAGAATAGTTGTAAATAATCTGAGTGTTTTTGGCACTTAGTCCTTTCCCTTGAGCTTTTAATGCTTTCAGAATTTCCTCCCCCTGTGGTGTTTTGAATATTGCTGCATCTTGTTCTCCCACAACAATCTTTAGTGACCCATCTTCATTTGTTTCCATGCTATGCAAGTCAATTATCATTTGTTTGTTCACTACAAGTGGTGTCTGAGTTTCTATTCCTTCCACCGGCAGCCCACTCAAGTTTTGCTGGTCTGGAGTATACAAAGCTTCATCTGTTTGGTGTTCTGTTTCTTGTATGGCTTCAGCCAGTGGAATATTTTCTACTGGCTCCTCAGCGGGAATTTCGTTTTTGACTCCTCTTGGAAATTCTTCTGCTTCAGCAAAATGTTCTTCTTCACCAGCTATGACCTGATTATCTACATTCTCTACATTATCTGTTACCACTGGTACTTCTTCACCACCCTCCCTCAATACTGGTAAACTATCCTGACTATGGTCCACTACTGGTGTAGGTGGATTGGAGTATTCTATATCAACATTTATGGGATCAGCCTCTTCATTAACATCATCATCATCCTGGGGATAAACCTGAATATTGATAATTTTATCTGGTTTTGTAGAAATGGGCTCCGTCTTGATCTGTTTACTTTTGCTTTTATGCTTTGACAGATTCTTTATTCTTGCCCCACTCTGTGTAAAGTAAGCATCGGTACCTTTTTCATCAGATTTATGACCATGAACAAGTGGACAGCTGTTCTCATCCAAAGGAAAAGCTGTCAATGTTTCTTTATCATAGTGGTAGGAATCACCTTTGAGATGTAAATGAAGGGCACAAATTGCAGAAAAATTCTGTTTACAGGTACCACACCTAAGTGGCTCAGCTTTCAGTTTCTCTCGAGCAGCTTCAAGTCCAGGAGGTGGAACAACGGGACCGTGCCCAATGGGACCAGAATGGATAGAATTATGTGGCAACAAAACTTGTTTCGACATTTCCTCTTCATGTAAGCCTCACACTGTCAGGCCATCCAATAAGTATACCTGAGGATAAACAACAAGATTCTAAGTAAAACACACAGCTAGCATAGATCCTAATAAATGCCCCTGCTCTAATAAATGCCACATACCTCTTGTACGAGCCAGGCCCGGAAGTTATAAAACTTGAGTACATTCTCAAACTCAAATTAAGCACACTGATTGGTTGCTCTGAAGCAGCCAATCAGTGTGCTTTATTTTGAGTTTGAGATTATACTCAAGTTTTACAACACAGGATTTTCTACATATGGAATTAACTTAATTTGAGCCGCAACACGACAAAACCAGCAGTGGAATGTGCCCCCGTGCAGACTCAGATCAGTCTGATCAAAGTCTTCACTGTCTGCATGGGGTTAGTTTAGACCCTTAGCTACACTGTAAGCACACAGTGAAGCCCCTGATCAGACTGGGCAGCTGCCCAGGCTGATCTGAGTCTTCACTGGGCGCAAACTTAGTTGGTTTTGTCGTGTCGTGGCTCATTCTCCAAATTTGCTGGCTTTACATCTGACAGTCAGGCGGCTTCAAGATTGTAATTACATGTTATTCACAATGAAATTCAAGAGGCTATTTAAAATAAATGAAATTAGTGCTTTACATTGATTTGAATACTTCAGAATGGGAGCAGACTTTTCATCAATGATTTTGAAGACAGTTCACTGACACATCTGAAGACTGACAGTTCACTGACAAAATTGTTTTTTCATACATTAGTATACTGTATTTATTCACATGGAGAGCACTAGAAAAGGGGGAATATTTACTGATAATTTGGCATAACTTTTCTTATTTCTCAACAAATACATATGTTGTGACCCCTCATCTGAACCGTCCCGTCAAATGGTTCAGATGAGGGATCACAACATGTTTTTATGCAGAATTAACAAAAATTATCCCTAATTATCACCAAATACTCTCTCTTATCTAGTGCTTTGATATGCAAATTGAAAATCTAGTAATATGAAATCTTATTACATTTTTTTTTACACTGAAGTGATTATTTTTGTCATTAACTACAGCCTTGAAAGACCAGCAATCATTCATTCAAAAACTTCTTTATTTGTATCCCACAACAAGTAAGCACTGCCTGAACAATTACAAATAAGAGCTGCCACACGAGAAAACTAACAAAGAGGTTGTGCACCCAGCAAAGACTCAAATCAGCCTGGGCATCCCCCCTGTTTGATCCGAGTCTTTGCTAAGTGCTTAAAAGGTAGCTAACCTCCATGCAGACAGCAAAGACTCTGATCAGACTGGGCTGATGCCCAGGCTGATCTGAGTCTTCGCCGGGTGCACAACCACTCTGTTGGTTTTCTCGTGTTACGACTCATATAATTCTCAGAATGATCACTGCACTGCATATGGTATATTACTGTTATGCAGACAACGAGTCTAATCCAGTTTATGAATGTTTTGCTATCTTGCAGTTTCGGACCTTCTCAACATTTGGAGCTGTTGCTACCAGGTATTTTTCGCATCTTTTCAGCCTTAGTCGTTTCCTTACCTCGTTAATCTTCAGTGTTATGCTACCTTGTTCATGTTCACCGTTATTCATCATTTTACTATTAGTTAATCACTTAATTTACAGAGTTTAAACAGAATGGAGAAATGGTTGCAAAAATTGATTTTATTAAAGTTGAGTTTGTATCTTAGATTCGTTTTCCCAAAGTTAATCGCTGAGTTTATTATTATATCTAAATTATCTAGAATGGAGAAATGGTTTCAAGAATCAATTTTATGCACCCGAGCAGAGGTTTTATTAATTAAAAGTCTGTTGGTCCTGGACCAGTGATTTTTGGGCATGACCAGTTGATGTCTTTGGTAGCTGGTCGTGCAGATCAACTGATTTTGAAAATAAATGAAAACACATGATAACTACGAATAGCCAAAACATCGGGAGGACCACTTAAATTGTGGATAAGTTGGTCCTGTGGACCACCAGTCATTCAGTCTTTAGTGAAATCCCTGCCCTAGCATGTAATACTCCTATTAGGGTGTATGCCATAAGAACATAATGAAGAGACAGATATTTAAGTATCTTTGTTAAACATGCTCGTCTTTTGATTCGCAATATAGAGGTGATGGGTATACTTTCAGATGAAGCAACTCTACTATTTTTGCCTTCCTTCTCAGTAGGGTCAACTTTTAAAGGGAAAAATTCACCCCTCTTGGAGCAAATTCTTTCCTTTAAGAGTATACTCAGTAGACACCATTTCAAACATGTGAATTGGTGGAAATGATGGAATATTGGATGCTCCCCGAAGGAGAGCACCTGTGAAATGGATATCCTGATGAAACTGCCCCAGACCTCTAGATAAAACGGCGTATTTGATGATAATCATTAATCAAGGATAATTTTTCTTATTTCTCATCGAAACCATATGTTGTGACCCCTTATCTGAACCGTCTCGTCGAGTCGAGACGGTTCAGATGAGGGGTCACAACATGTTTTTATGCAGAATTAATAAAAATTATCCCTAATTATCACCAAATACGCCCTCTTATCTACAGCTCTGCTGCCCTCTATCTATTATAAGTGAAATTTCATTTAGGTACCTTTTATCCTTCCAAAGATATGCCCCGGACAAGCAAAGGAATGAGAAATAAAAAAGAAGGGAAATAAGTCCAAAATTACTCGCAATAGGGTTATGTTTTTGTGCTCTGCACTTCCTCTCGTTGTACTCTATTATTGTGTGAGTACAGTAGTTTTGCTGATGAAAAGACACCTGGGGAGCTGATATCTCAAATGCAGATATTAGATTTAATTAAGCACAAAATCATCTACTTGACATGATTTTAGACTTATTTTAATAAAGCTATTGAAATGATTAATATTTATTATGAGAAGGGAATTATATAATCTTTTTTGGTTTATATATAGTACATTGTCTAAAGCCATTTAGTCTAAATGTCATTTCATCTAATGACCATTTTGTCAAATGACCATTTCGTCTAAATGACATTTTGTCTAATAGACACCTCTTTGAATGGACCATTTGTCTAATGGACAGCTCGTCTAAAATCTGACAGGTGCGACATTTAGTCTAAAAACAATTTAAGATTTTTTAGACGAAATGTCACACCTGACTCGAAAACACATTCCACCATGATTGTTGTTGTATCCATTTGGATTGGCTATAATTTCAGCTACTAAACTACTAGACATTTCAATGTCTTTTGAATTATTGTGTGAATAAAACTGATGCCCCAAGAAATATTTGCCTTATAAATTATGTTTTAGATTAAATTTAGACGAACTTTAGACGTTTTTAGACATTTTTAGACGAAATTTAGACAAAATGCCATATTCGACGAATTGTCTGTTAGACAAAATGGTATTTAGACAAAATGGTCAATAGACAAAATGGATTTTAGACAAAATGGCATTTAGACATGGCACTTAAACGAAATGGTTTTAGTTTAAACATATTTTATTTCAACAAAATGTAGATATACAATATTTTACAAGATGCAATACTAATTAGACGAAATGTCATGGATCCAATCTTCGGTATGTCTCATTATCAGTGCTATATTCTATTCTATTCCATTTTTTTGGTCAGTGATCATTTTGTTATGAGAATTTCCATGAAAACTACTCTCTGATTGGTCAAATGCATTCAGTTGAGTGAGCAGCGCTAAAATTGCATGATTTCTGCACAGCTTGTGTGACCACCATCAAGAGAGGATGTGATATTAACAAAAACCCGCCCTCCCACCACTTATTTTAGTTATTCTATTCTTCATTTGGTAATTTTACATTGTCAGTGATTTTACATATGTTTAGTAACTGTAGTAGTGTTAACTTGAAATGTTGATAGATAGCAATATGTTATGTTCAAGGTGGTCAATTTATTTAAATAAGTTAAATAGTTGTGTTGTGATTGTATTGCTATATAGTTGGCGGCTTATGAATATTTACTCCTTATGGGAGGATTAATATACTTGTTAATCCATTATTAATTCAGGCGAGACAGCAGTGGCCGCTGAGGCTTTTCGACACGCCTAAAGTTATTTGCATAACATCAGTTCACGCAGTCTCCGCATGATCAACTTCTCCGTGGATCAGTCCACTTTGTCACTAGTTTGTCCCACTTTGTGCATTCAGACGCTTCCTGTCAGCCTCAGCATGCAATCAGAATCAAGCCCCAGATTTGGCGCCGGTTTCAGTCTGCAGTTCTGCAAGCTGCGAGCATGCACTGTTTACATAATGCTAGCTTTAAAATGTGTTATTTCCCTCCCACCCTCCTCGGACAGGAAAGCCTTATATATTGCATTGCATACGGTATGCGTTGTTTCAGTGTATAGTCTTTTTATTATTACATTTTTTTAAGTAGTGTAGGTGTAGTTAGGTGGACCATTTATATTGCTTATATATGCGCCTTGACATACTTTGTGGATAAATTATGATAATGTTGGATTATCTCAAATCTATTGCTGTTATATGAAATCTAACTCAGTTTGTGCCAGTGTGATACTGATATGTTGGATTATCTCACATCTATTGCTGTTTTATGAAATCTAACTCAGTTTATGCCAGTGCTATTCATAATTATCATTATTGAGTATTGACCTTGTCAAGTTACTCCTACACATTAACATGTTTTTAGGATTTGTGAGATGGAGACGTTAAATTATGGAACACTAACTTATAATTCCAGTGCCGTTTGTAATGGACACTATAGTGTGGTGAGACGGACACTTATTTATGAGTGCTAAGAGAACACATTATTGTCTTATCAGTGCCTTTAATTTATGAACATTACTCAGTGCCAGTGCAGTGCACACATAGACAGTGATAAGTTATCTATCCAAGGGAGATCATTTCCATGATAGTCATCAGACATGAGCCAGTCAAGCCAGTCTGTGACTGTTATATAATATTTGATATCATGCTCCAATTGCATGCTTGCTAAAATAAATGATCTACAGGTACCCAAACCCTGTCTTCCTCTTTTATTATATGACTGCACACTGCATCAGCTTGGTTCTCTGGAGAGAATTAATACGTGTGTATAACTGAATATTCTCTGCTGTAGTCAAAACTACTTAAATGCTCATATATTGATCAGAATGAATTTTGATTTGTTTACAATTGAAATTTGGCCTAATTATAGTAATTAAATCTGAAAAATTCCTTTGCACTGGCTAATTCATTCAATTCCTGGTTGTTGTAAGGACATCTAATAATTTTGATACTTTCATAAATGTTCTTTTCTAGCAAATCATTGAAAAGATCTTTTTTTGAAAATTTGATACCGAAGCTGCCCAAGTTTTATGTGTCATTGCCATAAATGTCTTTTTATGTCTTTAAAGATTTGAGTTTGAAAGAAATGAGTCTGGATGTTTAGAGTAAAGGGGGAGTCTGCAGGGCGAAGCCCCCAGAAGCTGAAACATTTTTAAAAATTGAAAACTGATGGAAGAATTCTGTCCTCCCTCATCACCCGCCCCCCCCCCCCCCCCCCCCCCCCCCCCGCCAATATGCCTAATAAAATATATGACCCCCCCCCCCCCCCCCCCTGCAGATCACAAAAACAAATCTGACCCCCACCCCCTAAAATGTACCCGGCCCACGCCACCTGATAATGAATGAGCTTTATGGATCATCCTGGTGAATGATTGTCCTTGGACGTATCACCAGTTAACAATTCTGATTCTGAAGAGAAATGTCCTAGTGCTGGTTTTTATTCACTGGACTGTTGTTGCGCTGGCGGTTCTTGCGATAGGGTGCAACATTTTATTCGCTTTAGGTTAAAACATAGAACCGTACCTATTTTTCCGCCCCTTTTCGATCCCTTTCAGAAATTATAAGTCGAATTTTTCTATTTTACAAAATACTGTGAAACTGTACCCCTGTTCAAAAAGATTCTTCGTTTAAAACGATCTTGCTTGAAATTCTTCGCAAAATATGCAAAATGGCGCTTAGAAATCAGGTCAAAGGTAACACGCGTCCACAATTTAGACGAAACTAAAACCCGGTACCGTAATTACCGTGGCTTGCCTCCCCTGACGCGTTCAGCTCATGTTCTTATTCGAAACCTCCTTCAAAGGAGAACCGCCCAACAGAGCGTCGCCGTTGTTTGTAGGTGGAATATCCATTCTGACTTTCTCCACCAGGAATGTACATATAACAATGCACTTGACATATTCTGATGCCTTCAAGCATTCTTATGATCCACATATCATTCCTTTGTGGAATGGTCTTTGTGCTTCTGTTTCAAAATTAATTTGTTTTAATACTGGTGATAAATCCAAGGACAATCATTCACCAGGAAGGCAATCATTCACCAGTTCTCCTTCATTATTCACAGTGGTCTCCACCAAGACCAAAGAGCAGTACTTATCTAAGCCCCGTATCAGAAGTGTGTGTTTAAGCATGGGTGCTAAATTTAGGATTTAATACCACCACAAAAAAAGACAGGAAAAGGATAGGTCATTAAAACTATCAATAAGAAGCAATTTAGAGGACGCACATGAACATAATTGTCAAATAGGACAGGAGCAGGAACAAAGGTGCATGACAAACAATGCCAATGCCTCACTTCTGTTAGTGACAAACACTGCCAGCAGCCACTTCTCACCACCAGCCATGACAAACACTGCCAACACTCACTTTTCTTCATCAGCCATGACATCCACTGCTAGCCATGACAAAGGCTTTAAGCAGTCACTGCTTACCACAAGCCATGACAAGACTGCCAGCAGTAATCTCTCACCATAAGCCATGACAAACTCTTCCAGCAGTCACTGCTCACCACAAGCCATGAAAAACACTAAGTTGTCACTGCTTACCACAAGCAATGACAAACACTTCCAGCAGTCACTGCTCACCACAAGCCATGTCAAACATTGCCAGCAGTCACTTCTCACCACCAGCCACGACAAACGCTGCCAGCAGTCACTTCTAATCTACAGCCATATCAAACACTGCCAGCAGTCACTGCTCACCATAACCCATGACAAAGACTTTTAGCAGTCACTTCTCACAACAAACGATGATAAACACTACCAGCAGTCACTGCTCACCACCAGCCATGACAAACATTCCCAGCAGTTACTCACCACCACCTACGACAAAGACTACCAGCAGTTGCTGCTCACCACAACCCATTTCAAACACTCCCAGCAGTCACTGCTCACTACCACCCAGAACAAAGACTGCCAGCAATTACTACTCCCCACAACCCATTACAAACCCTGCCTGAAGTCACTGCTCCCCACTAGCCATGACAAAAAAGCCAGCAGTAGCTGCCTTTATCTAGCAATGATAAACACTGCCAGCAGCCACTACTCATCTCCAGTCATGACCAACACTACCAGTAGTCACTGCTCACCTCTAGCCTTGAACAACATTACCAGCAGCCATCAGTCACTTGTAGCTAAAACAAACATGTCAGTAGCCACTACTCACAGCTATTAGTGGCTGCTGGTAATGGCTAAAGGTGAGTAATCACTGTTGGCAGTGTGTGTGTGTGTGTGCCAGTCACTTCTATGACAAATAGTGCAAGCAGCCACTACTCACCACTGGTTGTGACAAAACTATGCCAAACCACTACTAAAGAGGTAAAAAAAAAACATTACTCAGTTAGTAGTGGCTGGTGTTAATGGCTAGGGTATAGTAGTAGCTGTTACCTGTGTGTGTGTGCCACTAGTCACTTCTATGACAAATAGTGCGAGCAGCCACTACTTACCTCTAGCCATGACAAAACACTGCCAAATACCACTATTAAAGAGGTAAAAAAACCTTGCCAGCAGCCACCTCTAACATCTACTTGTAAAAACAGTGTTAGCAGTTACAGTTCACCACCAGCTCTGGTAAGCTATGATAGCAGCTTCTACTCACCTCTATCTGTGACAAACAAATCCATCAGCTACTACTCACCTTTACCTATGACAAACACTGCCAGCTGCCACTACTCACCTCTAGATGGGGCATTGCCAGCAACCACTTCTTACCTCTAGCTGCGACAAACAGTGTAAGCAGTTACTGCTCATCACTAGTTCTTAACTTCTGATAGTGATAGCCACTACTACTCTTCATTAGCTGTGACAGTTATAGCAGCTACTACTCACCTCTTGCTTTGACAAACACTGTCAGCAGCCACTAGTTACATTCAGCTGTGACATGAAAGGCAGCGGTCAATCATCACTCACGTTTTGTAGAATGAACACTGCCAGGAGACACTTCTCATCATTAGCTGTGACAAACACTACCAGCAGCCACTACTCACCTCTAGCTAAGACAAACACTGCCAGCAGTCACTATTAGATTCAAGCTGTTACAAACACTGCCAGCAACCACTCAGCCACTCTAGCCAAGACAAACACTGCAAGCAGCCAATACTCGCCACCTACCATGCAAACACTCCCAGCAGCAACTATTTGCTTCAAGCTGTAACAAACTCTGCCAGGAGCCATTACTCACCTCTAGCCGTGACAATTATTGCCAGCAGCTACTGCTAGCCACTAGCTCTGACAAACACTGCCCTCTGTCACTACTTACCTCTAGCATGAACAAACACTGTCAACAGCCACTACTCACTCAAGCTGTGAAAAAACATTGCCAGCAACCACTAGTCACCTCTAGCTGTGACAAATAGTGTTAGCAGCTACTGCCCGCCACTAGCAATGATAAATAGTGATAACAGCCACAAGTTTCTGCTAGTTGTGGCAGATATAGCAGCTCACTTCTAGCTGTGACAAACACAGCCTGCAACTACGGCTCGCCTCTAGCTGTAACAACACTATCTGCAGCCACTTCTCACCTCTAGCTGTGACAAACACTGCCAGCAGCCACTGCTCATCTCTAGCTGTGACAAATACTGCGTGCAGCCACTGCTCAACTCTAGCTGACAAACACAGCCTGCAGCCACTGCTCAGCTCTAGCTGTGGCAAACACTGCCTGCAGCCACTGCTCATCTCTAGCTGTGACAAACACTGCCTGCAGCCATGGCTCACCTCTAGCTGTGACAACACTATCTGCAGCCACTTCTCACCTCTAGCTGTGACAAACACTGCCAGCAGCCACTGCTCATCTCTAGCTGTGACAAACACTGCCTGCAGCCATTGCTCACCTCTAGGTGACAAACACTGCCAGCAGCCACTGCTCATCTCTAGCTGTGACAAAAACTGCCAGCAGCCACTGCTTATCTCTACCAGTGACAAACACTGCCAGCAGCCACTGCTCATCTCTAACTGTGATAAACACTGCATGCAGCCACTGCTCATCTCTACCTGTGACAAAAACAGCCTGCAGCCACTTCTCACATCTAGCTGTGAAAAACTCCGCCTGCAGCCACTTCTCACCTCTAGCTGTGACAAACCCCGCCTGCAGCCACTGCTCATCTCTAGCTGCCTGCAGCCACTTCTCACCTCTAGCTGTGCCAAACACAGCCTGCAGCAACGGCTCGCCTCTAGCTGTAACAACACTATCTGCTGCTCATCTCTAACTGTGACAAACACTGCATGCAGCAACTGCTCATCTCTACCTGTGACAAACACTGCCAGCAGCCACTGCTCATCTCTGTGACAAACACTGCCAGCAGCCACTGCTCATCTCTAGCTGTGACAAACACTGCCAGCAGCCACTTCTCACCTCTAGCTGTGACAAACATTGCCTGCAGCCACTTCTCACATCTAGCTGTGAAAAACCCCGCCTGCAGCCACTTCTCACATCTAGCTGTGACAAACCCCGCCTGCAGCCACTGCTCATCTCTAACTGTGACAAACCCCGCCTGCAGCCACTTCTTACCTCTAGCTGTGACAAACCCCGCCTGCAGCCACTGCTCACCTCTAGCTGTGACAAACATTGCCTGCAGCCACTTCTCACATCTAGCTGTGAAAAACCCCGCCTGCAGCCACTTCTTACCTCTAGCTGTGACAAACCCCGCCTGCAGCCACTGCTCATCTCTAGCTGTGACAAACACTGCCAGCAGCCACTGCTCATCTCTAACTGTGACAAACACAGCCTGCAGCAACTGCTCACCTCTAGTTGTGACAAACACTACCTGCAGCCACTTCTCACCTCTAGCTGTGACAAACCCCGCCTGCAGCAACTGCTCACTTCTAGCTATGACAAACACAGCCTGCAGCAACAGCTCACATCTAGCTGTGACAACACTATCTGCAGCCACTTCTCACCTCTAGCTGTGACGAACACTGCCAGCAACCACTTGTTAACTCTAGATGTGACAAACCCTGCCTGCAGCCACTGCTCACCTCTAGCTGACAAACACCGCCTGCAGCCACTTTTCATCTCTAGATGTGACAAACACTGCCTGCAGCCACTGCTCACCTCTAGCTGTGACAAACACTGCCTGCAGCCACATCGCACCCATAGCCACATAGCACAGCCCTGGAGAATATTCTTAGAAAAAGCTTGATGCCAGGTTTGATGATTCTAGATATCATAGTTTGCGAGAAATGGACTTAAACGCTAGGGTCAATGTAATTGTTGAGGGACCATTTTACGAAGTCAGCAGAGCATGAAAAATAGGTCAAGAATAAAAGTAAGAGCAACAATCTTCGAGAACATTCTTAAAAGAAGCTTTATGCCAGGTTTGATGATTGTCGGTATCATAGTTTGCGAGAAATGAACTTAAATGCTAGGGTCGACGCTAGGGTCGACGTAGTTTTACAAAGTCAGTAGCGCATAAATTATAGGTCAGGGGTAAAAATAAGAGCAAAAACCCTCGAGAACATTCTATGAAGAAGCTTTATGCCAGGTTTGATGATTGTCGGTATCATAGTTTGCGAGAAATGGACTTACATGCTAGGGTTGACGCTAGGGTCGACGTAATTGTTGACAGACTGTTTTACAAAAACAGAAGTGCATAAAATATAGGTCAGGGGTAAAAATAAGAGCAAAAACCCTCGAGAACATTCTAAGAAGAAGCTTCATGCCAGGTTTGATGTTTGTAGGTATCATAGTTTGCGAGAAATGGACTTAAACACTAGGGTCAACGTAACTGTTGACGGACGGACAGATGGACAAACGGAATGACTGAGGGACGGATGGAAAAGTGAACTCCTATATCGCACCTTGCTAAAGCAGGTGCAACACTAGGGTCAACGTAATTGTTGACGGACGGACGTATGGACGAACGGAATGACTGACGGACGGACGGATGGAAAAGTGAACTCCTATATCACACCTTGCTAAAGCAGGTGCGACAAAAAAAAGAAATCTTGAATTGTATAGAAAATACCGAGTTCTACAAACTTATTGAACTCCCCTCGAAGGTACAAGAACTGGGACTCTGATGCTTACGCTGACACGGACGCCGACACCAACAGGATCAGAACTGAAACCAATATGTCCCCTTCACCTTTGATGGGAGAGGGCACATAATGACTGCCAGCCATATAGGGGCTGAGAAATATGATCAAGTCAGTGAAGCATAAAATATAGGTCAAATCCATACATGGATAGCGATGTTAAAATGTTCTTGTCCACATATGTATGTGCAAAGTAAAATGGCTCTAAATCATATAGGGACTGACAAGCATCATAAAGTCAGTGAAGCATAAAGTCAATAAAGCAAAAATATAGGTCTAATCCATACGAGAATGATGGTGTTAAAATCATCCTGCCCATATGTAGGTGTGTGCCATGTATCAAGGCTTTAACCCATATGGAACTGAGAAATCATTGGAGTCAGTGAAGCATAGCATACAGTCAATAAAGCAAAAATATAGGTCAAATCCAAACATGGATGGCAGTGGTGAAAGGTGAGTGAACTCGGGTTTAACGTCCCACCAACAACGAGGTCATATGGAGACGGGACCTCGGTTTAAAGTCTCATCCGAAAGACCGGAGAAGCGGGGGATCGATCTTGCGACCCCTGGATTGGTAGTCCGGAGTGTTATCCACTACACTACAGCCGCTCCAGTGGTGAAAGGATCTTGCCCATATGTAAGTATGTGTCAAATGTCATGGCCCTAACCCATATAGTGACTGAGATATAAGTTAACATGAAGTCAGTGAAGCATAATTATCATGAAGTCAGTGAAGCAAAAATTATAGGTCAAATCCATGGATGGATGATGGTGCTGAAGTGTTCTTGTCCATATGTAAGCATGTGCAAATTATCATGACTGTAACCCATATAGGGTCTGAGAAATATCATGAAGTCAGTGAAGCATAAAAATGTAGGTCACTAGCTGTCCCACATGGTTGGTTGCATTCAGATGCTCTCAGATTAGGTTCAGACATTAACCTTTTTTTTTTTTTCAAAGTTAGTAGACTATGACAAATAGGTCAAGGTCATAAATGGTGCAGGCATTCAGCTGACCATGTGCTGATGTAAGTGTGTACCAAGTTTCATTACTCAAGCCCCTATTCATTGTGAAGAAAAGACCTCTATTAACAGGCAAGGATGCCAACGCTAACAAGGACACCAACGCCAATTCTGACACATACTCAGACTACAATGCCAGGGGTATAGCATAAGCCCTCTTTTCTTCGCAAAGGTACTCTAACAAACTGGCCAGAATTGGATAGTGTCCAAAATATTAGGCAAATTCAGTAGACCATGAAATATAGGTCACACTGATGAGCTACAGTTAGTATGAGGTCACTCACAGCGTCAGACATGTATTATGCTAATCCATAAAACAGTTTTAAAAGTATAAGCCAAAATCATTGAACCATGAAATGTGCACCAACACCAGGTATGGGTCACTGCCTTCCACTGGTCTTCCCCAGATGGAAGAGTGTGCCAAATATTACAATTTTACCTCTTGCAGCTACCGAGAATGAACTACTTCTACTTCTACTACTAGTACATGTAGTTGGTAAAGTTTTTTTTCCAAGTGTGGTGAACTTTTAAATATTAACCCATTGCATTCTGGGTATTTTTTGTCGTCTGCTGAAATTGTAGAAATTGTCGTCTGCATCAAAAATCAAGAATATTTTGACAATATTGGTCTAACTCTTGTAGAAATGATGTCTAGGCAGCAAACAGTAGAAATGGTGTCTAGGCAGCAAACAGTTTGGATCTCAGATCAGGCCCCACTTTTGTGGGGCCTGATCTGGATTCAAACTGTTTGCCCAGATACCCCTAAATGGGTATCCCGAATGGAATGGGTTAAGGTCAACATCAGATTTGGCTCACTGCATGTAGCTCTCCATCCCCAGAAAAAAAATGAAGTCCATTCCATTTAGTTATTTAGAAATAGAGCTAAACCCAACAGGCGAACCTAAATAAATGATCTGCAAAATGTAAGTCATGACCCCATATGGACCCCTGCATTCAGTTGTCCTTGTCCAGATGCTTTGTGTTCAAGTTTAAAGACTCTGTTCCTGCTGGTTACTTATAAACTGAGCTAAATGCAACTGGTTAACTAAAATATTCTATGTTCAAAAATCCATAAAATTTAGGTCATGGCTCAATATGCCTGACTGCATTCAGCTGATTTTCCCCAGACAACACTTTTGTAGCAAGTTTGAAGACTCTATCCCTTTCGGTTACTTAGTTTTGAAACTGAACTAAATGCAACAGGTGAACTTTTTGATCACCTGCATGAGGATGAGCACGAAAACGGAAATTTGCACCAACATGCACAATACACACAAAGGTGTATCGTATAAGTACCCCTTTGCTTATACAAAGGTGGGCTAAAACAAGTTATCTTATACAGGTAGCCCTAATGTGTGTGCTAAAGGTAAATGGGTATACTTTCAGGTGAAACATCTCTCTCCTTTCTTTTCTGCATCCCTTGTCAATAGGATCAATTCTTAAAGGAAAGAATTTGCTCCACTAGAGTAGACCCCTTTTGAAATGGATTCCTCCTTCTGAGAAGCAAACAGGAAGTCATGAACACTTTTTTCCTTTGTAAAAATGGAGGAAACACATTGCATACACATTAATATGGCAAGTTAGGTATGTACCAATGCATATAGAAAGTTGTCAAATTAAAAAAAATATCCCTATCATACACCTGTGTAATTGTATACAGTCCAACCTCCCCTAACAGTCACCTCCCACCAAACTGGTCACCGCTTAACGATGGTTTCTTTCAACCCCCCCCCCCCCCCCTGTTTTATGTCCTATATTTTTCACCTCTGACCAGCTGTCGCCTCTTCTTCCCACTTTTTCCAGCGGTTCCAACCTAAATGCTACCAAGTTAAGATGATGTATCTGTGACAGTTTGGTTCAAATCCATCCATCCATTCAGGAGATGTGGTGCAGACAAGCCATTTTTCAACATTCTTTGACCTCCAGACCTGTGACCTTGATAATAGGGTCAAGGTCACCAAAATATAATTAGTTCTTTTGCATTTCCCAATTACGTATCTGTGCGACTTTGGTTCAAATCCATCCATCCATTCAGGAGATATGGTGCAGACAAGGCATTTTCCAACACTTTTTGAACTCCTGTGACCTTGAAAATGGGGTCAAGGTTACCAAAATCTAATCACTTCTTTGCAATCTCCCCCAGTGATATATCTATGCAAGTTTGGTTCAAATCCATCCATCCTTTCAGGAGATATGGTGCAGACAAGGCATTTGTCAACACTCTTTGACCTCCTGTGACCTTGAAAATGGGGTCAAGGTCAACAAAATCTATTCAGTTCTTGACCATCTCCCAGTGATATATCTTTGCCAGTTTGGTAAAAATCCATCAATTCCTTCAGGAGATATGGTGCAGACAAGCTATTTTTCATCATTCTTTGACCTCCTGTGACCTTGAAAATAAGGACAAGGTCATCAAAATCTCAGTTTTCCCTCCACCCAATGATGTATCTGTGCAAGTTTGGTCAAAATCCATGCATCCCTTCAGGAGATAGAGTGCAGATAAGAAGCTATGCTGACACTGATGGGATCCACACCAAAACTGTATTTCTGCCTTCCTCCCCCCCCCCCCCCCCCCCCCCCCCCAATATAGTAATCACGTTGTCCGTCCATCAGCATTTCGTGTCCGGTCCATATCTCTGACACCGATTGAGATATTGTCGCGAAACTTTGTACAAATATAAAGCATCATTAGACGATGTGCAGAGAACAAGAACCGTAATCCCACCTACATTTTTCATGGAATTATGTGCCTACGAACATTTTAGTATGGAAATCGTGTCCGGTCCATATCTCTGAAACCAATTGAGATATTTTCGCGAAACTCGGTACAAATATAAAGCATCATCAGAAGACATGCAGAGAACAAGAATTGTAACTCCACCTACATTTTTGACGGAAATTTGTAAATTTAAGTATGGAAACTGTGTCCGCTCCATAACTCTAAAACTATATGAAATATTTTCTCGAAACTTGGTACAAAAATAAAGTATTATCAGACGAGGTGCAGAGAATAAGAACCGTAACTCCTTCTACATCTTTTACAGAATTATGCCCCTTTGTAAATTTTAGTATGGAAATCATGTCCGTTCCATCACTCTGAAACTATACGAGATAGTTTCCAGAAACTTGGTACAAATATAAAGCATTATCAGACAACATGCATAGAACAAGAACCATAACTCCACCTACATTTTGACCGAATTATGCCCCTTTGTAAATTTTAGTATGGAAATGTGTCTGCTCCATAACTCTGAAACTATATGAGATATTTTCCGGGAAACTTGGTACAAATATAAAGCATCATCAGACGACGTGCAGAGAACAAGAACCTGTCATATACATTTTTGACGGAATTATGCCCCTTTATAAATTTTAGTATGGAAATCGTGTCCGTTCTATAACTCTCAAACTATATGAGATATTTTTGTGAAACTTTGTACAGATATAAAACATCACCAGATGATATGCAGAGATCAAGAACCGTAACTCCACCTACATTTTTGATAGAATTTGTAAATTTTAGTATGGAAGTTGTAAATTTATGTATGGAAATTGCTTTAAAACTGCCAAAAATATTATCACAAAACTTGGTACAAATATAAAGCATCATCAGACGATTTGCAGTGAATAAGAACTGTTACTCTATCTACAAGTTTTTTTACAGAATTATGCCCCTTAGTAATTTTCAGTACAGAAATCGTATGCAATCTATAACTTACTGTAAAATTGCGGAAGATGTTTTCATGAAACTCTGTACAAATTTACAGAATCATCAGATGGTGCGCATAAAATAAGAACCATAACTCCACCTACACGTTTTACAGAGTTATGTCCCTTTGTAATTGTCCCTTTAGAAATAGTTTCTGCTCTACAGCTAAAACCGTTGAAGATGTTTTCACAAAACTTGGTACAAATAAAAAGCCTCATCAGACATTATGCAGAGAACATGAACCGTAACTGTCCCTTTGTAGTTTTTAGGTATTGAGATCTTGTCCACTCTATAACTTTTAAGAAGAAATTATCACAAAACTTGTTATAGATATAAAACATCATCAAAAGATCTGAAGGTGTGCAGAAGGCAAGAATGGTAACCAGTTTCCTGCTTTACAGAGTTGTTGCCCTTGTTTTAATCAGTCATGATTTTGTATTTTGCCCATATTTTAATAACGCTACTACAGGCTTAATTCCAAACATATATTAAATATGAAGGAAACATCATAATAGAAAGCTGTTATTGTTATTTCTGGTTGAGCACATATGACTTACATGCCATCAACAGTTCAGGCAGGGCCCTAGTAGTTACCATGTTTCTAGTTACCCCTGTAAAGGCCAGTTTTATGGTACTTTTTCATATACCGGGGACTGTTGATTACCTCTGTCTTATTTGATCCTCTCTTCAACAGCCAATTTTGGCTGTTCTGGCTATTGGCTGTTGTAGAGAGGTTGCAATGTATATAAGTTTGTGAAGAAGACAAGATTTCAATACCATTTCCACTAACTCGATATAACTGAAATACTGTTATAAGAAAGACTGTAAAACCCAGTCATCCATAATCCATTCCTTACTGCATGAAAGACTGTCCTGCACACGCCCAGAGTAACATGTATTGCTTTGTCATAGGAATGACAATAAGAAAAGTCTTCCATATTTGTGCAATTGTGTAGGATCAACAACAGGATCCCTGGTTACTTCCTGGGTAAAGGATAGCCTTTTTAGCTAGCGGTTCCAGGTCCAATCCTGCTTGAAGCTAAATTCTTTTCAACTGTAAATGGGGTTTTATTACACACAGCTTCTGAAATACTGTAATGTGTGTATATATTAGGACACCTAAAAATAAAGGATTTTGGAAAATCTATTATTTTAGGTGTCCCAATACTTAAGCACATGGTACTGATGAAAGGGCTACAAGACGCAGCCATCCACCTATGCATTCCTCTGTCCTATATTAGCCTAGAGTTGGTTTGAAACAAAATCATTCTTTGGGTAAATATTGGCTGACATCATTTTCTGTTTAAAGGGCTACAAGACGCAGCCATCCATCTATGCATTCCTTTGTCCTATATCAGCCTAGAGTTGGTTTGTCACAAAATCATTCTTTGGGTAAATATTGGCAGACATCATTTTCTGTTTATTATTTTCTGCTGATATTCACACATTGACAAAACAAATTTTTACAGTCATGGATAAAACAGGATATATGATCACATAGTTTTACATGTCACAGGAAATGTTGGAAATCCCAGTAAAACGTTCTGCTTAGTCATTACTTTCTTCAAGACAACTTCTTGATTTCGCAGTGCAGTCTTATAGGATATAGTGCATAGAATCTGTACTCATAAGAACTTTTACTGTGTGTTTACAAGCTTTCATGCTAAATTGTCCCTAAGTTTCAATGCGACAGCAACTTTCACGGAGCTATAGAATATATAGGTGTACTTTCAGTTACGGGATATCGGGGAATGGCGGTTCAATACAAAAGCAATAATCACGAATATCGTCTAAAAATACTCATAACTACATACTCTGCACTTCTTATCAGAAGAATGCATACAGAAATGACGAGATTAAAAAGCAGAACTTGGAATTTCCAGAGTTTCAACCATTCAAAATGGCATAAGCAAATAACACAGGAAAACATCTGATCATCCATCCTGTACACTGTTGTGTCAGGACATATCATGGAAAAAAACACCTCTTGATACTGAAACAGATATATTTTGCATGCACATGTAGTTACTTATTTCACAGAACATAACACAAAAGAGACCCACTGACCTTCATTATCCTATCTATATGTTAAGTTCTAATTACAATCAAAACTAGCTTTAGAGCTCTGTTCAGTGACTTGCTTGGGAATAAACTGCCAATCACATATACGTTCTAACATGTATAAGAGTTAGTAAGTAAAACATTGTTCCAGCCCATTGACTTTCTAATTCTGGGCTTGCTTGCTCCAAACTAATGACATTGTTAGTAAACGAGATACTAATGGTATGCAAAAAATGCTGCCATTTTTTGCAGAAAAATTCTATAATTTTTTTTTACGATTTTTCAGCAAAAATATTAGCATCCTTGATTGTACGTTTACTCAAAGACTTAATGAATCCTAGACTAACAACTTTATTAAGTTCATAATGCTTTGAACAACTACATGTAGGTCCTGATTATTCATTTTCCTGTTACTTAAAGTCTCCATAGTCCTATCAGTGGTAAAATCTTCTAAACTCAAATCATTTTAAAAAGCGCTTCAACCTTCACTTCTGGTAATAAAATGTATGTTGATGTGCATATACTGAGTCATCTAACTGGCAAAAAGTAGAGAAAACAAAATTTTGAAAACTAACAAATCGCTCCACAAAATAAAATTTTATGTGCAGGTTTCCCACCTAGCAACGCTATATAAACATAGGCGGGACAGTGATTGGGGCTCCACGCCTGTACATTGTACATACCATTTATTTAACTTAATGAAATCGAAAGTAGATCATTTTGGCTGCCAACTAAAATGACCCAAATAAGTTTTCAAGCCCTTTTTATGTGAAACCCAAGGATGTTTGTATTTGTGTAAAGCTGGCTAATCACGGTCATTTGCACTGACGAAACTATAGTGAGAAGTTTGCAGTGATACCTCTTGATAAAAATTTTCATGCTGATAGAGCAATGGGGCCTTTAAGAAGAGCCTGTGTTTATAATGATTTGCAATGTCCCAGTCAGTTCATATCAACAGACATCAACTGTGCTTGTACACAATATCAGAGGGAATTTTTCTTAACTTTATGACACACCAACTGAAAGTGGCAGCCTGACTGCAGCATTTTAAGAAATTAACTACCGTAATGACCCTATATATTAGGACAGACAGGTTTAAGCAAACATTGTAGACCCAGATCAGTTTGATCAGGGTCTACAATGTTTGCCATTCACTAAGCATCATTTGGATGTATTAACGTATGTAAAATCCACTTTCTAAGAATTTTGGAACAATAATAGTCCAACTTCTGTGTGTCCAAAATTTTAGGGTCATTACGGTACGAGACAACAGTACCAGGGCCCATAAATACAATCATTCCTTAAAGTTAGGAACTGGATTTTCAAGGTCATGTTTTATGCTTGTACACTAATAATAAATATGAAATTTTAAGCTTTTGAACCCTTTTCTAATGTACTCAATTGATACGACACAAAACTGTTTCAAAAAACAACAACTGATAGTTTTTATGACACAAAATAACCACCTTTAAAGTTAAGGTGACCTTCACTTTAAAGAATGATTGTAGTCCTGGGCCTACAAGCGTAAGTTTGTAAATGGAGATTTTGTTTATTTTATCCAAATCACACTTTTCTAACACAGTTCAAAACATGCTATATAATTTATTTGAAATACTAAAAATATTAATTGCAATCAAAAACTCAGCTAGAAAGTAACCATTTGAGCTGGGACACGACAAAACCAACAATGTGGCTGTGCGACCAGCACAGACTCAGATCAGCCTGGGTATCAGCCCAGTCTGGTCAGAGACTTTGCTTTCCACAATGAGGTGGCTTAGACCCTTAGCTACCCTTTAAGCACTTAGCAAAGAGTCTGATCAGACTGGACGGATGCTCATGCTGATCTGAGTCTGCCCTGAGCGCACAACCACTTACTTGGTTTTCTCATGTCATGGCTCAATCTTTTAGCTGCCATATTTATTCTGTTATATGACAAGGATTTTCCCTTCCAAAACAACCCTAAACATCTAGATCTGTCTAATAACAAGAGTTTTGGATTGTTTTGGAAGAGAAACTCCACCTATATAGCTGAAATACACCGGACAAGCTAATAGATCTGAAGGGGAACCTCCCATCATATAGCAAATACAGAACCATGCAAGAAGTGAGCTGCTACTAAAATCCCATAGACTTATATGTACTTTTGGACATGCGAGAAAATTAATTGCATTGTGTCTGTTTATGTGACTGAAACAAAATTAATTATACCATTAGAAAGCTTAAAAATTATGGAAACAAAAACATATTTGATGTAATTTTTAATTGTCATATACTAGAGAAGTAGCAATTTAAGTGTGGTTTGCCCTGATTTTGGTTGAGTTTTTGGCATTGACATAAATGAAAAATTTTTGTTTCTAAATTCTAAGTGTCTCTTTCACAAATTGAGGACTCTGTCCTAATGTTTATTTTCTGTATATATTGCCTTATTCATCTGCCTTTCCAATGGTATATAATTTATGATCTGCTGGGCAGAAGCAAGGCAGATAACTGTCTTGCACACTGACAAATACACATAAGTCAATGGAATTTTAGAAAAGTTGACTCACCTTTGGCACAATACTGTGAATTTAGTATGTCTGTTCTCAATCCTGAAACACTATGACAGCGGAACCGTATAAATGCCAAAAATGGTTGTTATGTTGTTGCTTTAGTACATCCATGGTAAACAGCTACGGTCATATCAGGACAGTCAGTTAACCTAACCACACTATTCCTGGACAGGCGTAGACCTCCTAAGCTGTTAACCAGTACTAAGTGCACATACTTTCATCAGTAACTGACACCTGCCCTTCTTGATTCAGCAGAAGGGGAGACCAAAGCAATTGGCCAGACTGGGTATTGAACCCCAGACCTCTGCCTCTTAAGTCAGACGAGTACCAACTGCGCTATGCGGCCAAGCAATGCTGAAAAGGGTACTGTATTTATTAGATATAAGACAGGGTAACGTTTTTTAATTTTATATGGATCTAGATTTTGAGATAGTTTTTCAAAAAGAGATACCCATCTTATACCTGAATTACACATAACTAATTTAGATATCTGGGCCCAGTTGTTCAAAGCATCGTTAGCTTAATGAAGTTGTTAGTCATGGATTCGTTAAGTATTCTAGTACACATAAAATCAAGTATGCTAATATTTTTGCTGAAATATTAGGAGCTTTTGCACAGTGCAAAAGCTCCTGATTTTTCAGGAAAATTATTAGCATACTTGATTTTTTGCAGTGCAAAGCTCCTCTCATTTTTTTTCGCAAAAATGGCATTTTTTTTTAAAGCATAAAATGTTAGAAAATTTAATGTCACTTGAACTAACAAGGTTTTCAGCTTAGAACAACGTGGCCCTGGGATATACAGTAGAACTCAAATGGCTCGAACCCTGATGGCTCATAAGCCCTGCCTGGCTAGAACTCTTTTTTGGGTCCCCAGAGGCCACTTTATATAGAAACTAACCCTGGATGGCTAGAACTACCCTTGGCTGGAACTAATTTTCATAGTCCCAAGCCTGTTCGAGCCAATGAAGTTCTACTGTATGTGGACAGAGAAATCTCTTACTGAGGGGCCACCTATCTTAAGTAGCTGAGTTTGTGTTCCATTTTATGACCCCTTAAACAAGTCAGACTGTACATACATTGATGTATATGGGGTTGAATGACCTTGCCATTTTGGAATAGAATCATTGTTAATGTGGTGAACATGAAAATAAGCAGCTGTGAAGACAGGGTAGCCGTATTTTTTAAATTATTTCATTACCCCATTCATATGGCTAAAAGAAAATCCATTTGCACTGTATTTTGATCCAAACAACCCCTAACTGGTAGCTGCTGAAGATAGGTAAGCCCTTAATAGGTATAATCATGTCAGCAGATCAGACCTGGGGCCGATTACATGCCAATGTAATTGATTACAATTACAATTACTTTCTAATATTATGATTACAGATTACAAATACAATAACGTTTTTTCTCAATGTAATTGATTACAATTACAATTACTTTGGAAAGTAATCATGATTACTTTTTGATTACATATGATTACATTTTACAAGCTAGAGAATGATCATGGCTGTGACAGTGCAAAAATTCTAGAGTCAGAAAGACTTTACACTAAATCAGCAAATAATATTGGTTGCTTTTATGTGAATGCTAATAGGTAAGATTCACTGTTACTACTGAAATACTTCTACAGAACTTGCCTTTTGTTTCAATCTGAACTAAATTCATTTAGCAATTTGCAGTTACATGTATCATGCATACAATGACTGATATCTATGAAGTTTGAGAAATTCAATAAATGCTATGTGTCAGGTCCTAAATATAAAACTCATGCTTGAATATTTGTTTCTCCCTAATTTATTTAGCCTAATTATTTGAAACATCAGACATATGATTCTACAGTGTCTCTTATGTCATTAAACTGTTAGTAAAAGTTCAAAGTCTTGAAAGCAATGGCCAAACACTTCCAGTAAATTTATTTATTTTAAATATCACTGCATATATTTCAGTCTTCATCTTTTTCTCGATTGCCCTCAGTCTGGCCAAAAAAAATCAAAGTTATTAAGTTGACCCATAAATGTTGTTGTTGTATGCAATACACAGGTGTCATAAAGTAGACAGATGTTACAATTAGCTCAATGCACAATGAAGGTGTGAAAATCAGAGTTGAGGTGTATTGCTCAACTCAGCACCAACTCACACAGGACAGTCAGTATGGTTGAACAAAATGTGCAAAGGAAAGATGATCATGTAAATCAGTTGTACAATATGGAAAACCAAGGCAGTTACCATGAAATGCTAAGTCTTAATCTAAAATACCCTTTACTCAGAGCACCAAAGTCTCATAGATTTTACATTATAATGAATTTATGCTTAAATATTAACCCATTAGTGCCTAGCATCCCATAAAAAGGTAAAAAGTGCAGACCCAGATCAGATGCTAATAAGAAAGCATTTGATCAGGGTCTTCAGTGCTTGCTTAAAATGTTTATAAGATGTAAAATAAAAATATGCCAGTAACAATAAACTGCAAAATGGACTCCTCCAATTTGTGAGGATAGAAGAGTCCACCTGGAGAGCAAATTAATACTTATGATACTGCTTAAATTGTATTCCTCATAAGAGTATAAAGGGAATTATGTCAGTTTCTCAATTTGGTCTGCTGCCATTTGTACACAATGTAGATCAGTTTTTATCTGTCTTATTCAGTCTGAAAACACTTTGAAAAATCAACTGCTTTTTGTGATTATTTTGCACAAGCCTTTTCTTTTAATTAAAAAAGATCAAGTTTCTTTTTTTTCTTTTTTTCTCATTTCTGAAAATGAATGAAAGTAATCAAAATGTAATCATAAAGTAATCATGATTACAGCCCATTTTGTAATGTAATTGATTAAATTACGATTACTTGTAATTATAAAAATGAATGATTACAGATTACTTCATGATTACTCAGAAAGTGTAATCGATTACAAGTAATCATGATTACAGATTACAATTACCCCAGGTCTGCAGCAGATTTGACTATGCACTTTAAACTTCACTCTGTGCAAATTTTTAATAGGGTGATTGAAGAGATCAAATACACACATACAAAAAACAGTTCTCAACATTGTGAATGATTCCTTATCATAAAATGCACAAAAAGTAGATATATTATAAATATCATTAAGAGTAAGCCCTATATTTCAATTTCGGAAAATAACAAACCTCGCATACCTCGTTAACTATGCTTTCAAGGCTGTTACCAACAAAAAAGAGCTATAACAAAACAAAAAAGTCATAGTTCCAAAACTGCTTGGTCATAGTGGCTAAACAAATTGTTTAGCCATGATGACCAGGTCGTTTAGAAGCTATGACTTGTTTTTGTATGTTTAGCCATGATGACCAGGGAACTATGACTCATTTTCGTTTCATACCAGCTATTTTTTGTTTGATAACAGCAGTTGTGTATATACATAGTTAACCAGGGGTGAATAAAGAACACCCATGAACGCTCTCCTTCAGTAGATTTGGTCATTCTGGAGATAAGTATCCATGGCCATGGTGTTTACATATATAATGAGCTGATATATAACCTTATCATATTTGTATTCTAACTGTAATTTCTGTTCATGGAACGCTTCAGACTCATAACCAAGAGGTCATGGGTTGAAATCCGATTCAACTTGTAGTTCTGCTCTAGTCTCTAGATTATTTCAACAACATCAACAGCCAATCAGTCCTCCATCAGCTGCAAATGACTGAAATATTTATAAAACCCAATGTCATCCATCAATACATTTTGTACTTCTTGCTTGTTTTTCTATGATTGCCATTACTTATTTATTCAACTATTAGATGGGGCTTTCTGGCTCCAAAAATACCCCCAATACATCATGTGAGCCATGATACGAGAAAACCAACAAAGTGGTTGTGCCCCCAGCACATAATCAGGTCAGCCTGGGCATCTGCCCAGTTTGACCAGACTCTTTGCTAAGTGCTTAATGTGTTGGTACGGGTCTAAGTTACCTCCATGGGGACAGCAAAGACTCTGGTCCGACTGGGCGGATGCCCAGGCTGATCTGAGTCTGCACTGGGCGCACAACCACAATGTTGGTTTTGTCGTGTCGCGGCTCATGTATATAAATTAGTCATATCAAATTCTGCTATAAAATAGGGTTTTCGCTTTCAAAATAATCCCAAAAATCTAGATCTTTCTTACAAGATGCGTCTAGAGCTCTGAGATTGTTTTGAAAGGCAACCCTGCCTTATACCTGCTGCATCGAAAGTAAACTGTACATTGCTTCTTGTCTGTTGAACTTACGTACACACTTTTATGCTAAGTAGTCCAAGCAATGCAAGTACTGAGCCAATCTTCGTCACATCATTATAGTAATTATGTGAAGAGTCTCAGTAGCTCAGTAGGTTAAGTTGGCTGCCTGATTTAGTGGACCCAGACAAGACCTGCTGGGGAAGGAAATCTTTCCAATCATAAGCACCCTCCTACATCCTGATATGACTGAAATACTGTTAAAAAGGATGTAAAATCGCAAGTCATCCATCCCTGTATATAATCATCCATCGATGTATATAATGTGCCAATTTTTAAAGAGGTTGGGTCAAGCTTTGAACTAGTCTATTCCTATATACGTTGACAGAAAGTTTTACAATTGTCATCAAGTCATATGAAAAGGGGCTTTATGCCATGAAAGAACATAGAAGACGCACCGTATTCAGCCAGCCCCCTCCACCTCCAAAATGACCCCAAATATCTAAATCAGTAATATGTAATTGTCTGTAAGATGGGTTTTTCCCTTTCAAAACAATCCAAAAAATCTAGCTCCATACAGATCTATCGTTTTAGGATGTTTTGGAGGCATTTATGGAGTATATTTATACTGAAGTTTAACAATTGTATCAACTTTTTATTTAATAGTTTATCTAGTCAGTGAAATTTTGAACTTTGTTTTAGGGGAAAAAATAGCCTGTTTCGTAGCTGGACATTTCTCTCTGTGGGCATGGAGTCGTGTAGCTTTGGCACTAACTACTGTTTTGCAGTCAACACATCTGGCACTGGTCTTGTTGTCTTGGTCAACAACAACATAGGATCTTTTGGCTTCATGGTGATCGAATAGTGGTTTGGTAATGATGTGTGATGGTTCAGCCTTAGGACTGATTATGACAAATTTCAGTTCAGTTCAGTTCTATTCTCTTTTCGACGTTACCCAAGTGGCTCAACGGTACGTAACCATAGTTGCACACACTTGGCGCCGTGTGTGTTCCAAGATTATGACATATTATTATCTGACTGCTATAAATGTATTCAAGAGTTGAAGCCATACTATAGCTTAAGCCGTACTTCACCTTGAGCAATTGTCTAACTTTTGTATAAAACAGATAACCATCTGACAACTTACTGTTTCAGTTCTTTCCCAAAGCAATACTCTGCCCCGTTAAATAAACATTGTCTTGAAACTTGTTGTTTTAACAATTTAGATATTGTCTTGCAAATTGGGTGTCACTGGTGACTGGCCAGGTGCAAAGGTGTATTTACCTGCAATTTCTCACCTGTATTTTTATGCTGTTGAACGAAATAATGAAGTGGAATCAAGATACTGTTCATACATGTACTTGTGAAATTGTCATAGTTTTTGTCTTAAATCCACGTTTTGGCTGTTTCAACCTGCTTAATTTGTGGAACATTTTATTCTTTTTGATGATAAACTTATATATTTAATATAAAAATGAACTAAACATAATTAAGTAATTTAGTTTGAATATATATTATTTTAAGTCAACTTGGTTTTAGTTTTAGCAAGATTTAAAGGCAAATAAGTTCAATCGACCAGTATTTGCCAGTATTTTCCACTTTGGGAGTATTTTCCAGACTGGTAAATACCGGTAAATTCCACTGGTAAATACCGGCGGTGGAATTTACCACCCAACCTTGTTTGGAGGGACCCTATCTCCTCTGTCTTACAACCAAATACATGTATGTAGTACACTTATGGTACAACACCTATACATTCACACAGTCACACAGTCTGTAAACAGCCTTCCCTGTTCACATAAAAAATCTATGGCCAGTGGGAAATCTATGGTTCTATAGAAAATACAGAAAAAAGTGACTACTCTAAGTGCTTCAGATAAGAAAGGGTAACAGGGATAATCTAGAGATAATTTTCCTTATTTTTCCACAAAAAAACTTATGAACATTATGATCCTCCATTAGAACTGTCTTGCCGAGACTGTTCTAATGAGGGATCACAACATACAATTCTGACGTGAAATAAGAAAACTTATCTCAGAATTAGCCTCAAAAGCCCACCATATCTCGAGCTCTGTCGCTGATCAGTCTGCACAAAGCAAGGCTGTTTGCACATGCCAAGGTACCCTCTCTAGAGAGGGTACCATGACATGTACAAACAGCCTTGCTTTCAGTCTTGTGATGCAACTCATCTGTTTCATGTCGCTATGACAGTTGGTAGTAGGCTCTTAACCTTCCTCTTTGCCCCATGATAATAATAATTCTTTATCTGCTTAAGATTGCGAGGTGTCCTAACATTTCTCAGGCTTTGAAGATCGGGTGCATCATGATGAAAAGATGTGATTCTTTCCTGAATCTCTGTTGGAGTCAACCCTTTGTGTTTGGATAGTTCTTTTATTTCTTCTAACACAGAAGGGCAAGTTCTTCTGTATTTCTTGTTACCATGTTTCCTATTGCCATGAACCATAGGCTGGAAGATAGTCTCGTATCCCACATAATGCACAATACCATATCGTTCAGCCGGATTCACTGGCTCAAATACAAATTTCTGGAATCCATCAGAGTAGGCCTTGTTTGGAAGTTTGATATTATAAATGGCTTTCATAACCCGAGGGTTGCGTTTGGGATATTTTTTACATCCAAAATGTAACCACAAATACCTGTCATGCCTACTGTCTCTTCTACTTGGTAATGCTTCAAGATCTATGACATAAAGTTCTCCCCCTTTGGCATTAATTGGTTGAATTTTGGAGATTTTGTCATCATGCAGTCCCAGATTGCATTCATCTAAAATATCCATAGCCTCCTTTGTGGTGATTTTCTCTGAGCGTTTCATGAATATTACTGGCTGCAAATCACCATAATGGTCTGCCATTTCACTTTCCCCTTCATCTGACTCACTTTCAATTACCTTTCTATATCTTGGTTTTTTCTTCATGGTGGGAGTATTAGAACTCTTATTCATTGATTGAGATTTTGTACTTATCTTTCGTTTCAGTGTTTGCTCAGGCACATTGTTGCCAATGTTACCTGCTGTATCATTAGGTAGTGTATCACTAGGTAGTGTATCACTAGGTACAGTATAATTGTATATAATCTGAGTATTTTTAGCATTTATACCCTTTCCTTGTGTTTTCAGTGCTTTTAAAATTGCCTCCCCTTGAGGTGTTCTAAATATTCCTGCATCCTCTTCTGGTACGACTATCTTTAAAGATCCATCATCATTTGTTTCCAAGCTATGTAAATTTATAGTCATCTGCATGTTAACCAGAGTTGGTAGATCTGGTGCCTCTGCACTAGCTATCAGGTTTTCTGCAGCTGTTTGTTCTTGGTTCAGCTCAATGAAATTTTCATCAGTCTCTACTGGGAAATCCTGTACTGTCCTAACTGGTTCTTGCTGACCTTGAGACAGCTGGACCAAGCTTGACTCTACTACAGTATTACTGTTTGGTTCACTATCTATAATAGTTCCCTTATCTTTCTTTTCTCTGTCTGTGTTGAGTAACATATCTGTAGGAAGTTTACCAAAGACATCATTTTCAAATATTACTGACTTAGCAACTAAATCATCCTCTTCATCTTCAGGTACATTTGGATATTCAAAACTTACATTGGCTGGGTCTGCAGCTTCTTCCTTTCCATAAAACACAACATCTTGAGCTTTCTCCTTTTCTCCGATAGGATAGTTTTCCTCGCCAGAATATTTTGCATACTTGTGTTTTTTTGTCTTGTATCTTAACATACTATTAATGATTGCCCCACTTTCAGTATAGTATTTACCAGTATGTCGCATTTTTGGTTGATTGCCAGTTTCATCATCACTCTCCTTTTTATTAGGAACTGGCACTGTTGAACAACTTTTATCATTTATAGGATAAGCAGTCATTGTGAAGTGGTCATAGTGATAAGACTCTCCCTGAAGGTGACAGTGGAGGGTACAAATAGCATTAAATGCTTTATTGCAACTACCACAATGATACTGATTTTCTTTTCTTTTTTGTCTTGCGGCATCAAGACCTGATGGTGGAATAAAAGGACCATGCCCGAAATGTGACGAATTCATAGGAACAAGAGGTCGTCTTGCCATTTCTGTTCACTGTTCAAACCTCCAAACTGTACTAATCTGAAAAGAAAACAAAGACACAGGATTAAAAAAAAAAAATCCTTTTTCCTCTTATCAATATCAATCCTTTTTTGACAAGTGGACTTGTCTATCCTTATCATTTGGATGAGTCTGTTTCTAGTTTTACGGCTTTCTGGTGATTGTTTTCAACGTTTACTGCAATTGGCATAGATATTCCTGTAAGCAAACAGTGTTGACCCTGATCAGACGCTGCATTCTGCAGCATCTGAACTGGATCTGCACTGTTTACGTATGTCCCCAAAACCGGTTTCAGGTCTAAAAAGGGTTAGAAAAATAAACCTAAACATTTTTAGAACTAGAAAATGTGTTTGTAAAACACTATGCTCCCAACAATTTGACTCAGTTCCTAAAGGACAGATCAATGAAGAAAATGTCTCTACAAAGCAAAATAAGTTTTTAAAAGATGAAGATAACTCTGTAAGTACAATGCCGAGGGAAAATATGCAGGTCTGTCAATTTTTCATAACAATGTGTGAAAGCAAATTAAGTATTCAATGAGCAATAGCACTTGACTTATCCTTTAAACTTAAAGGGAGTTCTACATGTATCTGTAGCAAAGGAATATAACTAGGTCACTAATGATGGCAGCGAAACCTACCTGTCATCAAAATGATCACGCATCATATATTAATACTATGTCCAGGTAAAAGTTAAATGCCAAAGTCAACAAACGAGCATAAGTCATTCATACTTAATTTTAACAAAATTAGCTGACTGTGATCCACACCTAGCCCAAAGCAGTATGTCAAATATAAATGATATACGCATACTGGCTCCAACGGTTTTCCCAGGATTTTGTGAACAAATTTTCATTTTCAAATTTTTTAAACAAGGGGCAAATCTCTGTAAGGGTGAGGCCAATAGAAAAGAAAACCACACGACTATTGTCCTGTGCCTCACTTGAGTCCATTCATCCTCACTACTCAAGGATAAGTAACTCTTAGGTGAATTGTACAATATGGCCGAATTTTGAATTTATTCCAGATTTTCTGCCTGTACTAGTTATCAGCATATTTGATGAAGTTTTGATAAATAAAAAAGAATTTTTAGAAGACAATAAAGCGCAACCTATGACAGCTTGACTTTAACAAGGGCTTGTACAATATGACAATATGGGCCAAGCCAAATGAGAGCAACTGCAGTGTCAGAATAAAAGTTTCTTCAAAGAAATCAGAATTATGAAATATAGGTCATTGTGACATACTTTAAATTTAAGGTCAAACATCTAGTCACACTAATTTATTATCCCAAGCTATCTTGTTCATGCATCAAATAGTCCTCAAGGTACATGTATACGCCCAAACCTCTGGATCATGAAATATATGTCACAGGGACCTACTTTTATTTTGAGGTCAAACATTGTTCATACTAACCCATTTTCTTAAGCTATCATGTTCATACATCAATTAGTCTTGAAAGTATAATGCAGAATGACTGGACCATGAAACCTACTTTCATTTTGAGGTAAACACATAAGGTCATACTGACTCATTCTTCTAAGTATCAAGTCCATACATCAATTTACAAACAGTCAAGGTATAAGGCAAAATCACTCTACCATGAAATACAGGTCACTATGACCTACTCCTATTTTGAGGTCAAACAACGGGTCATACTGACTCATTATCCCACGCTATTATGTTCAAACATAAAATAGTCCTCAAGGTATCAGGTGACCATGAAATATTGGTCACTGTGATATACTTTTGTTCTGTCATCAAAAATCTGTCAAACTAACTAATTATCCCAAGTATTATGTACATATATCAAATGCAACAAAAACAGGCCAAGGTATTAAGCAAATTACACTGATGTTGCAGAGACAGCATCATCACACCCCATAGGCGGCAATCAAAAACTCATGCAGTCGACGAACGCGGATATAAAACCATTAGAAACACATTTTCGATTGCAAATTGTTGTCAATGTGCAATCGAAAACGCTGTTTCTAACGGTTTTTGGTCCGTATTCGTTGACTGCATGAGTGTTTTTGATTGCCGCCTATTGGGTGTGATCATGATGTAAGCTTTGTGAGCAGTTCCATCACAAAAGGTCTTTCTCTCTCTGAGCAATGGAGCTAAATCCAGAGGGTGACATTAATTATGCTATGTTCAACTGAATCAACAGTGGGAAAAGTAGGTAAAGTTCAGCAAGCAACACTAGTACTACAGGAACAATATCATGATGCAAGTTTGTGTGGTTTCATCACAAAAAGTTTTAATGACTGAGAAATGGAGCTTAACACAGTGGATAGACATAAATTTTGCTATGTTCAACAAAACACAAAAAGTAGGTCAAGGTCAGCAAACAATGTGGATGTTGCTGAGTGTAAGAAGTTTCCTTAAAAAACAAGTAGCCCAAAGGGCAACAATTGCTCACCTGAGAGACATTGTAAACCTATAGGGATATTTAAGATGCTCAAGGGCAGCTAACTCATCAGTCAGTGGTCCAATCAGGCTGAAAATTAAACTCATCCAAAACATTATGTATGCCCTCATTTAATATATGCAAGTTCAAAAAGTATCCGATCAAGAGCACAATAGACAGAGCTGTCAAGGGCAGCTAACTTCGTAGTGGTTGGCCTGATTTGGCCAAAATTTGAACTTCTTTAAGATATTATGCATTTCCTCATTACCTGCAAGTTTGAAAAGGATCGGATCAGTAGAAACCAAGAAAAAGTGGCGACATTGATTTTTTGGATGCTCATGGCAGGTACTCCATAGTCAGTGGTGGGATCGAGCCGAAATGCTAACTAATCCAAGCTTTTATGCATATCCTCATTACCTGCAAGTATGAAGAGGATCCAATGAAAAATGAAAATGTGATGACATTGTTTTCTCCATTATAAGACTTTGGGATTTTTTTTTCAAATGCTCCAGGGCAGCTAACTCCGTAGTCTGTGCTCGAATCCAGCCAAATTTCAAACTCATCCAAGCTCTTCTGTATGTCATCATTACCTGCAAGTATGATAAGGATCTAATCAAAAACCTCGATTGCAGCACCCTGAAAGTCAAACTTGCTCGAGATATTTTCATGCCCTACATTTGTGTGAATTTATTTTAAAATCCGTTGAGAAATGTAGGTGCTAGAGCGATGACAAAGTTTTTCTAAAATAGCCACAGTGACCTTGACCTTGGGCACAGCATCCTGAAAGTCGAACTTGCTTGAGATATTATCATACCCTTCATTTGTGTCAAGTTATTTCAAAATCCATGGACAAATGAAGGTGCTAGGGCAATGACAAAGTTTTTCTAAAATTAGCCACAGTGACCTTGACCTTGGGTGCAGGAACCGTGAAAGTCGAACTTGCTCGAGATATTGTCATGCCCTACATTTGTGTGAAGTTATTTTAAAATCTATTGAGAAATGTAGGCGCTAGAGCGATGACAAAGTTTTTCTAAAAATAGCCACAGTGACCTTGACCTTGGGCGCAGCACCCTGAAAGTCAAACTTGTTAGAGATATTGTCATGCCCTACATTTGTGTGAATTTGATTTAAAATCGGTTGAAAAATGTAGGCGCTAGAGTGATGATAAAGATTTTCTAAAAATAGCCACAGTGACCTTGACCTTGGGCGCAGCACCCTGAAAGTCAAACTTGCTCGAGATATTGTCATGCCCTACATTTGTGTGAAGTTATTTTAAAATCCATGGAGAAATGTAGGTGCTAGAGTGATGACAAAGATTTTCTAAAAATAGCCACAGTGACCTTTACCTTGGGCACAGCACCCTGAAAGTCAAACTCGCTCGAGATATTGTCATGCCCTACATTTGTGTGAAGTTATTTCAAAATCCGTTGAGAAATGTAGGTGCTAGAGCGCTGACAAAGTTTTTCTAAAAATAGCCACAGTGACCTTGACCTTGGGCGCAGCATCCTGAAAGTCGAACTTGCTTGAGATATTGTCATGCCCTACATTTGTGTGAAGTTATTTCAAAATCAGTTGAGAAATGTAGGCAATAGAGCGATGACAAAGTTTTTCTGAAAATATGTGATGACGTTGTTTTCTCCATTATAACACTATGGGATTTTTTTCAAACGCTCAAGGGCAGCAAACTCTGTAGTCTGTGCTTGAATCTGGCCAAATTTCGAACTCATCCAAGCTCTTATGTATGTCATCATTACCTGCAAGTATGATAAGGATCTAAGCAAAAACAGTTGAGAAAACGTGATGACGCCATTTCCCCCATTATAACCCTATGGGATTTTTTTCAAACGCTCAAGGGCAGCTAACTCCGTAGTCTGTGCTCAAATCCGGCCAAATTTCGAACTCATCCAAGCTCTTGTGTATGTCATCATTACCTGCAAGTATGATAAGGATCTAATAAACAAGTAGCCCAAAGGGCAACAATTGCTCACCTGAGAGACATTGTAAACCTATAGGGATATTTAAGATGCTCAAGGGCAGCTAACTCCACAGTCAGTGGTCCAATCAGGCTGAAAATTAAACTCATCCAAAACATTATGTATGCCCTCATTTAATATATGCAAGTTTAAAAAGTATCCGATCAAGAGCACAATAGACAGAGCTGTCAGCTTGTACTATAACCTTTCACCAGCAGCCAAATTTCATCTCACTGGACTTTCTGCAGAGGGATAACAGCATGATTCCTAATCTCTCAGGGATGTTTACTTCTAAAACCAAAACATAATGCAGCCTTTCCCCCACCCCAATGATGCTTCAGATAAAATTTGATTGCGATCAGCCCACTGGTCTCTGAGATATTTATGAAGTTGTTTTCACCATTATAAGTCAATGGGAATTTTTTCCGATGCTCAAGGGCAGCTAACTTCGTAGTGGTTGGCCTGATCCGGCCAAAATATCAACTTGTTTAAGATATTATGCATTTTCTCATTACCTGCAAGTTTGAAAAGGATCGGATCAGTAGAAACCAAGAAAAAGTGGCGACATTGATTTTTTGGATGCTCAGGGCAGGTACTCCATAGTCAGTGGTGGGATCTAGCCGAAATGCTAACTAATCCAAGCTTTTATGCATATCCTCATTACCTGCAAGTATGAAGAGGATCCAATGAAAAATGAAAATGTGATGACGTTGTTTTCTCCATTATAACACTATGGGATTTTTTTCAAACGCTCAAGGGCAGCTAACTCCATAGTCTGAGCTCGAATCCGGCCAAATTTCAAACTCATCCAAGCTCTTATGTATGTCATCATTACCTACAAGTATGATAAGGATCTAATCAAAAACCTTGATTGCAGCACCCTGAAAGTCAAACTTGCTCGAGATATTGTCATGCCCTATATTTGTATGAATTTATTTTAGAATCCGTTGAGAAATGTAGGTGCTAGAGCGATGACAAAGTTTTTCTAAAAATAGCCACAGTGACCTTGACCTTGGGCACAGCATCCTGAAAGTCGAACTTGCTTGAGATATTGTCATACCCTACATTTGTGTCAAGTAATTTCAAAATCCATGGAGAAATGAAGGTGCTAGGGCAATGACAAAGTTTTTCTAAAATTAGCCACCGTGACCTTGACCTTGGGCACGGCACCCTGAAAGTCGAACTTGCTCGAGATATTGTCATGCCCTACATTTGTGTGAATTTATTTTAAAATCAATTAAGAAATGTAGGTGCTAGAGCGCTGACAAAGTTTTTCTAAAAATAGCCACAGCGACCTTGACCTTGGGCGCAGCACCCTGGAAGTCAAATTTACTCGAGATATTGTCATACCCTACATTTGTGTCAAGTTATTTCAAAATCCATGGTGAAATGAAGGTGCTAGGGCGATGACAAAGTTTTTTCTAAAAATAGCCACATTGACCTTGACCTTGGGTGCAGCACCCTGAAAGTCAAACTTGCTCGAGATATTGTCATGCCCAACATTTGTGTGAAGTTATTTTAAAATCCATGGAGAAATGTAGGTGCTAGAGCGATGACAAAGATTTTCTAAAAATAGCCAGTGACCTTGACCTTGGGCACAGCACCCTGAAAGTCAAACTTGCTCGAGATATTGTCATGCCCTACATTTGTGTGAAGTTATTTTAAAATCCATTGAGAAATGTAGGTGCTAGAGCGCTGACAAAGTTTTTCTAAAAATAGCCACAGTGACCTTGACCTTGGGCGCAGCATCCTGAAAGTCGAACTTGCTCTAGATATTGTCACGCCCTACATTTGTGTGAAGTTATTTCAAAATCAGTTGAGAAATGTAGGCAATAGAGCGATGACAAAGTTTTTCTGAAAATATGTGACTCCATTATAACACTATGGGATTTTTTTCAAACGCTCAGGGGCAGCTAACTCCGTAGTCTGTGCTCGAATCCGGCCAAATTTCGAACTCATCCAAGCTCTTATGTATGTCATCATTACCTGCAGGTATGATAAGGATCTAAGCAAAAACAACTGAGAAAACGTGATGACGCCGTTTTCCCCATTATAACCCTATGGGATTTTTTTCAAACGCTCAAGGGCAGCTAACTCCGTAGTCTGTGCTCGAATCCGGCCAAATTTCGAACTCATCCAAGCTCTTGTGTATGTCATCATTACCTGCAAGTATGATAAGGATCTAATCAAAAACAGTCGAGAAAACGTGATGACGCCGTTTTCCCCATTATAACCCTATGGGGGCTATCTGTTGCCATGGAAACCAGAGTTCTGAGCTGATCGGCACCAAAACCTAATGCAGCCTTTCCCCCACCCAAATGATGCTTCAGATAAAATTTGATTGCGATCGGCCCACTGGTCTCTGAGATATTTATGTTTGAAAGTGTTGACGCACCCACGCACCCACCCACGCACCCACGGACGACGGCTCGACTCCCATCCTATAAGCTCACCTCTGAGCCTTCGGCTCAGGTGAGCTAAAAACAGTCGAGAAAACGTGATGACGCCGTTTTCCCCATTATAACCCTATGGGGGCTATCTGTTGCCATAGAAACCAGAGTTCTGAGCTGATCGGCACCAAAACCTAATGCAGCCTTTCCCCCACCCAAATGATGCTTCAGATAAAATTTGATTGCGATCGGCCCACTGGTCTCTGAGATATTTATGTTTGAAAGTGTTGACGCACGTACGCACGGACGGACGACGGCTCAACTTCCATCCTATAAGCTCACCTCTGAGCCTTCGGCTCAGGTGAGCTAATAAAAAGTCTTTTACTTTTTAAGAAACAAAACTAATCACAGGGGGTAATAATAAATTAAGCTATATTCAACAGAGAATAAAAGGAGAATAAAGGTCAGCAAATGACAATAATTCTGAAGAGACGTCATGATATTAGTTTGTGTGTAGTTTCATCACAAAGGGTCTTTCGGTATCTAAGAAATAGAGCTAAACTCAGTGGGTAAACGTAAAGGACCTGGTATGATAAGACCCATATTTGGCCTCCAGAAAATTCATTTTCAAACATTCTATTCAATCATTCTATTTTGGTAATAAAAGTGTATACAAAGGAAAGTTCCAACTAGTACCTAACACTTAACGCAAAATTGACCAGTTCATGAATAAAAAAATATTTGTGTTTTTATCATAAACATATCCATAATATCCCCAGCGGATTTTGACGAAAATGACAAATTTGGTAGCCTTTGCGGCTTTCAAAATATATGAGATCAGCCTCCAGTACATTTTGTATACAGACATGGTTTTGGTGTGTTAACATGCCATGAAAAATGGGCTGGAGACCAGGCTCTGTGTTTATTTTTCACTTTTTGTTCTCAAACTGACGGCTTTTGGAACTTTTTCTTAGCTCTCTACATAAAATTGCCCATATCTCCACATATACCAAGGACTCCCTGCCGCGGAGCCAGTTTGGACCCCTCAAGGCCACCATTTAAACAAACTTGGTAAAGGACTACTAGCCAATGCTACATACCGAATTTGTCAGCATCTGAGCCAAGAGGTTCTGAAGAAGATTTCTCAATATTTTTCTATGTATTTCTATGGTTCAAACCCAGGACCCCCTTTGAGCAGGGCCATTATGTACCATGGGGCCACCATATGAACAAACTTTGTAGAGGTCCACCAGACAATGCTTCATACCAAATTTCAAGCAGCAGAGCCTTGCAGTTCTGAAGAAGAAGATTTTTGACTATTTTTATATGTATTTCTATGGTTCAAACCTGGGATTCCTTGCCATCGGGCCATTTTGGACCCTGGGCCCACCATTTGAACAAACTTGGTAAAGGACTACTAGGCAATGCTACATACTACATTTCAGGCATCTGAGCCTTGCGGTTCTGAAGAAGGTTTTTGAATATTTTTCTATGAATTTCTATGGTTGAAAGCCAGGACTCCCTGCTGCAGGGCCAATTTGGACCCTGAGGCCAGCCGAAACTGTTTGGACAAACTTGGTTAAGTACCACTAGGCAATGCTACATACCAAATTTCAAGCATCTGAGCCTGCGGTTCTGAAGAAGAACTTTTTTAAGTATGTTCATTATTTCAGAAACCAAGACCCCCTGCCCCAGAGTCATTTTGGACCCCAGGGTCACTCACTATAAGTATAAACTTGGTAGAGGTCCACTAGACAATGCTTCATACCAAATATCAAAGCCCTAGGCCTAGCAGTTTCAGAAAAGATGTCATTTAAAGCAAATTGTTGACCCCACACGACAGACAACGCACAACAGACTCGGTGGGAGTAATCACAATAGCCCACCAGGGATCTCCCCAGACCGTTAAGGCATGTCGCTTGGAACATGCCTTCCTCTTCAAATTAGCTTTGCAACATGCCTTAATTTCCTATAAAAAATTATTAAAAATGCTATTATTTCATTTTTTAGCCAGTAAAGTTGTTTTAAATGCATTAAGGATCATCATTAAACTATTTATAAGGTATATTTAGGCTAATTTTGACAAAACATTGCTATATTAAGGATTTTAAAAATTGATCAACAAGTCAAAATCTGATTTTTGTGCTAAAAGCGACATGCCTTCTGAAATTTCTGGGGAGAACACTGGCCCACCCTGAGCCTATGTGAGCAAGTGTGAGACAACAAAAATCTAGTTTACCACTCATGTCAAACCGCTGAAAATATGGCTCCTAGTGTTGTGTCGATGATAGACTATAGTCACTAATCGATCGTTTTTACTGTCATGACTGGTGATCGGCTACAATTTTTTCTATAGTCGACTAATATGAGATATTACTTTAAGTAACATGCTTGCTCACAAGTTAAGTTTTGAAGACTGATGAATATACAGTGTAATACTAATTTTTTTTTGTATGCCCTGAAAACTTTTACAGATTTGCAAACAAGAAAGATTGGTCCGTGGAAACACCCCAAAACATCCCAAACCACTTTTATACCACCTCAAACCAGCCTCTCTGGATACAAATCAGAACCCCACCCCCTCCCCAACCAAGACACTAATATTTCAAGTCAACTGGCTAGTATTAGTTCTTTCCTTCCCTCCACCCCCTTCATTCTTTAAATGAACGTGCCACTGCACGAGGGGTGGGGTTCTAGTTTGTATCCAGGGTGGCTGGTTTGGGGTGGTATAAATGGTCAGCCCCTCCTTCCCTGCCCTCCATCCCACCCTGTGTGACATACAAAAATGTAAAAATAATTAACTTTATTATACATACATACATATCATGGAAAACACTCGTTGAAGTGTTCTTTTTATTTCGTTTCTATAAAGGTACTGTTTGGGATGGATGGGAGCGGTGTTGGTGTATGTGTGGGGGGGGGGGGGGGGGGGATGTGAATCTGGGGAGGCTGGTTTGGTAGAGGTTTGGGGTGTTTCCATGGACCCAAGAAAGACATTTGAGCTAAAGTATACCCCAATTTTAAGGTGTTGGAATGGTGAAGGAATACAGTTGTTGTTGGTACTTAATTTACAGTCGACCAGTCACTTCAACAGAAGCGATGATCAACTACAAAATTTTTGGCGGATCTCCAACACCAATGGCTCCCAAAAAGTATCTTGTGACCGTTACCGGGTGTACCTAAAAACAGTAAAGTAGCGTAAAGTGGAGTAAAGTAGCATAAAATAGATAAAACATAGCGTAAATTAGTAAAAGCTAGAAAATTAAGTGTATAAGACACAGATGATGCCCCCGTGCTATGCCTGCCCCCCCACCCCCGCCCCACTCCCCTACCCGAACCTCCGTTCACCTCCCTCTCTTCAAAAACAGATAAAAATCAAATGCATGTCTTAATTATGTCTGTAAAATCTGGAGGAAAAACACACACAAAAACATTGGTTGCTTTAATAGGAGTTGATGATACAAACTTGCATCCTATTTTAGCCATACCTCGAAAAAATTTTAAGTTTGAAAAGGCTTAATTTGTTAATTTATTGTCTTGGGTTCAATGGCTCTTTGAGAAAGTATTTCAGTCTTTATCGAGCTGTCCCCTAGAGAGATTGAGAAAGAAAAGAGATATGATAGGCGAGAGGAACATATCCAAACAACCCCCACCCGCACCTACTGCAAACACAGCGGGCCCTTGCTCTACTTTATCCACATTAGTAGGAACCTGTAAAGCTTCAGGCGTAATTTTGTCAAAAATATTTTTTCACTTTAAAAAGTCAAATGCATATCATCAGTACGGCAGACGACAAACTGTCATTGACATTGATTGTAATCCGACCCTTCTCTGATTATTCACTTTTTATGTAATGTTTCAGTATACATGGTATATATCTGGGCAAAATTGTTATCTTCCTTTTGAAATAAGACTATACAGAGGAAAACAACATAATACCTTGCCATCAACATCTGGGATCCTTGAAATCCTATGTTGGAATTGAGGGAGGGTGGAGGGGCTGTTCAGTGCTAATGTCCTATGACGCTAACAGCCGCCAACCAGAAAATATCTTTTTTTTTTGTTTGTCAGAGACGGCTAGGAGTACATGGATTGTATCATTCTATTTTATTCTATTCTATCCCATAACATTACAAAGTCGTCGGGGCACCACAGATGACTTGGAAGCCATCCGGGCCCATTCCACCTTGTCCTATTTGTTTCTTCTTCTTCCAATCAAGTACTGTCCGCCGTTTCATTCAAAATCAGAAAGTAGGAAGAAAATCATAAGTCAGCCTTTTTCAGTACGAGATATTTTTCAAACAACTAAGGGGGTCGTCATCATTTAATTACACATAAGGCCTGAAAGACGCACGTCGGCGAACATGATAGTATTAAGAAGGGGGGCTGGATGTTTGCTAAGTGTGAAAATAAATTGACTACCATTACAGACATTTCTTATTCTGTAAACGAGGTGGCAGGATGTAACACATCAATAAGGTGTAGGCGGCGCTTGCCACCTAATCCACTGAGGTGTTAGTTCTTTGAAAGTCAAACAAACAAAATATGAAAATAATAATAATAATAAAACAAGAGGTCCATGATGGACCTAAATCGCTCACCTGAGTTATGATGAAATAATATGGAAGATCATCTACTTGATGATGGTTCAATTGGAGCAGTTTTGCACTTTCTAATCTATATTCTGACAAAGTTTCATGAAGATTGGATCAAAACTGTACCCTCTAGAGTGTACACAATGTTTTTCTAAGATCTGACCTGGCAATTTAGTTTTTGATCAGACATTATTCAGTTTCAAACTTGGCCTACATTTCATGAAGATAAACATTCTGACAAATTTTCATAAAGATTCAATGCAAAATAAAGCCCAGAGAGCCAGATAAGCTTCGTATTTGCGTAAAATACGGACCAAAAAAGACAAAATACGAAGTGTCTTGAAATTTCAATCGTACCGAATACGGTTGTCATTTCTCAGCTTACGAAAGCAGCTCAAATGTGCTACGTATTTACGCTATAGCATGCGCGGTCAACCGTTTTTCAATAGCCAGAATGTTACCTATTTTTAGCATTTACTAATCATTGCTTCAGCGCATGCGCTGTCTGAGCATGCGCAGTCAACCTTTTTCCGAAAACAGAAAGCACATGGTACCTATTTTCAGCATTCTCTTTTCGGCTTTTACTGGTCGTGTTTATGAATAGACCGGGAACAAGCATGAGTATTGGAATTTACCGAGCGTTAGCCAATCGCTAAATTGCACATGATCTTTCTGGTCGATTGCGTAGGTACTTTCATTTTCGTTGAACAAACATGTTGCAAAAAAACGTCTCTGTTACTTGACTGAACAGTCAATAAATGGCCCCACCTGGTTGTGCGAAGCTGGAAAACTTTGGCTTCGGCAAGCCAGTGGTTAATTCTAGTGAACTCTAGCTAGCAAAGATCAGCCAATCGTCCCCTGATGCGTGGTAAAAGGAAAGCAAAACACTGTCAGGGTCGGTAACGGGTCCTTTCGGCCCAATTCCCTTTCGGCCCCGGGTCGTTTCGGCCTTATTCCCGTTCTGCCTGGGTCGTTCCTGTTGTCCAGAGTTTTAAGCAAGAACCCTGGACAAGAACAAGTAGACTGACATTTTTGGAGACCAGTTGTGCGTTAAAAAGATACTGAACAACCACTGGATCTCAGGAGTACCGATACTGAAAGGACTCATCAGGATACTGAAAAGGTTAAAATTCTGTTTGGTAAATACTGAAACCACTGTAAAAATTATCTGGAGCTCTGAAAGCCACAATTGTGTACACAAGGTTCTTCTATGATTTGATCTAGTGACCTAGTTTTTGACCTGACAAGACAAGACCCAGTTTCAAACTTGGCCTAGATTTCATTAGGATAATCATTCTGACAAAGTTTCATGAAGATTGAACGGTTTAATTTGAACCAAAACTATACCCTCTAGAGTATCCACAATGTTTTTCTAAGGTTTGACCTAGTTTTTGATCCAACATGATTCAGTTGCACCCTTGGTCTAGATTTGTTTGAGAAAAACATTTTGACAAAGTTTCATGAAGATTGGAACAAAACTGCGCCCTCTAGAGCGTTCACATGAATTTTCTAATTTCTGACCTAGTTTTTGACCTGACATGGCCCAGTTTCAAATTTGGTCTAGATTTCATAAAGATAAGCATTCTGACAAAAATTCATGAAGATATGATCATAACTGAGCCCTCTAGAGTGTACACAAGGTTTTTCTAAGATTTGACCTAGTGACCTAGTTTTTGACCCCACATGATTCAGTTTCAATCTTGGCCTAGCTTGTATAAGGATAAAGATTCTGACAAAGTTTCATGAAGATTGGATTATAAATGTGCCCTCTAGAGTGTACACAAGGTTTTTCTAAGATTTGACCTAGTGACCTAGTTTTTGACCCCACATGACTCAGTTTCAATCTTGACCTAGATTGAATGAGGATAAACTTTCTGACAAAGTTTCATGAAAATTGGATCATAACTGTGCCCGCTAGAGTGTACATAAGGTTTTTCTAAGATTTGACCTAGTGACCTAGTTTTTGACCCCACATGACCCAGTTTCAAACTTGGTCTAGATTTCATTAAGATTAACATTCTGACAAAGTTTCATGATGACTGGATCAAAACTGTGCCCTCTGTGTGATTCTAAGATTTATTTCTATTTTTAGCTCTGGCAGCCATTTTGTTAGGTTGAGTGGAACCGTTTTAGCAATTTTGGTTCAGGGCCATGAGTCAAACATTTCTGTGAAATTATTTTGAAATCGAGCCATTGGCTTCAGAGGAGATGTCTTTTAAAGGTTTTTCTATTTTTAGATTTCTATTTTTAGCTCTGGCGGCCATTTTGTTCAGCGGAGTGGAACCGTTTTAGCAATTATGATTCAGGGCCATGAGTCAAACATTTCTGTGAAATTATTTTGAAATCAAGCCATTGGCTTCAGAGGAGATGTCTTTTAAAGGTTTTTCTATTTTTAGATTTCTATTTTTAGCTCTGGCGGCCATTTTGTTCAGCGGAGTGGAACCGTTTGAGCAATTTTGGTTCAGGGCCATGCCGATGAGTCAAACATTTCTGTGAAATTTTTTTGAAATCGAGCCATTGGCTACAGAGGAGATGTAGTTTAAAGGTTTTTCTATTTTTAGCTCTGGCGGACATTTTGTTCAGCGGAGCGGAACCATTTTAGCAATTTTGGTTCAGGGCTATAAGAGAAACATTTGTGTGAAATTTTTTTGAAATTGGCTAACTGGTCTAGGAGGAGATGCCGTTTGAAGAAATTGTTGACTGACGGACGGACAGATGGACGGACCACGGACAAATATCGATCACAATAGCTCACCTTGAGCACTTCGTGCTCAGGTGAGCTAAAAAACAAATTAAAAAAAAAAAGACAAATTAGTCCGATGCTTTGGAATCGAGATAAAATAAAAACATTTTATTTATTTATTTTATTATTCTTTCATTTTAGACGATTTTGAATCTGCTTTTTTCTTTATTTCTTTCCTCTTAATTTCTTATTTTGGTCGATTTTGATATTTTTCTCTTTTTCTTTACCTCCATTTACATTTTTTTGTTTTATTTTTAGATAGATATATAGATAATAATAATAATAATCTTTATTTATAGTCGCTTATTTTTATTAACAACTAACATAAGCTCTGTAGAGCTTTTATTGCGTCTTGATAAGACTATATACATATATACAAGCTGAGCTGTGGATATGTGACTTGCTCAAGGTCACAACGCTAGGGCCCTCGTGGGATTTGAACTCGGGACCCTTCGATCATGAGTCGGGCACACTACCACTGCACTCCACTAGATAGATAGATAGATAGCGGATGGATGGACATAAACAGAAGGACATAGACAGACAAACATGATAGAAAGATAGATAGATCTCTGTTTAAGAATTTAATAAATCTTAGCTTAGTTTCCAATTTTGAATGATACCTTTTTACTTTTGCTATTTTTTTTTCAAAATACTACTTAAACAATCTATCAGACCTCTGTCTTTCTAGAGTGAGTGGCTGCAGATTCGTACAGTTTTACATGTGTTTTTACTGTAGTTTTCTTACACTTAAGAATTACCGTTTTATATGTCAGTGTCAACCTAATACATATTTCTTGTTTATTTTGAAAAGTTAAAATTAGATCCTGCTTTGGTACCCGGCTCGGGGGCTATCATAAGGCCGCTGGCGGAATAGAGAAGTCTTTTTCTTGACACAGTTTGCAGATTCGTACACCACTATATTTGCATAATAAAACAAGAGCCAGTTAAAGCAACATTGTTTTGAACAAAAACAATCTATTTTATCAAGATGCGCAGAACATCAAGGCCAGCTTTCAGTAAGAAAGTAAGATTTACAGCGCTTCAAAACAGCTGAAGTTACAAATTACTGACAACGTCTGTAAGCATCACAGAACTGAATAGAATGAGTCGGGCTCAGCGAGCGAGACTCAGCTCAGAAAATGGCAATTTTAAAATAGTCGTGACATTTTTCACTAAAGTAAATGTATGTACCTTAAAGTAGAATGATTTTCTCAACATCTGTTATTAAAAGTAGCTGTGGACTTGGCCATTCTGCTCCTCGATCATGAAATAAAACTGCTGTATCGGAGAGGCTGCAGTGAAGACAGTCAAATCGTCTGCAACGACTGAAATCTACAAGGCACGTGCGAGCGTGCACTGTAATTGATTGACACGATAGATTGTTTAAACAGTCATGTAATTATTTTCTTTTTAATTGGCATGATGCATTCAGTAGAGGCCCAAAAACTCCAAGTGTACGAATCTGCAACCTGTACGAATCTGCAACCTATCACTCTAGGATTTATCCATTTGGCTATTTTATACTGCTTTACGCCATATATTTTGCTACTTTACGCCTCTTTACACCACTTTACGCTCCTTTACGCCACTTTATGCTACTTTACTGTTTTTAGGTACACCGACCGTCACCCCCTATACTTTTATGCAGGCAGTCATTTTATGACCTTTTAAATTTTCATTCCTGCAGAAACACTGTGAATGTAATTTTTTAACGCTTAATAAAGTTTTAACTGCATTGGGTCAATTGCAACTTGCATGCAAGAATTTCGAATAATTCTTTATTGCACCGATAACTGATAACCACCGATAACTGGGTGATACTCCCATAATATGAGATATCGGGTATTCTGACGTCCATATTTTATGTTTTTATGCTGATATTTACATTTTTACTTTCACTGAATACCCGATCTCTCATCTACCATTGAGGTTTTGCATTTGCATCTTTAACCATCAGTTGATGTCGTGGAAAAAAGTCGCTTTTAACAAGCCAAACAGACCTGCTTGTGTTTAGAACATGTTAAACCTGTTTAGAGACATACCAATCATCAACTTACCATGAACTGTTAACTTGTAAGTTGTGAGAAAAAACGATGAAAATCATCAGAAATGAGATTTCCCGTAACTGGCAATGGCCTGTAATCCAAACAAATCCCACAATGCAACAGATTCCTAAAGCAAGAATTTTTTTCTTCGGCGAAATAAAATTAATATAGATTTGATTAGAATATTTCTTCCCATTGAATATATGTGTGTAAATCAACTACATCTCACAAATTTAATGTTTCTTTCCGCAAAAATACATATTTGTACAACATATTACATTGTTAGGTGTTTCTACAGACTGTTTTTATTGTATTTGTTAATTTCGTTCAAAATTATCATTTTTGTATTTACCGACTTTTGTCAAACAAAATGGATGCCAGTGGAAAGTGAAAAATCCTAACAAAAGAATCCAGATCAATCTGGCAAAGTAGAGTGTTCAAATCATTGAAGTTTAATGATAATTAACAGCTTATAAATTGATCTTTATTATATAGCTGTTATTTTCTCCAGACTTGATCAAAAGTGTTTGCTCTGGTTTCAAGTAGATGGTAGATAAAACGTCACTCTCGAAGAAATGAAAATGAAAGTAGAAATGAAAATGTCAGAATAAAAATAGGAATAATAAAATGAAATATTAAATAAGAGAGTGGCAAGTTTTATGTTATAGAACTAACTGGGTGAAGGACCATTCAAACTTATCTTCCCATCACATGACAGACCCATTTTTCTAAGTAACTGAACAAATTACAAAGCATTAAGCTAAAGCTGAAAAAAAACATGTACTTTATTCAAACCGTATTCGACGTTGAAACTGGTTTTATTCAACAAATTGATTAATATATGGCTTTCTTCCCTTTCCCAGCCCTAGCCCGTCATTTACTAAAACCCGGAACTGGGTTCCTAGAATTACCGGAATCCAGCTAATTACCGAAATGGAGTTCCTACATTCACGTTACTTAGCATACGAGCTAGAACCAAAGAAGGGTAACCTGCTTGAAGAGGAATTTTCCATTCATACAGAACAGGAATATTCATCGGTTGCTCCTAATCATAACTTGAGTAATTTGGAACCCAGTCAGAAGGGGTCCGTGGAAACACCCCAAACCACCCCAAACCTCTGCCAAACCACCCCAAACCAGCCTCCCAGATTCACATCACCCCCTGTCCCTTCCACACATACACCAACACCGCTCCCACCCATCCCAAACAGTATTTTTATAGATTCAAAATAAAAAGAACACTTTGATAAGTGTTTACCCATGATATGTATGTATGTATCTCTTTTAATAACTTCGGGGTTAAATATTAACGAAAAATTAATAATCTCAGTATAATAAATTAAATCATTTTGTACGTTTATGTATGTCACGCAGGGTGGGGCGGGGGCAGGGAGGAGGGGGTGACCATTTATACCACTCCAAACCAGCCACCTTGGATACAAACTAGAACCCCACCCCTTGCGCAGTTGCACGTTAAGTAAAGAATGAAGGGGGTGGAGGGGAGGAAAGAACTAATTGACCTGAAATGTTGGTGTCTTGGTGGGGGAGGGGGTGGGGTTCTAGTTTGTATCCAGGGAGGCTGGTTTGGGGTGGTATGAAAGTGGTTTGGGGTGGTTTGGGATGTTTTGGGGTGGTTTGGGGTGTTTGGAACCAAGGACCGCAGTCAGAAGGGTCATATTGAACTGGTTGTTCACAGTCAAAGTGTACCTAATGAACTGGACCCAGTGTCACAATCAGTGACATCCCATACCCCTGAAGTTGATGTAGCAACTGAACAGTCAATTCGTGTGGATTTGGTC
>OZ022504.1:81928721-81938721 GCA_963989385.1 Ctena decussata
ATAGGTAGATAGATAGATAGATAGATAGATAGATAGATAGATAGATAGATAGTAGATAGGCAAGTAGGTAGGGAGGAAGGTAAGTGGGTTGGTAGGTATGTATGCAGGTAGGGTAGGTATGTATGCTTGTAGGGAGGTAGGTAGGTAGGTAGGTAGTTAGATATCTAGGTAGGTAACGAGAAAGGTAAATAGAACAGGTAGGTCGACTTCGACTTAATATGCATTTTTACCAAATCATTAACTTCGACATAAGGCAAATATTTATTCACCCATACTATAGAGAATCAGAGGATAGATAGATAGATAGATAGATAGATAGATAGATAGATAGATAGATATGTAGGTAGGTAGGTTGGTAGGTAGGTAGGTAGGTAACTAAATAAGCATAAAGGTAAATAGAACGAGCAGGTCGACTTCGACTTAATATGCGTCTTTAACAAATTACTTCGACTTAATGCACATTTTTATTCACCCATAGTAAAGAGGACCAGAGGATAGATAGGTAGATAGATAGATAGATAGATAGATAGATAGATAGATAGGTAGATAGATAGATAGATAGATAGATGGCAGGCTGGTAGGTAGGTAGGTAGGTAGGTAGGTATGTAGGTAGGTAGATAGGTAGGTAGGAAGGTAGGTTGATAACAAATTAGGTAGGTAGGTAGGAACGTACGTAGGTAGATGTGTAGGTAGGTAGGTAGGTCGGTAGTTAGGTAGGCTGGTAGGTAAATAGGTAGGTAAGTAGGTAGGAAAATAGCTAGTGTACTAATAAAATAAATAGATACGTAGATTCACTTCGACTTAATTTGCATTTTAAACAAACGATCAAAAGGATAGATAGATAGATAGATAGATAGATAGATAGATAGATAGATAGATAGATAGAGAAAGAGAGGGACAGACAGACAGACAGAAAGACAGACAGACAGATACATAGATAGAAAGATAGAGAGACAGACAGACAGACAGATGGATAGATTGATAGATATATAGTAGGTAGGTAAGTAGGTAGGTAGGAAGGTAAATAGGTAGGTAGGTACGTATGCGGGTGGGTAGGTAGTACATATGTAGGTAGGTAACGAGAAAGGTAAATAGAACAGGTAGGTCGACTTCTACTTAATATGCATTTTTTTTACAAATTATTAAGTTCGACATAATGAACATATTTATTCACCCATACTAAAGAGGACCAGAGGGAAGATAAATACATAGATAAATAGATAGATAGATAGATAGATAGATAGATAGATAGATAGTAGGTAGGTAGGTAGGTTGGTAGGTAGGTAGGTAGGTAGGTAGGTAGCTAGATAACTAGAAAGGCAAATAGAACAGGCAGGTCGACTTCTACTTAATATGCATCTTTTACAAATTACTTCGACGTAATGCACATTTTTATTCACCCATAGTAAAGAGGACCAGAGGAAAGATAAGATAAGATAAGATAAGATGATAAGATAATAAGATAGATAAGATGAGATAAAATAGATAGATAGTCGGTAGGAAGGTAGGTAGGTAGGTAGGTAGGTTGGTAGGAAGGTAGGTAGGTAGGTAAGTAGATAGGTAAATAGAACAGGCAGGTCGACTTCGACTTAATATGCATCTTTAACAAATTATTAACTTCGACATAATGCACATATTTATTCACCCATACTAAAGAGAACCAGAGGAAAGACAGATAGATAGATAAATAGATAGATAGATAGATGTAGGTAGGTAGGATGGTAGGTAGGTCGGTAGGTAGGTAGGTAACTAGATAACAAGAAAGGTAAATAGAACAGGCAGGTCGACTTTGACTTAATATGCATCTTTAACAAATTACTTCGACTTAATGCACATTTTTATTTACCCATAGTATAGAGGACAAGAGGATAGATAAGATAAGATAAGATAAGATATAGTAGGATAAGATGAGAACAGATGAGATGAGATGATTTCAGATGATGAGATTAGATGAGATGAGATGAGATAAAGATAAAGATAAAGAAAACATAAGATAAGATATGATAAGATAAGATAAGATAGGTAGATAAGTAGATAGATAGCTAATTAGATAGACAGATAGATAGACACATAGACAGATAGAGAGAGAGAGAGACAGACAGACAGTAAGCCAGACAGACAGACAGATAGAAATATAGATGGACAGACAGACAGACAGATAGATAGATAGATAGATAGTTAGATATAGATAGATAGACAGATAGAAAGATAGATAGATAGTAGGTAGGTAAATAGGTAGGTAGGAAGGTAAGTAGGTAGGTATATAGGTAGGTAGGTATGCATGTAGGTAGGTAGGTATGTATGCAGGTAGGTAGGTAGGTAGGTTAGTAGATATGTAGATAGGTAACGAGAAATATGCATAAAATGCATCTGTAACAAATTATTAACTTAATGCACATTTTTATTCAACCATAGTACAGACGACAAGAGGATAGATAGATAGATAGATAGATAGATAGATAGATAGACAGATAGATAGATAGATAGATAGATAGATAGAAAGATAGATAGCTCGTCGAAAGGTAGGTAGGTAGTTAGGTTGGCAGGTAGATAGATAGGTAGGTAGGTATGTAGGTAAGATATATAGAAAGAAAGGTAGGTAAGTAGGAAGGTAGGAATGTAAGTAGGTAGGTAGGTAGGTAGGTATGTATGCAGGTAGGTAGGTAGGTAGTTAGATATGTAGGTGGGTAACGAGAAAGGTAAATAAAACAGGTAGGTCGACTTCGACTTCATATGCATCTCTAACAAATTATTAACTTCGACATGATGCACATATTTATTCACCCATATTAAAGAGAACCAGAGGAAAGATAGATAGATACTTAGATAGATAGATGGATGGATGGATGACTTGCGATTTTACGTCCTTCTCAACAGTATTTCAGTCATATCAGGACGATGGACGGATGATAATGAAAGGCTGTGTGCAATGGAACCCCGTTTACGATGGAAAGAACTCCGCCTCTGGCGGGGCTCGAACCCGCAACCGCTAGATCAGTAAGCAGCGCTTAACCCACTGAGCTACCGGGGCTCCAGATAGATAGATAGATAGATAGATAGATAGGTAGGTAGGTAGTGACTTCGACTTAATATGCATCTTCAACAAATTACTTCGACTTAATGCACATTTTTATTCACCCATAGTAATGAGGACCAGAGGATAGATAGATATTAAGATAAGATAAGTTAAGATAAATAAGATAAGATAAGATAAGATAAGATAAGATAAGATAAGATAGATAGATAGATAGATAGATAGATACAGAAATAGTCGATGGATAGTTAGATAGGTAGGTAGGTAGATAGATAGAGAGGTATGAAGGTAGGTAGGTAGGTTTGCGAGGGAGGTAACTAGATAAGTAGAAAGGTAAATATAGCAGGCAGGTCGACTTCGACTTAATATGCATCTTTCACAAATTATTAACTTCGACTAAATGCACATTTTTATTCACCCATAGTAAAGAGGACCAGAGGATAGATAGATAGATAGATAGATAGATAGAAAGATAGATAGATAGATAGATAGATAGATAGATAGATAGATAGATAGCTGGTCGATTGGTAGGTTGGTAGTTAGGTAGGCAGGTAGATAGATAGGTAGGTAGGTATGTAGGTAGGAAGGTAGGTAGGTAGGTAGGTAGGAACGCACGTAGGTAGGCAGGTAAGTAATTAGGTAGACAGATAGATAGGTAGATAAATAGATAAGTAGATAGATAGTTAATAAGATAGATAGATAGATACATAGATAGACAGAGAGAGAGAGAGAGAGAGAGAGAGAGAGAGAGAGAGACAGACAGAAAGACAGACAGACAGACAGATAGATAGATAGACAGACAGAAAGACAGATAGATGGATGGATAGATAGATATATAGAAAGGTAGGTAAGTAGGAAGGTAGGAAGGTAGGAAGGTCAGTAGGTAGGTAGGTATGTATGCAGGTCGGTAGGTAGGTAGGTAGTTAGACATGTAGGTGGGTAACGAGAAAGGTCAATAAAACAGGTAGGTCGACTTCGACTTCATATGAATTTCTAACAAATTATCAACTTCGACATGATGCACATATTTATTCACCCATATTAAAGAGAACCAGAGGAAAGATAGATAGATATATAGATAGATAGATAGATAGATAGATTGTAGGTAGGTAGGAAGGATGGTAGGTTACTAGATAACTAGTAAGGTAAATAAAAGAGGCAGGTCGACTTCGACTTTATATGCATCTTTAACAAATTACTTCGACTTAATGCACATTTTTATTCACCCATAGTAATGAGGACCAGAGGATAGATGGATAGAAAGATAAGATAAGTTAAGATAAATAAGATAAGATAGATAGATAGATAGATAGATAGATAGATAGATAGATAAATAGTCGATAGGTAGTTAGATAGGTAGGTAGGTAGGTAGATAGAAAGGTATGTAGGTATGTAGGTAGGAAGATTGGCAGGTAGGCAGGTAGGTAGATAGATAGGTATGTAGGGAGGTAACTAGATAAGTAGAAAGGTAAATATAGCAGGCAGGTCGACTTCGACTTAATATGCATCTTTAACAAATTATTAACTTCGACTTAATGCACATTTTTATTCACTCATAGTAAAGAGGACCAGAGGATAGATAGATAGATAGATAGATAGATAGATAGATGGCAGGCTGGTAGGTAGGTAGGTACGTAGATAGGTAGTTAGGTAGATAGAAAGGTAGGTAGGTATGTTGGTAGGTAGGAACGTACGTACGAAGATAGGTAGGTAGGCAGGTAGGTAAATAGGTAGGTAGGAGAATATCTAGATTATTAATAAAATAAATAGATACGTAGATTCACTTCGACTTAATATGCATTTTTAACAAAAGGTCCAAAGAATAGATAGATAGATAGATAGATAGATAGATAGATAGATAGATAGACAGATACATAGATAGATAGATACATAGTAGAGAGAGAGAGAGACTGACAGGCAGAGAGACAGACAGACAGAAAGAAAGACAAACAGCCAGACAGACAGATAGATAGATAGAAAGATAGATAGACAGACAGATAGGCAGACAGATATATGGATAGATATATAGATAGATAGTAGGTAGGTAAGAAGGTAGGTAGGAAGGTAGGTAGGTAGGTAGGTAGGTAGGTAGGTAGGTATGTAGGTAGGTAGGTAGGTAGGTAGGTAGTTAGATATGTAGGTAGGTAACGGGAAAGGTAAATAGAACATCTGGGTTGACTTCGACTTAATATGCATTTTTAACAAATTACTAGTATTAACTTCGACATAATGCAAATAATTATTCACCCATACTAAAGAGAACCAGAAGAAAGATAGATAGATTGATAAATAGATAGAAAGATAGATACATAGATAGATAGATAGATAGATAGATAGTTGGTAGGTAGGTAGGATGGTAGTTAGGTAGGTAGGTTGGTAGGTAGGAACGTACGTACGAAGATAGGTAGGTAGGCAAGTAGGTAAATAGGTAGGTAGGAGAATATCTTGATTATTAATAAAATAAATAGATACGTAGATTCACTTCTACTTAATATGCATTTTTAACAAAAGGCCCAAAAAATAGATAGATAGATAGATAGATATATAGATAGATAGTTAATTAGATAGATACATAGATACATAGTAGAGAGAGAGAGACTGACAGGCAGAGAGACAGACAGACAGAAAGAAAGACATACAGCCAGACAGACAGATAGATAGATAGACAGACAGAGAGGCAGACAGATATATGGATAGATATATAGATAGATAGTAGGTAGGTAAGAAGGTAGGTAGGAAGGTAGGTAGGTAGGTAGGTATGAATGTAGGTAGGTAGGTAGGTAGATATGTAGGTAGGTAACGAGAAAGGTAAATAGAACATCTGTGTTGACTTCGACTTAATATGCATTCTTAACAAATTACTAGTATTAACTTCGACATAATGCAAATATTTATTCACCCATACTAAAGAGAACCAAAGGAAAGAAAGAGAGATAGATGAATAGATAGATAGATAGATAGATAGATAGATAGATAGATAGATAGATAGATAGATGGTAGGTAGGTAGGTAGGTTGGTAGGTAGGTATGTAACTAGATAACTAGAAAGGTAAATAGAACAGGCAGGTCGACCTCGACTTAGTAGGCATCATTAACAAATTACTTCGCCTTAATGCACATTTTTATTCACCCAGAGTACAGAGGACCAGAGCATAGACAGATAAGATAAGGTAAGATAAGATAAGATAGATAGATAGATAAATAGGCGATAGGTAGGTAGGTAGATAGATATGTAGGTAGGTAGGTTGGTAGGTAGGTAGTTAGGTAGGTAGGTAGGTAGGGAGGTAACTAGATAAGAAGAAAGGTAAATAGAACAGGCAGGTCGACTTCGATTTAATATGCATCTTTAACAAATCACTTCGACTTAAGGCACATTTTTGTTCACCCATATCAAAAATGACCAGAGAATAGGTAGATAGAGAGATAAGATAAGATAAGATAAGATAAGATAGATAAATAGTCAATAGGTAGGTAGGCAGGTAGATAGATGGGTAGGTAGGTAAATAGGAAGTTAGGTAGGTAGGTAGGTAGGTAAGTAGGTAACTAGATTAGTAAAAAGGTAAATAGAACAGGCAGGTCGACTTCGACTTAATATGCATCTTTAACAAATTATTAACTTCGACTTAATGCACATTCTTATTCACCCATAGTAAAGAGGACCAGAGGATAGATAGATAGATAGATAGATAGATAGATAGATAGATAGATAGATAGATGGATAGATAGATAGATAGATGGCAGACTGGTAGGTAGGTAGGCAGGTATGTAGGTAGGTAGATAGGTAGGAACGCACGTACGTATGTAGGTAGGCAGGTAGGTAAATAGGTACGTAGGTAGGTAGGAAAATAGCTAGGTTACTAATAAAATAAATAGATCCGTATATACACTTCGACTTAATATGCATTTTTAACAAAAGGTCCAAAGGATAGATAGATAGAACGATAGAGAGATAGATAGAACGATAGATAGATAGATAGACAGATAGATAGATAGAGAGAGAGAAACAGACAGACAGATAGACAGACAGAAAAACAGACAGACAGATAGATAGATAGAAAGATAGACAGACAGACAGATAGATAGATAGATAGATAGATAGATAGATAGATAGATAGATAGATAGATAGATAAGTAGGAAGGTAAGTAGGTAGGTAGGTAGATAGGTAGGTATGTAGGTAGGTAGATGGGTAGGTAGGTAGTAATTTATTTAGGTAGGTAACGAGAAAGGAAGATAGAACAGGTAGGTAGTGACTTCGACTTAATATGCATTTAACAAATTATTAACTTCGACATAATGCACATATTAATTCACCCATACTAAAGAGAACCAGAGGAAAGATAGATAGATAGATAGATAGATAGATAGATAGATAGATAGGTAGGTAGGTAGGTAGGTAGTTAGGTAGGTAGGTTGGTTGGTAGGTATGTAGGTAACTAGATAAGTAGAAAGGTAAATAGAACATGCAGGTCGACTTCGGCTTAATATGCATCTTTAACAAATTACTTCGACTTAATGCACATTTTTATTCACCCATAGTAAAAAGAACCAGAGGATATCTAGATAGAAAGGGGAAGATTAGATAAGATAAGATAAGATAGATAAATAGTCGATAGGTAGGTAGGTAGGTAGGTAGGTAGGAAGTTAGGTAGGTAGGTAGGTAAGTAGGTAACTAGATAACTAGAAAGGTAAATAGAACAGGTAGGTCGACTTCGACTTAATATGAATCTTTAACAAATTATTAGTCACCCATAGTAAAGAGGACCAGAGGATAGTTAAACAGTTAGATAGATAAATAGATCGATCGATAGATAGATAAATAGATAGATAGATAGATAGATAGATAGATAGATAGATAGATAGATAGATAGATGGCAGGTTGGTAAGAAGGTAGGTAGGTAGGCAGGTATGTAGGTAGGTAGGTAGATTGGTAGATTGAAAGGTAGGTAGGTAGGTATATATGTAGGTAGGTAGGCAGGTAGGAAGGTACGTACGTACGTACGTAGGTAGACAGGTAGGTAAATAGGTATGTAGGTATGTAGGTAAATAGCTAGATTATTAATAAAATAAATAGATACGTATATACACTTCGACATAATATGCATTTTTAACAAAAGGTCCAAACGATAGTTAGATAGATAGATAGATAGATAGATAGATAGATAGATAGATAGTTAGTTAATTAGATAGATCGATATATATGTAGACAGATAGATAGAGAGAGAGAGAGAGAGAGAGAGAGAGACAGACAGACAGACAGACAGACAGATAGACAGACAGAAAGACAGACAGACAGACAGATAGATAGATAGATAGATAGATAGATAGATAGATAGATAGATAGATAGATAGACAGACAGACAGACAGATAGTTAGATGGATAGATAGATAGATAGATAGTAGGTAGGTAAGTAGGAAGGTAGGAAGGTAAGTAGGTAGGTAGGTAGGTAAGTAAGTATATATGCAGGTAGGTAGGTAGGTAGTTAGATATTGAGGTAGGTAACGAGAAAGGTAAATAGAACAGATACTTAATATGCATTTTTAACAATTTATTAACTGCGACATAATGCACATATTTATTCACCCATACTAAAGAGAAACAGAGGAAAGATAGATAGATAGATAGATAGATAGATAGATAGATAGATAGATAGATATGTAGGTAGGTTGGTGTGTTGGTAGGTAGGTAACTAGATAACTAGAAAGGTAAATAGAACAGGAAGGTCGACATCGACTTAATATGCATCTTTAACAAATAACTTCGACTTAATACACATTTTTTTAATTCACCAATAGTATAAAGGACCAGAGGATAGATAGATAGATAGATAGATAGATAGATAGATAGATAGATAGATAGATAAGATAAGATAAGATAGATGGCAGGCTGGTAGGTAGGTAGATAGAAAGGTAGGTAGGTAAGTAGGTAGGAAGGTATGTATGTAAGTATGTATGTAGTTAGGTAGGTAGGTAGGAACGTACATAGGTAGGAAGGCAGGTAGGTAAATAGGTAGATTGGTAGGTTGGAACATAGCTAGATTACTAATAAAATAAATAGATACATAGATGCACTTCGTCTTAATATGTTTTTTGAACAAAAGGTCCAAGGAATAGATAGATAGATAGATAGATAGATAGATAGATAGATAGATAAGTAGATAGATAGTTAATTAGATAGATAGATACATAGAGAGAGAGAGAGAGAGAGAGAGAGAGAGAGAGAGAGAGAGAGAGAGAGAGAGACAGACAGACAGACAGACAGACAGACAGATAGATAGATAGACAGATAGATAGAAAGATAGACAGTCAGACAGACAGACAGATAGATAGATAGATAGATAGATAGATACATACATACATAGATACATAGATAGATAGATAGATAGATAGATAGTAGGTAGGTAAGTAGGAAGGTAGGAAGGTAAATAGGTAGGTAGGTAGGTAGGTAGGTAGGTAGGAAGGTAGTTAGGTAGGTAGGTAGTTAGGTAGGGAGGTAACTAGACAAGAAGAAAGGTAAATAGAACAGGCAGGTCGACTTCGATTTAATATGCATCTTTAACAAATCACTTCGACTTAATGCACATTTTTGTTCACCCATATCAAAAATGACCAGAGAATAGGTAGATAGAGAGATAAGATAAGATAAGATAAAATAAGATAAGATAGATAAATAGTCGATAGGTAGGTAGGCAGGTTGATAGATGGGTAGGTAGGTAGATAGGAAGTTAGGTAGGTAGGTAGGTAGGTAAGTAGGTAACTAGATTAGTAAAAAGGTAAATAGAACAGGCAGGTCGACTTCGACTTAATATGCATCTTTAACAAATTATTAACTTCGACTTAATGCACATTTTTATTCACCCATAGTAAAGAGGACCAGAGGATAGACAGATAGATAGATAGATAGATAGATAGATAGATAGATGGCAGACTGGTAGGTAAGTATGTATGTATGTAGGTAGGTAGGTAGAT
>OZ022504.1:81946221-82001221 GCA_963989385.1 Ctena decussata
ACATATTGCACATATTTATTCACCCATACAAAAAAAAGAACCAGTGGAAAGATAGATAGATAGATGGATAAATAGATAGATAGATAGAAAAGTTGGTAGGTAGGTAGGATGGTAGGTAGGTAGGTAGGTTGGTAGGTAGGTAACTAGATAACTAGAAAGGTTAATAGAACAGGCAGGTCGACTTCGACTTAATATGCATCTTTAACAAATTAAATTCGACTTAATGCAGATATTTATTCACCCATAGTAAAGAGGACCAGAGGATAGATAGATAGAAAGATAAGATAAAATAAGTTAGATAAGATAAGATAAGATAAGACAAGATAGATAGATAAATAGTCGATAGGTAGGTAGGTAGGTAGGTAGGGAGGTAGGTAGATAGTGAGGTGGGTAGGTAGGTAAGTGGGTAGGTAGGTAGGTGGGTAACTAGATAAGTAGAAAGGTAAATAGAACAGGCTGGTCGACCCTGACTTTATATGCATCTTTAACAAATTAACTTCGACTTAATGCACATTTTTATTCACCCATAGTAAAGAGGACCAGAGGATAGATAGATAGATAGATAGATAGATAGATAGATAGATGGTAGGTAGGTAGGTAGGTAGGAACGTACGTACGTAGGTGGGTAGGTAGGCAGGTAGGTAAAAAGGTAGGTAGGTAGGAAAATAGCTAGATTACTGATAAAATAAATAGATACGTAGATTCACCTCGACTTAATATGTATTTTTAACAAAAGGTCCAAATGATAGATAGATAGATAGATAGATAGATAGATAGATAGATAGATAGATAAGAAGATAGAAAGTAAATTAGATAGATAGATACATAGATAGAGAGAGAGAGACAGACAGACAGAGAGAGAGAGAGAGAGACAGACAGACAGACAGATAGACAGACAGATAGATAGATAGACAGATAGATAGATAGAAGGATAGACAGCAAGACAGACAGATAGATAGATAGATAGACAGATGGATGGTTAGATATATAGATAGATAGATAGATAGATAGATAGATAGATAGATAGTAGGTAGGTAAGTAGGAAGGTTGGAAGGTAAATAGGTAGGTAGGTAGGTAGGAAGGTATGTATGCAGGTAGGTAGGTAGGTCGGTAGGTAGTTATTTATTTAAGTAGGTAACTAGAAAGGAAAATAGAACAGGTAGGTCGACTTTGACTTTATATGCATTTTTTACAAATTATTAACTTCGACATAATGCACATATTTATTCACCCATACTAAAAAGAACCAGAGGAAAGATAGATAGATGGATAGATTGATAGATAGATAGATAGATAGATAGATAGTTGGTAGGTAGGTAGGTAGGTAGCTAAGTAGGTAGGTCGGTAGGTAGGTAGGTAGGTAACTTGATAACTAGAAATGTAATTAGAACAGGCAGGTCGACTTCGACATAATAAGCATCTTTAACATATTACATATACTTCGAAGTTATGCACATTTTTATTCACCCATAGTAAAAAGGACCAGAGGATATATAGATAGAAAGATAAGTTAAGATAAGATAAGATAAGATCAGATAAGATAAATAGTCGATAGGTAGGTAGGTAGGTAGATAGAGACAGAGGTAATTAGGAAGGTAGGTAGGTTGGTAGGTAGGTAGGTAGGTAACTAGATAAGTAGAAAGGTTAATAGAACAGGCAGGTCGACTTCGATTTATATGCATCTTTAACAAACTATTAACTTCGACTTAATGGACATTTTTATTAACCCATAGCAAAGAGGACCAGAGGATAGATAGATAGATAGATAGATAGATAGATAGATAGATAGATAGATAGATAGATAGATAGATAGATACTGTAAAACACCTATATTTGGCGGTCAATTTATTTTGGCGATATTGGCGGAAAAGAAGAAAACCGCCAAATTAAAATGCCGCCAATATAAGCTCATGATACCGAAAGAAGAAAAAATATTATTGAGCACATGATGCTATTTCCTCTACCAAAATATCAAAGCTAATACACATCACATATATATGCGCAAAAGAAGATGCTTCCCAAACAACAAGAGGGAGGAAACGGAGTATGAAAACGTTCTCACCATACTAATTAGTATTTCAATTAAGTTGATTAAATCAGAAGGAACACAAAATCAGTTTACTTTAAACAATTAAATACCCAAACTGTAACATGACTATAATAATAATTGCTTTTGTTTTAACCAACATGACAATATAGGGCTCAAATAAAGAGCAAAATACGACGTCAGAAGAAATATTTTGTTCTTGAGAATCATAAAACCGCCAAAATAAAAATCCGCCAAAAGGTCCATATTCAAAAACCGCCAAATTTTGCTGCCGCCAAATATAAGTGTTTTACAGTAGACAGATAGATAGATAGATAGATAGATGGCAGGCTGGTAGGTAGGTAGGTAGGTATGTAGGTAGGTAGGTAGGTAGGTAGAAAGAAAGGTACGTACGTAGGTAGGCAGGTAGGTAAATAGGTAGGTAGATAGGTAGGAATAAATCTAGATTACAAATAAGATTAATAGATACGTAGATTCACTTCGACTTAATATGCATTTTTAACAAAAAGGTCCAATGAATAGATAGATAGATAGATAGATAGATAGATAGATAGATAGAGAGATACATAGATAGATAGATAGATAGAGAGAAAGACAGACAGACAGACACACAAAGAGACAGACAGATAAATAGATAGAAAGAAAGTTAGACACAGAGATAGATAGATAGATAGATAGATAAATAGACAGATAGATAGATAGATAGATAGATAGATAGATAGATAGATAGATAGATAGATAGGTAAGTAGGAAGGTAGGAAGGTAAGTAGGTAGGTAGGTAGGTAGGTAGGTATGCAGGTGGGTAGGTAGGTTGGTAGTTAGATATGTAGGTAGGTAACGAGAAAGGTAAATAGAACAGGTAGGTCGACTTCGACTTAAGATGCATTTTAAACAAATTATTAACTTCGACATAATGCACATATTTATTCACCCATACTAAAGAGAACCACAGGATAGATAGATAGATAGATAGATAGATAGATAGATAGATAGATAGATAGATAGATAGATAGATAGATAGATAAGTTGGTAGATAGGTAGGTAGGTAACTAGATAATTAGAAAGGTAAATAGAACAGGCAGGTCGACTTCGACTTAATATGCACCTTTAACAATGTATTAGCTTCTACTTAATCCACATTTATATTACCCATAATAAAGAGGACAAGAGGAAAGATAGATAGATAGATAAATAGATAGATGGATAGATGGCAGGCTGGTAGGTAGGTAGGTAGGTAGATAGGTAGGTAGGTAACTAGATAAGTAGAAAGATAAATAAAGCAGGCAGGTCGACTTCGAGTAAATATGCATCTTTAACAAATTATTAACTTCGACTTAATGCACATTTTTATTCACCCATAGTAAAGAGGACCAGAGGATGGATGGATGGATAGATAGATAGATAGATAGATAGATAGATAGATAGATAGAGATAGATAGATAGATAGATAGATAGATAGATAGATAGATAGGTAGGTAGGTTGGTAGGTAGATAGATAGATAGATAGATAGATAGATAGATAGATAGATAGATAGATAGATAGATAGATATAGGTAGGTAGGTAGGTAGGTAGGTAGGTAGATAGATAGATAGATAGATAGATAGATAGATAGATAGATAGATAGATAGATAGATAGATAGATAGATAGATAGATATAGGTAGATAGATAGATAGATAGATAGATAGATAGATAGATAGATTACAGGCTAGTAGGTAGGTAGGTAGGTAGGTATGTAGAAAGGTAGGTATAAATAGAAAGGTAGGTATGCATGTTGGTAGGTAGGAACGTACGTACGTACGTAGATAGGTAGGGAGGCAGGTAGGAAAATAGAAAGTAGGTAGGTAGGAAAATAGCTAGATAACTAATTTAATGAATAGATATGTAGATTCACTTCGACTTAATACGCATTTTTAACAAAAGGTCCAAAGGATAGATAGATAGATAGATAGATAGATAGATAGATAGATAGATAGATAGATAGATAGATAGATAGATACATAGATAGATAGAGAGAGACAGACAGACAGAGGACAGACAGAAAGACAGACATACAACCAGACAGACAGATAGATAGATAAAATGATAGATAGACAGACAGAGAGACAGACAGATATATGGATAGATAGATAGATAGATAGATAGTTGGTAGGTAAGTAGGTAGGTAGGAAGGTAGGTAGGTAGGTAGGTAGGTAGGTAGGTATGAATGCAGGTAGGTAGGTAGGTAGTAAGATATGTAGGTAGGTAACGAGAAAGGTAAATAGAATTACTTGTATTAAATTCGACATAATGCACATATTTATTCACCCATACTAAACAGAACCAGAGGAAAGATAGATAGATAGATAGATAGATAGATAGATAGATAGATAGATAGATAGATAGATAGAAGGTAGGTAGGTAGGTAGGTTGGTAGGTAGGTATGTAACTAGATAACTAGAAAGGTCAATAGAACAGGCAGGTCGACCTTGTCTTAATATGCATCATTAACAAATTACTTCGACTTAATGCACATTTTTATTCACCCATAGTAAAGAGGACCAGAGGATAGGCAGATAAGATAAGGTAAGATAAGATAAGATAGATAGATAGATAGGTAGGTAGGTACGTAGGTAGGTAGGTAGGTAGGTAGGTAGGTAGATGGATAGGAAGGTAGGTAGGTTGGTAGGTAGGTAGGAAGGTAGGAAGGTAGGTAGGTAACTAGATAAGTAGAAAGGTAAATAGAACAGGCAGGTCGACTTCGACTATATATGCATCTTTAACAAATTATTAACTTGGACGTAATGCACATTTTTATGCACCCATAGTTAAGAGGACCAGAGGAGAGATAGCTAGATAGATAGATAGATAGATAGTAGGTAGGTAGGTAGGTAGGTTGGTAGGTAGGTATGTAACTAGATAGCTAGAAAGGTAAATAGAACAGGCAGGTCGACCTCGACTTAATATGCATCATTAACAAATTACTTCGACTTAATGCACATTTTCAATCACCGATAGTAAAGAGGACCAGAGCATAGACAGATAAGATGAGGTAAGATAAGATAAGATAGATAGATAGATAAATAGGCGATAGGTAGGTAGGTAGGTAGGTAGGTAGATGGATATGTAGTTAGGTAGGTAGGTAGGTAGGTAGGTAGGTAACTAGGTAAGTAGAAAGGTAAATAGAACAGGCAGGTCGACTTCGACTTAATATGCATCTTTAACAAATTACTTCGACTTAATGCACATTTTTGTTCACCCATATTAAAAAGGACCAGAGAATAGGTAGATAGAAAGATAAGATAAGATGGATAAATAGTCGATAGGTAGGTAGGTAGATAGATGGGTAGGTAGGTAGATAGGAAGTTAGGTAGGTAGGTAGGTATGTAGGTAGGTAACTAGATTAGTAGAAAGGTAAATAGAACAGGCAGTTCGACTTCGACTTAATATTCATCTTTAACAAATTATTAACTTCGACTTATCCCACATTTTTATTCACCCATAGTAAAGAGGACCAGAGGATAGATAGATAGATAGATAGATAGATAGATAGATAGATAGATAGATGGATAGATGGCAGGCTGGTAGGTAGGAAGGTAGGTATGTAGGTAGGTATGTAGATAGGAAGGAACGCACGTACGTAGGTAGGTAGGTAGGTAGGCAGGTAGGTAACTAGGTAGGTAGGTAGGTAGGTAGGTAGGAAAAAAGCTAGGTTACTAAAAAGATAAATAGATACGTATATACACTTCGACTTAATATGCATTTTTAGCAAAAGGTCGAAAGGATAGATAGATAGATAGATAGATAGATAGATAGATAGATAGATAATTAGATAGATACATAGATAGACAGATACATAGATAGAGAGTGAGAGACAGACAGACAGATAGACAGAGAGAAAAACAGACAGACAGACAGATAGACAGAGAGAAAAACAGACAGACAGATAGATAGATAGATAGAAAGATAAAAAGACAGATAGATAGATAGATAGATAGATAGATAGATAGATAGATAGATAGATAGTAGGTATGTAAGTAGGAAAGTAGGAAGGTAAGTAGATAGGTAAGTAGACTTGTAGGTAAGTAGGTAGGTAGGTAGATAGGTAGGTAAGTAGTTATTTGATATTTAGGTAGGTAACGAGAAAGGAAGATAGAACAGGTAGGTCGACTTCGACTTAATATGCATTTAACAAATTATTAACTTCGACATAATGCACATATTAACCCACCCATATTAAAGAGAACCAGAGGAAAGATAGATAGATAGATAGATAGATAGATAGATAGATAGATAGATAGATAGATAGATAGTAGGTAGGTAGTTAGGTAGATAGATACTAGATAAGTAGAAAGGTAAATAGAACATGCAGGTCGACTTCGATTTTATATGCATCTTTAACAAATTACTTCGACTTGATACACATTTTTATTCTGCTATAGTAAAAAGGACAAGAGGATAGATAGATAGAAAGATTAGATTAGATAAGATAAGATAAGATAGATAAATAGTCGATAGGTAGGTAGGTAGGTAGGAAGTTAGGTAGGTAGGTATGTAACTAGATAACTAGAAAGGTAAATAGAACAGGTAGGTCGACTTCGACTTAATATGAATCTTTAACAAATTGTTAACTTCGACTTTATGCACATTTTTAGTCACCCATAGTAAAGAGGACCAGAGGATAGGATAAATAAACAAAAAGATAGATCGATCGATCGATCGATCGATAGATAGATAGATAGATAGATGGCAGGCTGGTATGTAGGTAGGTAGGTAGGCAGGTATGTAGGTAGATTGGTAGATAGAAAGGTAGCTAGGTAGGTATGTATGTAGGTAGGTAGGTAGGCAGGTAGGAAGGAACGTACGTACGTACGTACGTAGGAAGGTAGGCAGGTAGGTAAATATGTATGTAGGTATGTAGGTAAATAGCTAGATTATTAATAAAATAAATAGATACGTATATACACTTCGACTTAATATGCATTTTAACAAAAGGTCTAAAGGATAGATAGATAGATAGATAGATAGATAGATAGATAGATAGATAGATAGATAGATAGATAGATAGATGGCAGGCTAGTAGGTAGGTAGGTAGGTATGTAGAAAGGTATGTATAAATAGAAAGGTAGGTATGTAGGTTGGTAGGTAGGAACGTGCGTACGTACGTAGATAGGTAGGGAGGCAGGTAGGAAAATAGAAAGTAGGTAGGTAGGAAAATAGCTAGATAACTAATTTAATGAATAGATATGTAGATTCACTTCGACTTAATACGCATTTTTAACAAAAGGTCCAAAGGATAGACAGATAGATAGATAGATAGATAGATAGATAGATAAGTAGATAGATAGTTAATTAGATAGATACACAGATAGAAAGAGAGAGAGACAGACAGACAGTGGACAGACAGAAAGACAGACATACAGCCAGACAGACAGATAGATAGATAAAATGATAGATAGACAGACAGAGAGACAGACAGATATATAGATAGATAGATAGATAGATAGATAGATAGATAGATAGATAGATAGTTGATAGGTAAGTAGTTAGGTAGGAAGATAGGTAGGTAGGTAGGTAGGTATGAATGCAGGTAGGTAGGTAGGTAGTAAGATATGTAGGTAGGTAACGAGAAAGGTAAATAGAACATGTAAGTCGACATCGACTTAATATGCATTTTTAACAAATTACTAGTATTAAGTTCGACATAATGCACATATTTATTCACCCATACTAAAGAGAACCGGAGGAAAGATAGATAGATAGATAGATAGATAGATAGATAGATAGATAGATAGATAGATAGATAGATAGATATATAGATAGATAGAAGGTAGGTAGGTAGGTAGGTTGGTAGGTAGGTATGTAACTAGATAACTAGAAAGGTCAATAGAACAGGCAGGTCGACCTTGTCTTAATATGCATCATTAACAAATTACTTCGACTTAATGCACATTTTTATTCACCCATAGTAAAGAGGACCAGAGGATAGACAGATAAGATAAAGTAAGATAAGATAAGATAGATAGATAGATAAATAGGCGATAGGTAGGTAGGTAGGTACGTAGGTAGGAAGATAGATAGGTAGGTAGGTAGGTTGGTAGGTAGGTAGGTAGGTAGGTAGGAAGGTAGTTAAGTAGAAAGGTAAATAGAACAGGCAGGTCGACTTCGACTTAATATGCATCTTTAACAAATTATTAACTTGGAAGTAATGCACATTTTTATTCACCCATAGTTAAGAGGACCAGAGGAAAGATAGATAGATAGATAGATAGTAGGTAGGTAGGTAGGTAGGTTGGTAGGTAGGTATGTAACTAGATAACTAGAAAGGTAAATAGAACAGGCAGGTCGACCTCGACTTAATATGCATCATTAACAAATTACTTCGACTTAATGCACATTTTCAATCACCCATAGTAAAGAGGACCAGAGCATAGACAGATAAGATAAGGTAAGATAAGATAAGATAGATAGATAGATATATAGGCCATAGGTAGGTAGGTAGGTAGGTAAGTAGGTAGGTAGATGGATATGTAGTTAGGTAGGTTGGTAGGTTGGTAGGTAGGTAGATAGGTAGGTAGGTAACTAGGTAAGTAGAAAGGTAAATAGAACAGGCAGGTCGACTTCGACTTAATATGCATCTTTAACAAATTACTTCGACTTAATGCACATTTTTATTCACCCATAGTAAAAAGAACCAGAGGATATCTAGATAGAAAGGGGAAGATTAGATAAGATAAGATAAGATAGATAAATAGTCGATAGGTAGGTAGGTAGGTAGGTAGGTAGGAAGTTAGGTAGGTAGGTAGGTAAGTAGGTAACTAGATAACTAGAAAGGTAAATAGAACAGGTAGGTCGACTTCGACTTAATATGAATCTTTAACAAATTATTAGTCACCCATAGTAAAGAGGACCAGAGGATAGTTAAACAGTTAGATAGATAAATAGATCGATCGATAGATAGATAAATAGATAGATAGATAGATAGATAGATAGAAAGATAGGTAGATAGATAGATAGATAGATAGATAGATAGATAGATAGATAGATAGATAGATAGATAGATGGCAGGTTGGTAAGTAGGTAGGTAGGTAGGCAGGTATGTAGGTAGGTAGGTAGATTGGTAGATTGAAAGGTAGGTAGGTAGGTAGGTAGGTATATATGTAGGTAGGTAGGCAGGTAGGAAGGTACGTACGTACGTACGTAGGTAGACAGGTAGGTAAATAGGTATGTAGGTATGTAGGTAAATAGCTAGATTATTAATAAAATAAATAGATACGTATATACACTTCGACATAATATGCATTTTTAACAAAAGGTCCAAACGATAGTTAGATAGATAGATAGATAGATAGATAGATAGTTAGTTAATTAGATAGATCGATATATATGTAGACAGATAGATAGAGAGAGAGAGAGAGAGAGAGAGAGAGACAGACAGACAGACAGACAGATAGACAGACTGAAAGACAGACAGACAGACAGATAGATAGATAGATAGATAGATAGATAGATAGATAGATAGATAGATAGATAGATAGATAGATAGATAGACAGACAGACAGATAGTTAGATGGATAGATAGATAGATAGATAGATAGATAGTAGGTAGGTAAGTAGGAAGGTTGGAAGGTAAATAGGTAGGTAGGTAGGTAGGAAGGTATGTATGCAGGTAGGTAGGTAGGTCGGTAGGTAGTTATTTATTTAAGTAGGTAACTAGAAAGGAAAATAGAACAGGTAGGTCGACTTTGACTTTATATGCATTTTTTACAAATTATTAACTTCGACATAATGCACATATTTATTCACCCATACTAAAAAGAACCAGAGGAAAGATAGATAGATGGATAGATTGATAGATAGATAGATAGATAGATAGATAGATAGTTGGTAGGTAGGTAGGTAGGTAGCTAAGTAGGTAGGTCGGTAGGTAGGTAGGTAGGTAACTTGATAACTAGAAATGTAATTAGAACAGGCAGGTCGACTTCGACATAATAAGCATCTTTAACATATTACATATACTTCGAAGTTATGCACATTTTTATTCACCCATAGTAAAAAGGACCAGAGGATATATAGATAGAAAGATAAGTTAAGATAAGATAAGATAAGATCAGATAAGATAAATAGTCGATAGGTAGGTAGGTAGGTAGATAGAGACAGAGGTAATTAGGAAGGTAGGTAGGTTGGTAGGTAGGTAGGTAGGTAACTAGATAAGTAGAAAGGTTAATAGAACAGGCAGGTCGACTTCGATTTATATGCATCTTTAACAAACTATTAACTTCGACTTAATGGACATTTTTATTAACCCATAGCAAAGAGGACCAAAGGATAGATAGATAGATAGATAGATAGATAGATAGATGTATAGATAGATAGATAGATAGATAGATAGATAGATAGATAGATAGATAGATAGATAGATACTGTAAAACACCTATATTTGGCGGTCAATTTATTTTGGCGATATTGGCGGAAAAGAAGAAAATCGCCAAATTAAAATGCCGCCAATATAAGCTCATGATACCGAAAGAAGAAAAAATATTATTGAGCACATGATGCTATTTCCTCTACCAAAATATCAAAGCTAATACACATCACATATATATGCGCAAAAGAAGATGCTTCCCAAACAACAAGAGGGAGGAAACGGAGTATGAAAACGTTCTCACCATACTAATTAGTATTTCAATTAAGTTGATTAAATCAGAAGGAACACAAAATCAGTTTACTTTAAACAATTAAATACCCAAACTGTAACATGACTATAATAATAATTGCTTTTGTTTTAACCAACATGACAATATAGGGCTCAAATAAAGAGCAAAATACGACGTCAGAAGAAATATTTTGTTCTTGAGAATCATAAAACCGCCAAAATAAAAATCCGCCAAAAGGTCCATATTCAAAAACCGCCAAATTTTGCTGCCGCCAAATATAAGTGTTTTACAGTAGACAGATAGATAGATAGATAGATAGATAGATGGCAGGCTGGTAGGTAGGTAGGTAGGTATGTAGGTAGGTAGGTAGGTAGGTAGAAAGAAAGGTACGTACGTAGGTAGGCAGGTAGGTAAATAGGTAGGTAGATAGGTAGGAATAAATCTAGATTAAAAATAAGATTAATAGATACGTAGATTCACTTCGACTTAATATGCATTTTTAACAAAAAGGTCCAATGAATAGATAGATAGATAGATAGATAGATAGATAGATAGATAGATAGATAGATAGATAGAGAGATACATAGATAGATAGATAGATAGAGAGAAAGACAGACAGACAGACACACAAAGAGACAGACAGATAAATAGATAGAAAGAAAGTTAGACACAGAGATAGATAGATAGATAGATAGATAAATAGACAGATAGATAGATAGATAGATAGATAGATAGATAGATAGATAGATAGATAGATAGATAGATAGATAGTAGATAGGTAAGTAGGAAGGTAGGAAGGTAAGTAGGTAGGTAGGTAGGTAGGTAGGTATGCAGGTGGGTAGGTAGGTTGGTAGTTAGATATGTAGGTAGGTAACGAGAAAGGTAAATAGAACAGGTAGGTCGACTTCGACTTAAGATGCATTTTAAACAAATTATTAACTTCGACATAATGCACATATTTATTCACCCATACTAAAGAGAACCACAGGATAGATAGATAGATAGATAGATAGATAGATAGATAGATAGATAGATAGATAGATAAGTTGGTAGATAGGTAGGTAGGTAACTAGATAATTAGAAAGGTAAATAGAACAGGCAGGTCGACTTCGACTTAATATGCACCTTTAACAATGTATTAGCTTCTACTTAATCCACATTTATATTACCCATAGTAAAGAGGACAAGAGGAAAGATAGATAGATAGATAAATAGATAGATAAATAGATAGATGGATAGATGGCAGGCTGGTAGGTAGGTAGGTAGGTAGATAGGTAGGTAGGTAACTAGATAAGTAGAAAGATAAATAAAGCAGGCAGGTCGACTTCGAGTAAATAGGCATCTTTAACAAATTATTAACTTCGACTTAATGCACATTTTTATTCACCCATAGTAAAGAGGACCAGAGGATGGATGGATGGATAGATAGATAGATAGATAGATAGATAGATAGATAGATAGATAGAGATAGATAGATAGATAGATAGATAGGTAGGTAGGTAGGTAGGTAGGTAGGTAGATAGATAGATAGATAGATAGATAGATAGATAGATATAGGTAGGTAGGTAGGTAGGTAGGTAGGTAGGTAGATAGATAGATAGATAGATAGATAGATAGATAGATAGATAGATAGATAGATATAGATAGATAGATAGATAGATAGATAGATAGATAGATAGATAGATAGATAGATAGATAGATAGATTACAGGCTAGTAGGTAGGTAGGTAGGTAGGTATGTAGAAAGGTAGGTATAAATAGAAAGGTAGGTATGCATGTTGGTAGGTAGGAACGTACGTACGTACGTAGATAGGTAGGGAGGCAGGTAGGAAAATAGAAAGTAGGTAGGTAGGAAAATAGCTAGATAACTAATTTAATGAATAGATATGTAGATTCACTTCGACTTAATACGCATTTTTAACAAAAGGTCCAAAGGATAGATAGATAGATAGATAGATAGATAGATAGATAGATAGATAGATAGATAGATAGATAGATAGATAGATACATAGATAGATAGAGAGAGACAGACAGACAGAGGACAGACAGAAAGACAGACATACAACCAGACAGACAGATAGATAGATAAAATGATAGATAGACAGACAGAGAGACAGACAGATATATGGATAGATAGATAGATAGATAGATAGATAGATAGTTGGTAGGTAAGTAGGTAGGTAGGAAGGTAGGTAGGTAGGTAGGTAGGTAGGTAGGTATGAATGCAGGTAGGTAGGTAGGTAGTAAGATATGTAGGTAGGTAACGAGAAAGGTAAATAGAATTACTTGTATTAAATTCGACATAATGCACATATTTATTCACCCATACTAAAGAGAACCAGAGGAAAGATAGATAGATAGATAGATAGATAGATAGATAGATAGATAGATAGATAGAAGGTAGGTAGGTAGGTAGGTTGGTAGGTAGGTATGTAACTAGATAACTAGAAAGGTCAATAGAACAGGCAGGTCGACCTTGTCTTAATATGCATCATTAACAAATTACTTCGACTTAATGCACATTTTTATTCACCCATAGTAAAGAGGACCAGAGGATAGACAGATAAGATAAGGTAAGATAAGATAAGATAGATAGATAGATAGGTAGGTAGGTAGGTAGGTAGGTAGGTAGGTAGGTAGATGGATAGGAAGGTAGGTAGGTTGGTAGGTAGGTGAGAAGGTAGGAAGGTAGGTAGGTAACTAGATAAGTAGAAAGGTAAATAGAACAGGCAGGTCGACTTCGACTTAATATGCATCTTTAACAAATTATTAACTTGGACGTAATGCACATTTTTATGCACCCATAGTTAAGAGGACCAGAGGAGAGATAGCTAGATAGATAGATAGATAGATAGTAGGTAGGTAGGTAGGTAGGTTGGTAGGTAGGTATGTAACTAGATAGCTAGAAAGGTAAATAGAACAGGCAGGTCGACCTCGACTTAATATGCATCATTAACAAATTACTTCGACTTAATGCACATTTTCAATCACCGATAGTAAAGAGGACCAGAGCATAGACAGATAAGATGAGGTAAGATAAGATAAGATAGATAGATAGATAAATAGGCGATAGGTAGGTAGGTAGGTAGGTAGGTAGGTAGATGGATATGTAGTTAGGTAGGTAGGTAGGTAGGTAGGTAGGTAACTAGGTAAGTAGAAAGGTAAATAGAACAGGCAGGTCGACTTCGACTTAATATGCATTTTTAACAAATTACTTCGACTTAATGCACATTTTTGTTCACCCATATTAAAAAGGACCAGAGAATAGGTAGATAGAAAGATAAGATAAGATGGATGAATAGTCGATAGGTAGGTAGGTAGATAGATGGGTAGGTAGGTAGATAGGAAGTTAGGTAGGTAGGTAGGTATGTAGGTAGGTAACTAGATTAGTAGAAAGGTAAATAGAACAGGCAGTTCGACTTCGACTTAATATTCATCTTTAACAAATTATTAACTTCGACTTATCCCACATTTTTATTCACCCATAGTAAAGAGGACCAGAGGATAGATAGATAGATAGATAGATAGATAGATAGATGGATAGATGGCAGGCTGGTAGGTAGGAAGGTAGGTATGTAGGTAGGTATGTAGATAGGAAGGAACGCACGTACGTAGGTAGGTAGGTAGGTAGGCAGGTAGGTAACTAGGTAGGTAGGTAGGTAGGTAGGTAGGAAAAAAGCTAGGTTACTAAAAAGATAAATAGATACGTATATACACTTCGACTTAATATGCATTTTTAGCAAAAGGTCGAAAGGATAGATAGATAGATAGATAGATAGATAGATAGATAGATAGATAGATAATTAGATAGATACATAGATAGACAGATACATAGATAGAGAGTGAGAGACAGACAGACAGATAGACAGAGAGAAAAACAGACAGACAGACAGATAGACAGAGAGAAAAACAGACAGACAGATAGATAGATAGATAGATAGAAAGATAAAAAGACAGATAGATAGATAGATAGATAGATAGATAGATAGTAGGTATGTAAGTAGGAAAGTAGGAAGGTAAGTAGATAGGTAAGTAGACTTGTAGGTAAGTAGGTAGGTAGGTAGATAGGTAGGTAAGTAGTTATTTGATATTTAGGTAGGTAACGAGAAAGGAAGATAGAACAGGTAGGTCGACTTCGACTTAATATGCATTTAACAAATTATTAACTTCGACATAATGCACATATTAATCCACCCATATTAAAGAGAACCAGAGGAAAGATAGATAGATAGATAGATAGATAGATAGATAGATAGATAGATAGATAGATAGATAGTAGGTAGGTAGTTAGGTAGATAGATACTAGATAAGTAGAAAGGTAAATAGAACATGCAGGTCGACTTCGATTTTATATGCATCTTTAACAAATTACTTCGACTTGATACACATTTTTATTCTGCTATAGTAAAAAGGACAAGAGGATAGATAGATAGAAAGATTAGATTAGATAAGATAAGATAAGATAGATAAATAGTCGATAGGTAGGTAGGTAGGTAGGAAGTTAGGTAGGTAGGTATGTAACTAGATAACTAGAAAGGTAAATAGAACAGGTAGGTCGACTTCGACTTAATATGAATCTTTAATAAATTGTTAACTTCGACTTTATGCACATTTTTAGTCACCCATAGTAAAGAGGACCAGAGGATAGGATAGATAAACAAAAAGATAGATCGATCGATCGATCGATCGATAGATAGATAGATAGATAGATGGCAGGCTGGTATGTAGGTAGGTAGGTAGGCAGGTATGTAGGTAGATTGGTAGATAGAAAGGTAGCTAGGTAGGTATGTATGTAGGTAGGTAGGTAGGCAGGCAGGTAGGAAGGAACGTACGTACGTACGTACGTAGGAAGGTAGGCAGGTAGGTAAATATGTATGTAGGTATGTAGGTAAATAGCTAGATTATTAATAAAATAAATAGATACGTATATACACTTCGACTTAATATGCATTTTAACAAAAGGTCTAAAGGATAGATAGATAGATAGATAGATAGATAGATAGATAGATAGATAGATGGCAGGCTAGTAGGTAGGTAGGTAGGTATGTAGAAAGGTATGTATAAATAGAAAGGTAGGTATGTAGGTTGGTAGGTAGGAACGTGCGTACGTACGTAGATAGGTAGGGAGGCAGGTAGGAAAATAGAAAGTAGGTAGGTAGGAAAATAGCTAGATAACTAATTTAATGAATAGATATGTAGATTCACTTCGACTTAATACGCATTTTTAACAAAAGGTCCAAAGGATAGACAGATAGATAGATAGATAGATAGATAGATAGATAGATAGATAGATAGATAGATAGATAGATAAGTAGATAGATAGTTAATTAGATAGATACACAGATAGAAAGAGAGAGACAGACAGACAGTGGACAGACAGAAAGACAGACATACAGCCAGACAGACAGATAGATAGATAAAATGATAGATAGACAGACAGAGAGACAGACAGATATATAGATAGATAGATAGATAGATAGATAGATAGATAGATAGATAGATAGATAGATAGATAGATAGATACTGTAAAACACCTATATTTGGCGGTCAATTTATTTTGGCGATATTGGCGGAAAAGAAGAAAACCGCCAAATTAAAATGCCGCCAATATAAGCTCATGATACCGAAAGAAGAAAAAATATTATTGAGCACATGATGCTATTTCCTCTACCAAAATATCAAAGCTAATACACATCACATATATATGCGCAAAAGAAGATGCTTCCCAAACAACAAGAGGGAGGAAACGGAGTATGAAAACGTTCTCACCATACTAATTAGTATTTCAATTAAGTTGATTAAATCAGAAGGAACACAAAATCAGTTTACTTTAAACAATTAAATACCCAAACTGTAACATGACTATAATAATAATTGCTTTTGTTTTAACCAACATGACAATATAGGGCTCAAATAAAGAGCAAAATACGACGTCAGAAGAAATATTTTGTTCTTGAGAATCATAAAACCGCCAAAATAAAAATCCGCCAAAAGGTCCATATTCAAAAACCGCCAAATTTTGCTGCCGCCAAATATAAGTGTTTTACAGTAGACAGATAGATAGATAGATAGATAGATGGCAGGCTGGTAGGTAGGTAGGTAGGTATGTAGGTAGGTAGGTAGGTAGGTAGAAAGAAAGGTACGTACGTAGGTAGGCAGGTAGGTAAATAGGTAGGTAGATAGGTAGGAATAAATCTAGATTACAAATAAGATTAATAGATACGTAGATTCACTTCGACTTAATATGCATTTTTAACAAAAATGTCCAATGAATAGATAGATAGATAGATAGATAGATAGATAGATAGAGAGATACATAGATAGATAGATAGATAGAGAGAAAGACAGACAGACAGACACACAAAGAGACAGACAGATAAATAGATAGAAAGAAAGTTAGACACAGAGATAGATAGATAGATAGATAGATAGATAGATAAATAGACAGATAGATAGATAGATAGATAGATAGATAGATAGATAGATAGATAGATAGATAGATAGATAGATAGGTAAGTAGGAAGGTAGGAAGGTAAGTAGGTAGGTAGGTAGGTAGGTAGGTATGCAGGTGGGTAGGTAGGTTGGTAGTTAGATATGTAGGTAGGTAACGAGAAAGGTAAATAGAACAGGTAGGTCGACTTCGACTTAAGATGCATTTTAAACAAATTATTAACTTCGACATAATGCACATATTTATTCACCCATACTAAAGAGAACCACAGGATAGATAGATAGATAGATAGATAGATAGATAGATAGATAGATAGATAGATAAGTTGGTAGATAGGTAGGTAGGTAACTAGATAATTAGAAAGGTAAATAGAACAGGCAGGTCGACTTCGACTTAATATGCACCTTTAACAATGTATTAGCTTCTACTTAATCCACATTTATATTACCCATAGTAAAGAGGACAAGAGGAAAGATAGATAGATAGATAAATAGATAGATAAATAGATAGACGGATAGATGGCAGGCTGGTAGGTAGGTAGGTAGGTAGATAGGTAGGTAGGTAACTAGATAAGTAGAAAGATAAATAAAGCAGGCAGGTCGACTTCGAGTAAATATGCATCTTTAACAAATTATTAACTTCGACTTAATGCACATTTTTATTCACCCATAGTAAAGAGGACCAGAGGATGGATGGATGGATAGATAGATAGATAGATAGATAGATAGATAGATAGATAGAGATAGATAGATAGATAGATAGATAGATAGATAGATAGATAGGTAGGTAGGTAGGTAGGTAGGTAGGTAGGTAGATAGATAGATAGATAGATAGATAGATAGATAGATAGATAGATAGATAGATAGATAGATAGATAGATATAGGTAGGTAGGTAGGTAGGTAGGTAGGTAGGTAGATAGATAGATAGATAGATAGATAGATAGATAGATAGATAGATAGATAGATAGATAGATATAGGTAGATAGATAGATAGATAGATAGATAGATAGATAGATAGATAGATAGATAGATAGATAGATAGATTACAGGCTAGTAGGTAGGTAGGTAGGTAGGTATGTAGAAATGTAGGTATAAATAGAAAGGTAGGTATGCATGTTGGTAGGTAGGAACGTACGTACGTACGTAGATAGGTAGGGAGGCAGGTAGGAAAATAGAAAGTAGGTAGGTAGGAAAATAGCTAGATAACTAATTTAATGAATAGATATGTAGATTCACTTCGACTTAATACGCATTTTTAACAAAAGGTCCAAAGGATAGATAGATAGATAGATAGATAGATAGATAGATACATAGATACATAGATAGATAGAGAGAGACAGACAGACAGAGGACAGAGAGAAAGACAGACATACAACCAGACAGACAGATAGATAGATAAAATGATAGATAGACAGACAGAGAGACAGACAGATATATGGATAGATAGATAGATAGATAGATAGTTGGTAGGTAAGTAGGTAGGTAGGAAGGTAGGTAGGTAGGTAGGTAGGTAGGTAGGTATGAATGCAGGTAGGTAGGTAGGTAGTAAGATATGTAGGTAGGTAACGAGAAAGGTAAATAGAATTACTTGTATTAAATTCGACATAATGCACATATTTATTCACCCATACTAAACAGAACCAGAGGAAAGATAGATAGATAGATAGATAGATAGATAGATAGATAGAAGGTAGGTAGGTAGGTAGGTTGGTAGGTAGGTATGTAACTAGATAACTAGAAAGGTCAATAGAACAGGCAGGTCGACCTTGTCTTAATATGCATCATTAACAAATTACTTCGACTTAATGCACATTTTTATTCACCCATAGTAAAGAGGACCAGAGGATAGACAGATAAGATAAGGTAAGATAAGATAAGATAGATAGATAGATAGGTAGGTAGGTACGTAGGTACGTAGGTAGGTAGGTAGGTAGGTAGATGGATAGGAAGGTAGGAAGGTAGGTAGGTAACTAGATAAGTAGAAAGGTAAATAGAACAGGCAGGTCGACTTCGACTTAATATGCATCTTTAACAAATTATTAACTTGGACGTAATGCACATTTTTATGCACCCATAGTTAAGAGGACCAGAGGAGAGATAGCTAGATAGATAGATAGATAGATAGTAGGTAGGTAGGTAGGTAGGTTGGTAGGTAGGTATGTAACTAGATAGCTAGAAAGGTAAATAGAACAGGCAGGACGACCTCGACTTAATATGCATCATTAACAAATTACTTCGACTTAATGCACATTTTCAATCACCGATAGTAAAGAGGACCAGAGCATAGACAGATAAGATGAGGTAAGATAAGATAAGATAGATAGATAGATAAATAGGCGATAGGTAGGTAGGTAGGTAGGTAGGTAGATGGATATGTAGTTAGGTAGGTAGGTAGGTAGGTAGGTAGGTAACTAGGTAAGTAGAAAGGTAAATAGAACAGGCAGGTCGACTTCGACTTAATATGCATCTTTAACAAATTACTTCGACTTAATGCACATTTTTGTTCACCCATATTAAAAAGGACCAGAGAATAGGTAGATAGAAAGATAAGATAAGATGGATAAATAGTCGATAGGTAGGTAGGTAGATAGATGGGTAGGTAGGTAGATAGGAAGTTAGGTAGGTAGGTAGGTATGTAGGTAGGTAACTAGATTAGTAGAAAGGTAAATAGAACAGGCAGTTCGACTTCGACTTAATATTCATCTTTAACAAATTATTAACTTCGACTTATCCCACATTTTTATTCACCCATAGTAAAGAGGACCAGAGGATAGATAGATAGATAGATAGATAGATAGATAGATGGATAGATGGCAGGCTGGTAGGTAGGAAGGTAGGTATGTAGGTAGGTATGTAGATAGGAAGGAACGCACGTACGTAGGTAGGTAGGTAGGTAGGCAGGTAGGTAACTAGGTAGGTAGGTAGGTAGGTAGGTAGGAAAAAAGCTAGGTTACTAAAAAGATAAATAGATACGTATATACACTTCGACTTAATATGCATTTTTAGCAAAAGGTCGAAAGGATAGATAGATAGATAGATAGATAGATAGATAGATAATTAGATAGATACATAGATAGACAGATACATAGATAGAGAGTGAGAGACAGACAGACAGATAGACAGAGAGAAAAACAGACAGACAGACAGATAGACAGAGAGAAAAACAGACAGACAGATAGATAGATAGATAGAAAGATAAAAAGACAGATAGATAGATAGATAGATAGATAGATAGATAGATAGATAGATAGATAGATAGTAGGTATGTAAGTAGGAAAGTAGGAAGGTAAGTAGATAGGTAAGTAGACTTGTAGGTAAGTAGGTAGGTAGGTAGATAGGTAGGTAAGTAGTTATTTGATATTTAGGTAGGTAACGAGAAAGGAAGATAGAACAGGTAGGTCGACTTCGACTTAATATGCATTTAACAAATTATTAACTTCGACATAATGCACATATTAATCCACCCAAATTAAAGAGAACCAGAGGAAAGATAGATAGATAGATAGATAGATAGATAGTAGGTAGGTAGTTAGGTAGATAGATACTAGATAAGTAGAAAGGTAAATAGAACATGCAGGTCGACTTCGATTTTATATGCATCTTTAACAAATTACTTCGACTTGATACACATTTTTATTCTGCTATAGTAAAAAGGACAAGAGGATAGATAGATAGAAAGATTAGATTAGATAAGATAAGATAAGATAGATAAATAGTCGATAGGTAGGTAGGTAGGTAGGAAGTTAGGTAGGTAGGTATGTAACTAGATAACTAGAAAGGTAAATAGAACAGGTAGGTCGACTTCGACTTAATATGAATCTTTAACAAATTGTTAACTTCGACTTTATGCACATTTTTAGTCACCCATAGTAAAGAGGACCAGAGGATAGGATAAATAAACAAAAAGATAGATCGATCGATCGATCGATCGATCGATCGATAGATAGATAGATGGCAGGCTGGTATGTAGGTAGGTAGGTAGGCAGGTATGTAGGTAGATTGGTAGATAGAAAGGTAGCTAGGTAGGTATGTATGTAGGTAGGTAGGTAGGCAGGTAGGAAGGAACGTACGTACGTACGTACGTAGGAAGGTAGGCAGGTAGGTAAATATGTATGTAGGTATGTAGGTAAATAGCTAGATTATTAATAAAATAAATAGATACGTATATACACTTCGACTTAATATGCATTTTAACAAAAGGTCTAAAGGATAGATAGATAGATAGATAGATAGATAGATAGATAGATAGATAGATAGATAGATAGATGGCAGGCTAGTAGGTAGGTAGGTAGGTATGTAGAAAGGTATGTATAAATAGAAAGGTAGGTATGTAGGTTGGTAGGTAGGAACGTGCGTACGTACGTAGATAGGTAGGGAGGCAGGTAGGAAAATAGAAAGTAGGTAGGTAGGAAAATAGCTAGATAACTAATTTAATGAATAGATATGTAGATTCACTTCGACTTAATACGCATTTTTAACAAAAGGTCCAAAGGATAGACAGATAGATAGATAGATAGATAGATAGATAGATAGATAGATAGATAGATAGATAGATAAGTAGATAGATAGTTAATTAGATAGATACACAGATAGAAAGAGAGAGAGACAGACAGACAGTGGATAGACAGAAAGACAGACATACAGCCAGACAGACAGATAGATAGATAAAATGATAGATAGACAGACAGAGAGACAGACAGATATATAGATAGAAAGATAGATAGATAGATAGATAGATAGATAGATAGATAGTTGATAGGTAAGTAGTTAGGTAGGAAGATAGGTAGGTAGGTAGGTAGGTATGAATGCAGGTAGGTAGGTAGGTAGTAAGATATGTAGGTAGGTAACGAGAAAGGTAAATAGAACATGTAAGTCGACATCGACTTAATATGCATTTTTAACAAATTACTAGTATTAAGTTCGACATAATGCACATATTTATTCACCCATACTAAAGAGAACCGGAGGAAAGATAGATAGATAGATAGATAGATAGATAGATAGATAGATAGATAGATAGATATATAGATAGATAGAAGGTAGGTAGGTAGGTAGGTTGGTAGGTAGGTATGTAACTAGATAACTAGAAAGGTCAATAGAACAGGCAGGTCGACCTTGTCTTAATATGCATCATTAACAAATTACTTCGACTTAATGCACATTTTTATTCACCCATAGTAAAGAGGACCAGAGGATAGACAGATAAGATAAAGTAAGATAAGATAAGATAGATAGATAGATAAATAGGCGATAGGTAGGTAGGTAGGTACGTAGGTAGGAAGATAGATAGGTAGGTAGGTAGGTTGGTAGGTAGGTAGGTAGGAAGGTAGTTAAGTAGAAAGGTAAATAGAACAGGCAGGTCGACTTCGACTTAATATGCATCTTTAACAAATTATTAACTTGGAAGTAATGCACATTTTTATTCACCCATAGTTAAGAGGACCAGAGGAAAGATAGATAGATAGATAGATAGTAGGTAGGTAGGTAGGTAGGTTGGTAGGTAGGTATGTAACTAGATAACTAGAAAGGTAAATAGAACAGGCAGGTCGACCTCGACTTAATATGCATCATTAACAAATTACTTCGACTTAAGGTAAGTAGGTAGGTAGGTAGGTAGGTAGGTATGCAGGTGGGTAGGTAGGTTGGTAGTTAGATATGTAGGTAGGTAACGAGAAAGGTAAATAGAACAGGTAGGTCGACTTCGACTTAAGATGCATTTTAAACAAATTATTAACTTCGACATAATGCACATATTTATTCACCCATACTAAAGAGAACCACAGGATAGATAGATAGATAGATAGATAGATAGATAGATAGATAGATAGATAGATAGATAGATAGATAAGTTGGTAGATAGGTAGGTAGGTAACTAGATAATTAGAAAGGTAAATAGAACAGGCAGGTCGACTTCGACTTAATATGCACCTTTAACAATGTATTAGCTTCTACTTAATCCACATTTATATTACCCATAGTAAAGAGGACAAGAGGAAAGATAGATAGATAGATAAATAGATAGATAAATAGATAGACGGATAGATGGCAGGCTGGTAGGTAGGTAGGTAGGTAGATAGGTAGGTAGGTAACTAGATAAGTAGAAAGATAAATAAAGCAGGCAGGTCGACTTCGAGTAAATATGCATCTTTAACAAATTATCAACTTCGACTTAATGCACATTTTTATTCACCCATAGTAAAGAGGACCAGAGGATGGATGGATGGATAGATAGATAGATAGATAGATAGATAGATAGATAGAGATAGATAGATAGATAGATAGATAGATAGATAGATAGATAGATAGGTAGGTAGGTAGGTAGGTAGGTAGGTAGGTAGGTAGATAGATAGATAGATAGATAGATAGATAGATAGATAGATAGATAGATAGATAGATAGATAGATAGATATAGGTAGGTAGGTAGGTAAATAGGTAGATAGATAGATAGATAGATAGATAGATAGATAGATAGATAGATAGATAGATAGATAGATAGATATAGGTAGATAGATAGATAGATAGATAGATAGATAGATAGATAGATAGATAGATAGATAGATTACAGGCTAGTAGGTAGGTAGGTAGGTAGGTATGTAGAAAGGTAGGTATAAATAGAAAGGTAGGTATGCATGTTGGTAGGTAGGAACGTACGTACGTACGTAGATAGGTAGGGAGGCAGGTAGGAAAATAGAAAGTAGGTAGGTAGGAAAATAGCTAGATAACTAATTTAATGAATAGATATGTAGATTCACTTCGACTTAATACGCATTTTTAACAAAAGGTCCAAAGGATAGATAGATAGATAGATAGATAGATAGATAGATAGATAGATAGATACATAGATAGATAGAGAGAGACAGACAGACAGAGGACAGACAGAAAGACAGACATACAACCAGACAGACAGATAGATAGATAAAATGATAGATAGACAGACAGAGAGACAGACAGATATATGGATAGATAGATAGATAGATAGATAGTTGGTAGGTAAGTAGGTAGGTAGGAAGGTAGGTAGGTAGGTAGGTAGGTAGGTAGGTATGAATGCAGGTAGGTAGGTAGGTAGTAAGATATGTAGGTAGGTAACGAGAAAGGTAAATAGAATTACTTGTATTAAATTCGACATAATGCACATATTTATTCACCCATACTAAACAGAACCAGAGGAAAGATAGATAGATAGATAGATAGATAGATAGATAGATAGAAGGTAGGTAGGTAGGTAGGTTGGTAGGTAGGTATGTAACTAGATAACTAGAAAGGTCAATAGAACAGGCAGGTCGACCTTGTCTTAATATGCATCATTAACAAATTACTTCGACTTAATGCACATTTTTATTCACCCATAGTAAAGAGGACCAGAGGATAGACAGATAAGATAAGGTAAGATAAGATAAGATAGATAGATAGATAGGTAGGTAGGTACGTAGGTACGTAGGTAGGTAGGTAGGTAGGTAGATGGATAGGAAGGTAGGAAGGTAGGTAGGTAACTAGATAAGTAGAAAGGTAAATAGAACAGGCAGGTCGACTTCGACTTAATATGCATCTTTAACAAATTATTAACTTGGACGTAATGCACATTTTTATGCACCCATAGTTAAGAGGACCAGAGGAGAGATAGCTAGATAGATAGATAGATAGATAGTAGGTAGGTAGGTAGGTAGGTTGGTAGGTAGGTATGTAACTAGATAGCTAGAAAGGTAAATAGAACAGGCAGGACGACCTCGACTTAATATGCATCATTAACAAATTACTTCGACTTAATGCACATTTTCAATCACCGATAGTAAAGAGGACCAGAGCATAGACAGATAAGATGAGGTAAGATAAGATAAGATAGATAGATAGATAAATAGGCGATAGGTAGGTAGGTAGGTAGGTAGGTAGATGGATATGTAGTTAGGTAGGTAGGTAGGTAGGTAGGTAGGTAACTAGGTAAGTAGAAAGGTAAATAGAACAGGCAGGTCGACTTCGACTTAATATGCATCTTTAACAAATTACTTCGACTTAATGCACATTTTTGTTCACCCATATTAAAAAGGACCAGAGAATAGGTAGATAGAAAGATAAGATAAGATGGATAAATAGTCGATAGGTAGGTAGGTAGATAGATGGGTAGGTAGGTAGATAGGAAGTTAGGTAGGTAGGTAGGTATGTAGGTAGGTAACTAGATTAGTAGAAAGGTAAATAGAACAGGCAGTTCGACTTCGACTTAATATTCATCTTTAACAAATTATTAACTTCGACTTATCCCACATTTTTATTCACCCATAGTAAAGAGGACCAGAGGATAGATAGATAGATAGATAGATAGATAGATAGATGGATAGATGGCAGGCTGGTAGGTAGGAAGGTAGGTATGTAGGTAGGTATGTAGATAGGAAGGAACGCACGTACGTAGGTAGGTAGGTAGGTAGGCAGGTAGGTAACTAGGTAGGTAGGTAGGTAGGTAGGTAGGAAAAAAGCTAGGTTACTAAAAAGATAAATAGATACGTATATACACTTCGACTTAATATGCATTTTTAGTAAAAGGTCGAAAGGATAGATAGATAGATAGATAGATAGATAGATAGATAGATAATTAGATAGATACATAGATAGACAGATACATAGATAGAGAGTGAGAGACAGACAGACAGATAGACAGAGAGAAAAACAGACAGACAGACAGATAGACAGAGAGAAAAACAGACAGACAGATAGATAGATAGATAGAAAGATAAAAAGATAGATAGATAGATAGATAGATAGATAGATAGATAGATAGATAGATAGTAGGTATGTAAGTAGGAAAGTAGGAAGGTAAGTAGATAGGTAAGTAGACTTGTAGGTAAGTAGGTAGGTAGGTAGATAGGTAGGTAAGTAGTTATTTGATATTTAGGTAGGTAACGAGAAAGGAAGATAGAACAGGTAGGTCGACTTCGACTTAATATGCATTTAACAAATTATTAACTTCGACATAATGCACATATTAATCCACCCATATTAAAGAGAACCAGAGGAAAGATAGATAGATAGATAGATAGATAGATAGTAGGTAGGTAGTTAGGTAGATAGATACTAGATAAGTAGAAAGGTAAATAGAACATGCAGGTCGACTTCGATTTTATATGCATCTTTAACAAATTACTTCGACTTGATACACATTTTTATTCTGCTATAGTAAAAAGGACAAGAGGATAGATAGATAGAAAGATTAGATTAGATAAGATAAGATAAGATAGATAAATAGTCGATAGGTAGGTAGGTAGGTAGGAAGTTAGGTAGGTAGGTATGTAACTAGATAACTAGAAAGGTAAATAGAACAGGTAGGTCGACTTCGACTTAATATGAATCTTTAACAAATTGTTAACTTCGACTTTATGCACATTTTTAGTCACCCATAGTAAAGAGGACCAGAGGATAGGATAAATAAACAAAAAGATAGATCGATCGATCGATCGATCGATCGATCGATAGATAGATAGATGGCAGGCTGGTATGTAGGTAGGTAGGTAGGCAGGTATGTAGGTAGATTGGTAGATAGAAAGGTAGCTAGGTAGGTATGTATGTAGGTAGGTAGGTAGGCAGGTAGGAAGGAACGTACGTACGTACGTACGTAGGAAGGTAGGCAGGTAGGTAAATATGTATGTAGGTATGTAGGTAAATAGCTAGATTATTAATAAAATAAATAGATACGTATATACACTTCGACTTAATATGCATTTTAACAAAAGGTCTAAAGGATAGATAGATAGATAGATAGATAGATAGATAGATAGATAGATAGATAGATAGATGGCAGGCTAGTAGGTAGGTAGGTAGGTATGTAGAAAGGTATGTATAAATAGAAAGGTAGGTATGTAGGTTGGTAGGTAGGAACGTGCGTACGTACGTAGATAGGTAGGGAGGCAGGTAGGAAAATAGAAAGTAGGTAGGTAGGAAAATAGCTAGATAACTAATTTAATGAATAGATATGTAGATTCACTTCGACTTAATACGCATTTTTAACAAAAGGTCCAAAGGATAGACAGATAGATAGATAGATAGATAGATAGATAGATAGATAGATAAGTAGATAGATAGTTAATTAGATAGATACACAGATAGAAAGAGAGAGAGACAGACAGACAGTGGACAGACAGAAAGACAGACATACAGCCAGACAGACAGATAGATAGATAAAATGATAGATAGACAGACAGAGAGACAGACAGATATATAGATAGAAAGATAGATAGATAGATAGATAGATAGATAGATAGTTGATAGGTAAGTAGTTAGGTAGGAAGATAGGTAGGTAGGTAGGTAGGTATGAATGCAGGTAGGTAGGTAGGTAGTAAGATATGTAGGTAGGTAACGAGAAAGGTAAATAGAACATGTAAGTCGACATCGACTTAATATGCATTTTTAACAAATTACTAGTATTAAGTTCGACATAATGCACATATTTATTCACCCATACTAAAGAGAACCGGAGGAAAGATAGATAGATAGATAGATAGATAGATAGATAGATAGATAGATAGATAGATATATAGATAGATAGAAGGTAGGTAGGTAGGTAGGTTGGTAGGTAGGTATGTAACTAGATAACTAGAAAGGTCAATAGAACAGGCAGGTCGACCTTGTCTTAATATGCATCATTAACAAATTACTTCGACTTAATGCACATTTTTATTCACCCATAGTAAAGAGGACCAGAGGATAGACAGATAAGATAAAGTAAGATAAGATAAGATAGATAGATAGATAAATAGGCGATAGGTAGGTAGGTAGGTACGTAGGTAGGAAGATAGATAGGTAGGTAGGTAGGTTGGTAGGTAGGTAGGTAGGAAGGTAGTTAAGTAGAAAGGTAAATAGAACAGGCAGGTCGACTTCGACTTAATATGCATCTTTAACAAATTATTAACTTGGAAGTAATGCACATTTTTATTCACCCATAGTTAAGAGGACCAGAGGAAAGATAGATAGATAGATAGATAGTAGGTAGGTAGGTAGGTAGGTTGGTAGGTAGGTATGTAACTAGATAACTAGAAAGGTAAATAGAACAGGCAGGTCGACCTCGACTTAATATGCATCATTAACAAATTACTTCGACTTAAGGTAAGTAGGTAGGTAGGTAGGTAGGTAGGTATGCAGGTGGGTAGGTAGGTTGGTAGTTAGATATGTAGGTAGGTAACGAGAAAGGTAAATAGAACAGGTAGGTCGACTTCGACTTAAGATGCATTTTAAACAAATTATTAACTTCGACATAATGCACATATTTATTCACCCATACTAAAGAGAACCACAGGATAGATAGATAGATAGATAGATAGATAGATAGATAGATAGATAGATAGATAGATAGATAGATAAGTTGGTAGATAGGTAGGTAGGTAACTAGATAATTAGAAAGGTAAATAGAACAGGCAGGTCGACTTCGACTTAATATGCACCTTTAACAATGTATTAGCTTCTACTTAATCCACATTTATATTACCCATAGTAAAGAGGACAAGAGGAAAGATAGATAGATAGATAAATAGATAGATAAATAGATAGACGGATAGATGGCAGGCTGGTAGGTAGGTAGGTAGGTAGATAGGTAGGTAGGTAACTAGATAAGTAGAAAGATAAATAAAGCAGGCAGGTCGACTTCGAGTAAATATGCATCTTTAACAAATTATCAACTTCGACTTAATGCACATTTTTATTCACCCATAGTAAAGAGGACCAGAGGATGGATGGATGGATAGATAGATAGATAGATAGATAGATAGATAGATAGAGATAGATAGATAGATAGATAGATAGATAGATAGATAGATAGGTAGGTAGGTAGGTAGGTAGGTAGGTAGGTAGGTAGATAGATAGATAGATAGATAGATAGATAGATAGATAGATAGATAGATAGATAGATAGATAGATAGATAGATATAGGTAGGTAGGTAGGTAAATAGGTAGATAGATAGATAGATAGATAGATAGATAGATAGATAGATAGATAGATAGATAGATAGATAGATAGATAGATATAGGTAGATAGATAGATAGATAGATAGATAGATAGATAGATAGATAGATAGATAGATAGATTACAGGCTAGTAGGTAGGTAGGTAGGTAGGTATGTAGAAAGGTAGGTATAAATAGAAAGGTAGGTATGCATGTTGGTAGGTAGGAACGTACGTACGTACGTAGATAGGTAGGGAGGCAGGTAGGAAAATAGAAAGTAGGTAGGTAGGAAAATAGCTAGATAACTAATTTAATGAATAGATATGTAGATTCACTTCGACTTAATACGCATTTTTAACAAAAGGTCCAAAGGATAGATAGATAGATAGATAGATAGATAGATAGATAGATAGATAGATACATAGATAGATAGAGAGAGACAGACAGACAGAGGACAGACAGAAAGACAGACATACAACCAGACAGACAGATAGATAGATAAAATGATAGATAGACAGACAGAGAGACAGACAGATATATGGATAGATAGATAGATAGATAGATAGTTGGTAGGTAAGTAGGTAGGTAGGAAGGTAGGTAGGTAGGTAGGTAGGTAGGTAGGTATGAATGCAGGTAGGTAGGTAGGTAGTAAGATATGTAGGTAGGTAACGAGAAAGGTAAATAGAATTACTTGTATTAAATTCGACATAATGCACATATTTATTCACCCATACTAAACAGAACCAGAGGAAAGATAGATAGATAGATAGATAGATAGATAGATAGATAGATAGATAGATAGATAGATAGATAGAAGGTAGGTAGGTAGGTAGGTTGGTAGGTAGGTATGTAACTAGATAACTAGAAAGGTCAATAGAACAGGCAGGTCGACCTTGTCTTAATATGCATCATTAACAAATTACTTCGACTTAATGCACATTATTATTCACCCATAGTAAAGAGGACCAGAGGATAGACAGATAAGATAAGGTAAGATAAGATAAGATAGATAGATAGATAGGTAGGTAGGTACGTAGGTAGGTAGGTAGGTAGGTAGGTAGGTAGATGGATAGGAAGGTAGGTAGGTTGGTAGGTAGGTAGGAAAGTAGGAAGGTAGGTAGGTAACTAGATAAGTAGAAAGGTAAATAGAACAGGCAGGTCGACTTCGACTTAATATGCATCTTTAACAAATTATTAACTTGGACGTAATGCACATTTTTATGCACCCATAGTTAAGAGGACCAGAGGAGAGATAGCTAGATAGATAGATAGATAGATAGTAGGTAGGTAGGTAGGTAGGTTGGTAGGTAGGTATGTAACTAGATAGCTAGAAAGGTAAATAGAACAGGCAGGACGACCTCGACTTAATATGCATCATTAACAAATTACTTCGACTTAATGCACATTTTCAATCACCGATAGTAAAGAGGACCAGAGCATAGACAGATAAGATGAGGTAAGATAAGATAAGATAGATAGATAGATAAATAGGCGATAGGTAGGTAGGTAGGTAGGTAGGTAGATGGATATGTAGTTAGGTAGGTAGGTAGGTAGGTAGGTAGGTAACTAGGTAAGTAGAAAGGTAAATAGAACAGGCAGGTCGACTTCGACTTAATATGCATCTTTAACAAATTACTTCGACTTAATGCACATTTTTGTTCACCCATATTAAAAAGGACCAGAGAATAGGTAGATAGAAAGATAAGATAAGATGGATAAATAGTCGATAGGTAGGTAGGTAGATAGATGGGTAGGTAGGTAGATAGGAAGTTAGGTAGGTAGGTAGGTATGTAGGTAGGTAACTAGATTAGTAGAAAGGTAAATAGAACAGGCAGTTCGACTTCGACTTAATATTCATCTTTAACAAATTATTAACTTCGACTTATCCCACATTTTTATTCACCCATAGTAAAGAGGACCAGAGGATAGATAGATAGATAGATAGATAGATAGATAGATGGATAGATGGCAGGCTGGTAGGTAGGAAGGTAGGTATGTAGGTAGGTATGTAGATAGGAAGGAACGCACGTACGTAGGTAGGTAGGTAGGTAGGCAGGTAGGTAACTAGGTAGGTAGGTAGGTAGGTAGGTAGGAAAAAAGCTAGGTTACTAAAAAGATAAATAGATACGTATATACACTTCGACTTAATATGCATTTTTAGTAAAAGGTCGAAAGGATAGATAGATAGATAGATAGATAGATAGATAGATAGATAATTAGATAGATACATAGATAGACAGATACATAGATAGAGAGTGAGAGACAGACAGACAGATAGACAGAGAGAAAAACAGACAGACAGACAGATAGACAGAGAGAAAAACAGACAGACAGATAGATAGATAGATAGAAAGATAAAAAGATAGATAGATAGATAGATAGATAGATAGATAGATAGATAGATAGATAGTAGGTATGTAAGTAGGAAAGTAGGAAGGTAAGTAGATAGGTAAGTAGACTTGTAGGTAAGTAGGTAGGTAGGTAGATAGGTAGGTAAGTAGTTATTTGATATTTAGGTAGGTAACGAGAAAGGAAGATAGAACAGGTAGGTCGACTTCGACTTAATATGCATTTAACAAATTATTAACTTCGACATAATGCACATATTAATCCACCCATATTAAAGAGAACCAGAGGAAAGATAGATAGATAGATAGATAGATAGATAGTAGGTAGGTAGTTAGGTAGATAGATACTAGATAAGTAGAAAGGTAAATAGAACATGCAGGTCGACTTCGATTTTATATGCATCTTTAACAAATTACTTCGACTTGATACACATTTTTATTCTGCTATAGTAAAAAGGACAAGAGGATAGATAGATAGAAAGATTAGATTAGATAAGATAAGATAAGATAGATAAATAGTCGATAGGTAGGTAGGTAGGTAGGAAGTTAGGTAGGTAGGTATGTAACTAGATAACTAGAAAGGTAAATAGAACAGGTAGGTCGACTTCGACTTAATATGAATCTTTAACAAATTGTTAACTTCGACTTTATGCACATTTTTAGTCACCCATAGTAAAGAGGACCAGAGGATAGGATAAATAAACAAAAAGATAGATCGATCGATCGATCGATCGATCGATCGATAGATAGATAGATGGCAGGCTGGTATGTAGGTAGGTAGGTAGGCAGGTATGTAGGTAGATTGGTAGATAGAAAGGTAGCTAGGTAGGTATGTATGTAGGTAGGTAGGTAGGCAGGTAGGAAGGAACGTACGTACGTACGTACGTAGGAAGGTAGGCAGGTAGGTAAATATGTATGTAGGTATGTAGGTAAATAGCTAGATTATTAATAAAATAAATAGATACGTATATACACTTCGACTTAATATGCATTTTAACAAAAGGTCTAAAGGATAGATAGATAGATAGATAGATAGATAGATAGATAGATAGATAGATAGATAGATAGATGGCAGGCTAGTAGGTAGGTAGGTAGGTATGTAGAAAGGTATGTATAAATAGAAAGGTAGGTATGTAGGTTGGTAGGTAGGAACGTGCGTACGTACGTAGATAGGTAGGGAGGCAGGTAGGAAAATAGAAAGTAGGTAGGTAGGAAAATAGCTAGATAACTAATTTAATGAATAGATATGTAGATTCACTTCGACTTAATACGCATTTTTAACAAAAGGTCCAAAGGATAGACAGATAGATAGATAGATAGATAGATAGATAGATAGATAGATAAGTAGATAGATAGTTAATTAGATAGATACACAGATAGAAAGAGAGAGAGACAGACAGACAGTGGACAGACAGAAAGACAGACATACAGCCAGACAGACAGATAGATAGATAAAATGATAGATAGACAGACAGAGAGACAGACAGATATATAGATAGAAAGATAGATAGATAGATAGATAGATAGATAGATAGTTGATAGGTAAGTAGTTAGGTAGGAAGATAGGTAGGTAGGTAGGTAGGTATGAATGCAGGTAGGTAGGTAGGTAGTAAGATATGTAGGTAGGTAACGAGAAAGGTAAATAGAACATGTAAGTCGACATCGACTTAATATGCATTTTTAACAAATTACTAGTATTAAGTTCGACATAATGCACATATTTATTCACCCATACTAAAGAGAACCGGAGGAAAGATAGATAGATAGATAGATAGATTGATAGATAGATAGATAGATAGATAGATAGATATATAGATAGATAGAAGGTAGGTAGGTAGGTAGGTTGGTAGGTAGGTATGTAACTAGATAACTAGAAAGGTCAATAGAACAGGCAGGTCGACCTTGTCTTAATATGCATCATTAACAAATTACTTCGACTTAATGCACATTTTTATTCACCCATAGTAAAGAGGACCAGAGGATAGACAGATAAGATAAAGTAAGATAAGATAAGATAGATAGATAGATAAATAGGCGATAGGTAGGTAGGTAGGTACGTAGGTAGGAAGATAGATAGGTAGGTAGGTAGGTTGGTAGGTAGGTAGGTAGGTAGGTAGGAAGGTAGTTAAGTAGAAAGGTAAATAGAACAGGCAGGTCGACTTCGACTTAATATGCATCTTTAACAAATTATTAACTTGGAAGTAATGCACATTTTTATTCACCCATAGTTAAGAGGACCAGAGGAAAGATAGATAGATAGATAGATAGTAGGTAGGTAGGTAGGTAGGTTGGTAGGTAGGTATGTAACTAGATAACTAGAAAGGTAAATAGAACAGGCAGGTCGACCTCGACTTAATATGCATCATTAACAAATTACTTCGACTTAATGCACATTTTCAATCACCCATAGTAAAGAGGACCAGAGCATAGACAGATAAGATAAGGTAAGATAAGATAAGATAGATAGATAGATATATAGGCCATAGCTAGGTAGGTAGGTAGGTAAGTAGGTAGGTAGATGGATATGTAGTTAGGTAGGTTGGTAGGTTGGTAGGTAGGTAGATAGGTAGGTAGGTAACTAGGTAAGTAGAAAGGTAAATAGAACAGGCAGGTCGACTTCGACTTAATATGCATCTTTAACAAATTACTTCGACTTAATGCACATTTTTATTCACCCATAGTAAAAAGAACCAGAGGATATCTAGATAGAAAGGGGAAGATTAGATAAGATAAGATAAGATAGATAAATAGTCGATAGGTAGGTAGGTAGGTAGGTAGGTAGGTAGGACGTTAGGTAGGTAGGTAGGTAAGTAGGTAACTAGATAACTAGAAAGGTAAATAGAACAGGTAGGTCGACTTCGACTTAATATGAATCTTTTACAAATTATTAGTCACCCATAGTAAAGAGGACCAGAGGATAGTTAAACAGTTAGATAGATAAATAGATCGATCGATAGATAGATAAATAGATAGATAGATAGATAGATAGATAGATAGGTAGATTGATAGATAGATAGATAGATAGATAGATAGATAGATAGATGGCAGGTTGGTAAGTAGGTAGGTAGGTAGGCAGGTATGTAGGTAGGTTAGTAGATTGGTAGATTGAAAGGTAGGTAGGTAGGTAGGTAGGTATATATGTAGGTAGGTAGGCAGGTAGGAAGGTACGTACGTACGTACGTAGGTAGACAGGTAGGTAAATAGGTATGTAGGTATGTAGGTAAATAGCTAGATTATTAATAAAATAAATAGATACGTATATACACTTCGACATAATATGCATTTTTAACAAAAGGTCCAAACGATAGTTAGATAGATAGATAGATAGATAGATAGATAGATAGTAAGTTAATTAGATAGATCGATATATATGTAGACAGATAGATAGAGAGAGAGAGAGAGAGAGAGAGAGAGAGACAGACAGACAGACAGATAGACAGACAGAAAGACAGACAGACAGACAGATAGATAGATAGATAGATAGATAGATAGATAGATAGATAGATAGATAGATAGATAGATAGATAGACAGACAGACAGACAGATAGTTAGATGGATAGATAGATAGATAGATAGATAGATAGTAGGTAGGTAAGTAGGAAGGTTGGAAGGTAAATAGGTAGGTAGGTAGGTAGGAAGGTATGTATGCAGGTAGGTAGGTAGGTCGGTAGGTAGTTATTTATTTAAGTAGGTAACTAGAAAGGAAAATAGAACAGGTAGGTCGACTTTGACTTTATATGCATTTTTTACAAATTATTAACTTCGACATAATGCACATATTTATTCACCCATACTAAAAAGAACCAGAGGAAAGATAGATAGATGGATAGATTGATAGATAGATAGATAGATAGATAGATAGATAGATAGATAGTTGGTAGGTAGGTAGGTAGGTAGCTAAGTAGGTAGGTCGGTAGGTAGGTAGGTAGGTAACTTGATAACTAGAAATGTAATTAGAACAGGCAGGTCGACTTCGACATAATAAGCATCTTTAACATATTACATATACTTCGAAGTTATGCACATTTTTATTCACCCATAGTAAAAAGGACCAGAGGATATATAGATAGAAAGATAAATTAAGATAAGATAAGATAAGATCAGATAAGATAAATAGTCGATAGGTAGGTAGGTAGGTAGATAGAGACAGAGGTAATTAGGAAGGTAGGTAGGTTGGTAGGTAGGTAGGTAGGTAACTAGATAAGTAGAAAGGTTAATAGAACAGGCAGGTCGACTTCGATTTATATGCATCTTTAACAAACTATTAACTTCGACTTAATGGACATTTTTATTAACCCATAGCAAAGAGGACCAGAGGATAGATAGATAGATAGATGTATAGATAGATAGATAGATAGATAGATAGATAGATAGATAGATACTGTAAAACACCTATATTTGGCGGTCAATTTATTTTGGCGATATTGGCGGAAAAGAAGAAAACCGCCAAATTAAAATGCCGCCAATATAAGCTCATGATACCGAAAGAAGAAAAAATATTATTGAGCACATGATGCTATTTCCTCTACCAAAATATCAAAGCTAATACACATCACATATATATGCGCAAAAGAAGATGCTTCCCAAACAACAAGAGGGAGGAAACGGAGTATGAAAACGTTCTCACCATACTAATTAGTATTTCAATTAAGTTGATTAAATCAGAAGGAACACAAAATCAGTTTACTTTAAACAATTAAATACCCAAACTGTAACATGACTATAATAATAATTGCTTTTGTTTTAACCAACATGACAATATAGGGCTCAAATAAAGAGCAAAATACGACGTCAGAAGAAATATTTTGTTCTTGAGAATCATAAAACCGCCAAAATAAAAATCCGCCAAAAGGTCCATATTCAAAAACCGCCAAATTTTGCTGCCGCCAAATATAAGTGTTTTACAGTAGACAGATAGATAGATAGATAGATAGATGGCAGGCTGGTAGGTAGGTAGGTAGGTATGTAGGTAGGTAGGTAGGTAGGTAGAAAGAAAGGTACGTACGTAGGTAGGCAGGTAGGTAAATAGGTAGGTAGATAGGTAGGAATAAATCTAGATTACAAATAAGATTAATAGATACGTAGATTCACTTCGACTTAATATGCATTTTTAACAAAAAGGTCCAATGAATAGATAGATAGATAGATAGATAGATAGATAGATAGATAGATACATAGATAGATAGAGAGAAAGACAGACAGACAGACACACAAAGAGATAGACAGATAAATAGATAGAAAGAAAGTTAGACACAGAGATAGATAGATAGATAGATAGATAGATAGATAAATAGACAGATAGATAGATAGATAGATAGATAGATAGATAGATAGATAGATAGATAGATAGGTAAGTAGGAAGGTAGGAAGGTAAGTAGGTAGGTAGGTAGGTAGGTAGGTATGCAGGTGGGTAGGTAGGTTGGTAGTTAGATATGTAGGTAGGTAACGAGAGAGGTAAATAGAACAGGTAGGTCGACTTCGACTTAAGATGCATTTTAAACAAATTATTAACTTCGACATAATGCACATATTTATTCACCCATACTAAAGAGAACCACAGGATAGATAGATAGATAGATAGATAGATAGATAGATAGATAGATAGATAGATAGATAGATAAGTTGGTAGATAGGTAGGTAGGTAACTAGATAATTAGAAAGGTAAACAGAACAGGCAGGTCGACTTCGACTTAATATGCACCTTTAACAATGTATTAGCTTCTACTTAATCCACATTTATATTACCCATAGTAAAGAGGACAAGAGGAAAGATAGATAGATAGATAAATAGATAGATAAATAGATAGACGGATAGATGGCAGGCTGGTAGGTAGGTAGGTAGGTAGATAGGTAGGTAGGTAACTAGATAAGTAGAAAGATAAATAAAGCAGGCAGGTCGACTTCGAGTAAATATGCATCTTTAACAAATTATTAACTTCGACTTAATGCACATTTTTATTCACCCATAGTAAAGAGGACCAGAGGATGGATGGATGGATAGATAGATAGATAGATAGATAGATAGATAGATAGATAGATAGATAGATAGATAGATAGATAGATAGATAGATAGATAGATAGGTAGGTAGGTAGGTAGGTAGGTAGGTAGGTAGGTAGATAGATAGATAGATAGATAGATAGATAGATAGATAGATAGATAGATATAGGTAGGTAGGTAGGTAGGTAGGTAGGTAGGTAGATAGATAGATAGATAGATAGATAGATAGATAGATAGATAGATATAGGTAGATAGATAGATAGATAGATAGATAGATAGATAGATAGATAGATAGATAGATAGATTACAGGCTAGTAGGTAGGTAGGTAGGTAGGTATGTAGAAAGGTAGGTATAAATAGAAAGGTAGGTATGCATGTTGGTAGGTAGGCACGTACGTACGTACGTAGATAGGTAGGGAGGCAGGTAGGAAAATAGAAAGTAGGTAGGTAGGAAAATAGCTAGATAACTAATTTAATGAATAGATATGTAGATTCACTTCGACTTAATACGCATTTTTAACAAAAGGTCCAAAGGATAGATAGATAGATAGATAGATAGATAGATAGATAGATAGATAGATAGATACATAGATAGATAGAGAGAGACAGACAGACAGAGGACAGACAGAAAGACAGACATACAACCAGACAGACAGATAGATAGATAAAATGATAGATAGACAGACAGAGAGACAGACAGATATATGGATAGATAGATAGATAGATAGATAGTTGGTAGGTAAGTAGGTAGGTAGGAAGGTAGGTAGGTAGGTAGGTAGGTAGGTAGGTATGAATGCAGGTAGGTAGGTAGGTAGTAAGATATGTAGGTAGGTAACGAGAAAGGTAAATAGAATTACTTGTATTAAATTCGACATAATGCACATATTTATTCACCCATACTAAACAGAACCAGAGGAAAGATAGATAGATAGATAGATAGATAGATAGAAGGTAGGTAGGTAGGTAGGTTGGTAGGTAGGTATGTAACTAGATAACTAGAAAGGTCAATAGAACAGGCAGGTCGACCTTGTCTTAATATGCATCATTAACAAATTACTTCGACTTAATGCACATTTTTATTCACCCATAGTAAAGAGGACCAGAGGATAGACAGATAAGATAAGGTAAGATAAGATAAGATAGATAGATAGATAGGTAGGTAGGTACGTAGGTAGGTAGGTAGGTAGGTAGGTAGGTAGATGGATAGGAAGGTAGGTAGGTTGGTAGGTAGGTAGGAAGGTAGGAAGGTAGGTAGGTAACTAGATAAGTAGAAAGGTAAATAGAACAGGCAGGTCGACTTCGACTTAATATGCATCTTTAACAAATTATTAACTTGGACGTAATGCACATTTTTATGCACCCATAGTTAAGAGGACCAGAGGAGAGATAGCTAGATAGATAGATAGATAGATAGTAGGTAGGTAGGTAGGTAGGTTGGTAGGTAGGTATGTAACTAGATAGCTAGAAAGGTAAATAGAACAGGCAGGACGACCTCGACTTAATATGCATCATTAACAAATTACTTCGACTTAATGCACATTTTCAATCACCGATAGTAAAGAGGACCAGAGCATAGACAGATAAGATGAGGTAAGATAAGATAAGATAGATAGATAGATAAATAGGCGATAGGTAGGTAGGTAGGTAGGTAGATGGATATGTAGTTAGGTAGGTAGGTAGGTAGGTAGGTAACTAGGTAAGTAGAAAGGTAAATAGAACAGGCAGGTCGACTTCGACTTAATATGCATCTTTAACAAATTACTTCGACTTAATGCACATTTTTGTTCACCCATATTAAAAAGGACCAGAGAATAGGTAGATAGAAAGATAAGATAAGATGGATAAATAGTCGATAGGTAGGTAGGTAGATAGATGGGTAGGTAGGTAGATAGGAAGTTAGGTAGGTAGGTAGGTATGTAGGTAGGTAACTAGATTAGTAGAAAGGTAAATAGAACAGGCAGTTCGACTTCGACTTAATATTCATCTTTAACAAATTATTAACTTCGACTTATCCCACATTTTTATTCACCCATAGTAAAGAGGACCAGAGGATAGATAGATAGATAGATAGATAGATAGATAGATGGATAGATGGCAGGCTGGTAGGTAGGAAGGTAGGTATGTAGGTAGGTATGTAGATAGGAAGGAACGCACGTACGTAGGTAGGTAGGTAGGTAGGCAGGTAGGTAACTAGGTAGGTAGGTAGGTAGGTAGGTAGGAAAAAAGCTAGGTTACTAAAAAGATAAATAGATACGCATATACACTTCGACTTAATATGCATTTTTAGCAAAAGGTCGAAAGGATAGATAGATAGATAGATAGATAGATAGATAGATAGATAGATAGATAGATAATTAGATAGATACATAGATAGACAGATACATAGATAGAGAGTGAGAGACAGACAGACAGATAGACAGAGAGAAAAACAGACAGACAGACAGATAGACAGAGAGAAAAACAGACAGACAGATAGATAGATAGATAGAAAGATAAAAAGACAGATAGATAGATAGATAGATAGATAGACAGATAGATAGATAGATAGATAGATAGATAGTAGGTATGTAAGTAGGAAAGTAGGAAGGTAAGTAGATAGGTAAGTAGACTTGCAGGTAAGTAGGTAGGTAGGTAGATAGGTAGGTAAGTAGTTATTTGATATTTAGGTAGGTAACGAGAAAGGAAGATAGAACAGGTAGGTCGACTTCGACTTAATATGCATTTAACAAATTATTAACTTCGACATAATGCACATATTAATCCACCCATATTAAAGAGAACCAGAGGAAAGATAGATAGATAGATAGATAGATAGATAGATAGATAGTAGGTAGGTAGTTAGGTAGATAGATACTAGATAAGTAGAAAGGTAAATAGAACATGCAGGTCGACTTCGATTTTATATGCATCTTTAACAAATTACTTCGACTTGATACACATTTTTATTCTGCTATAGTAAAAAGGACAAGAGGATAGATAGATAGAAAGATTAGATTAGATAAGATAAGATAAGATAGATAAATAGTCGATAGGTAGGTAGGTAGGTAGGAAGTTAGGTAGGTAGGTATGTAACTAGATAACTAGAAAGGTAAATAGAACAGGTAGGTCGACTTCGACTTAATATGAATCTTTAACAAATTGTTAACTTCGACTTTATGCACATTTTTAGTCACCCATAGTAAAGAGGACCAGAGGATAGGATAAATAAACAAAAAGATAGATCGATCGATCGATCGATCGATCGATCGATAGATAGATAGATGGCAGGCTGGTATGTAGGTAGGTAGGTAGGCAGGTATGTAGGTAGATTGGTAGATAGAAAGGTAGCTAGGTAGGTATGTATGTAGGTAGGTAGGTAGGCAGGTAGGAAGGAACGTACGTACGTACGTACGTAGGAAGGTAGGCAGGTAGGTAAATATGTATGTAGGTATGTAGGTAAATAGCTAGATTATTAATAAAATAAATAGATACGTATATACACTTCGACTTAATATGCATTTTAACAAAAGGTCTAAAGGATAGATAGATAGATAGATAGATAGATAGATAGATAGATAGATAGATAGATAGATAGATAGATAGATGGCAGGCTAGTAGGTAGGTAGGTAGGTATGTAGAAAGGTATGTATAAATAGAAAGGTAGGTATGTAGGTTGGTAGGTAGGAACGTGCGTACGTACGTAGATAGGTAGGGAGGCAGGTAGGAAAATAGAAAGTAGGTAGGTAGGAAAATAGCTAGATAACTAATTTAATGAATAGATATGTAGATTCACTTCGACTTAATACGCATTTTTAACAAAAGGTCCAAAGGATAGACAGATAGATAGATAGATAGATAGATAGATAGATAGATAGATAGATAGATAGATAGATAAGTAGATAGATAGTTAATTAGATAGATACACAGATAGAAAGAGAGAGAGACAGACAGACAGTGGACAGACAGAAAGACAGACATACAGCCAGACAGACAGATAGATAGATAAAATGATAGATAGACAGACAGAGAGACAGACAGATATATAGATAGAAAGATAGATAGATAGATAGATAGATAGATAGATAGATAGATAGTTGATAGGTAAGTAGTTAGGTAGGAAGATAGGTAGGTAGGTAGGTAGGTATGAATGCAGGTAGGTAGGTAGGTAGTAAGATATGTAGGTAGGTAACGAGAAAGGTAAATAGAACATGTAAGTCGACATCGACTTAATATGCATTTTTAACAAATTACTAGTATTAAGTTCGACATAATGCACATATTTATTCACCCATACTAAAGAGAACCGGAGGAAAGATAGATAGATAGATAGATAGATAGATAGATAGATATATAGATAGATAGAAGGTAGGTAGGTAGGTAGGTTGGTAGGTAGGTATGTAACTAGATAACTAGAAAGGTCAATAGAACAGGCAGGTCGACCTTGTCTTAATATGCATCATTAACAAATTACTTCGACTTAATGCACATTTTTATTCACCCATAGTAAAGAGGACCAGAGGACAGACAGATAAGATAAAGTAAGATAAGATAAGATAGATAGATAGATAAATAGGCGATAGGTAGGTAGGTAGGTACGTAGGTAGGAAGATAGATAGGTAGGTAGGTAGGTTGGTAGGTAGGTAGGTAGGTAGGTAGGAAGGTAGTTAAGTAGAAAGGTAAATAGAACAGGCAGGTCGACTTCGACTTAATATGCATCTTTAACAAATTATTAACTTGGAAGTAATGCACATTTTTATTCACCCATAGTTAAGAGGACCAGAGGAAAGATAGATAGATAGATAGATAGTAGGTAGGTAGGTAGGTAGGTTGGTAGGTAGGTATGTAACTAGATAACTAGAAAGGTAAATAGAACAGGCAGGTCGACCTCGACTTAATATGCATCATTAACAAATTACTTCGACTTAATGCACATTTTCAATCACCCATAGTAAAGAGGACCAGAGCATAGACAGATAAGATAAGGTAAGATAAGATAAGATAGATAGATAGATATATAGGCCATAGGTAGGTAGGTAGGTAGGTAAGTAGGTAGGTAGATGGATATGTAGTTAGGTAGGTTGGTAGGTTGGTAGGTAGGTAGATAGGTAGGTAGGTAACTAGGTAAGTAGAAAGGTAAATAGAACAGGCAGGTCGACTTCGACTTAATATGCATCTTTAACAAATTACTTCGACTTAATGCACATTTTTATTCACCCATAGTAAAAAGAACCAGAGGATATCTAGATAGAAAGGGGAAGATTAGATAAGATAAGATAAGATAGATAAATAGTCGATAGGTAGGTAGGTAGGTAGGTAGGTATGTAGGTAGGTAGGTAGGTAGGTAGAAAGAAAGGTACGTACGTAGGTAGGAAGGTAGGTAAATAGGTAGGTAGATAGGTAGGAATAAATCTAGATTACAAATAAGATTAATAGATACGTAGATTCACTTCGACTTAATATGCATTTTTAACAAAAATGTCCAATGAATAGATAGATAGATAGATAGATAGATAGATAGATAGATAGAGAGATACATAGATAGATAGATAGATAGAGAGAAAGACAGACAGACAGACACACAAAGAGACAGACAGATAAATAGATAGAAAGAAAGTTAGACACAGAGATAGATAGATAGATAGATAGATAGATAAATAGACAGATAGATAGATAGATAGATAGATAGATAGATAGATAGATAGATAGATAGATAGATAGATAGGTAAGTAGGAAGGTAGGAAGGTAAGTAGGTAGGTAGGTAGGTAGGTAGGTATGCAGGTGGGTAGGTAGGTTGGTAGTTAGATATGTAGGTAGGTAACGAGAAAGGTAAATAGAACAGGTAGGTCGACTTCGACTTAAGATGCATTTTAAACAAATTATTAACTTCGACATAATGCACATATTTATTCACCCATACTAAAGAGAACCACAGGATAGATAGATAGATAGATAGATAGATAGATAGATAGATAGATAGATAGATAAGTTGGTAGATAGGTAGGTAGGTAACTAGATAATTAGAAAGGTAAATAGAACAGGCAGGTCGACTTCGACTTAATATGCACCTTTAACAATGTATTAGCTTCTACTTAATCCACATTTATATTACCCATAGTAAAGAGGACAAGAGGAAAGATAGATAGATAGATAAATAGATAGATAAATAGATAGACGGATAGATGGCAGGCTGGTAGGTAGGTAGGTAGGTAGATAGGTAGGTAGGTAACTAGATAAGTAGAAAGATAAATAAAGCAGGCAGGTCGACTTCGAGTAAATATGCATCTTTAACAAATTATTAACTTCGACTTAATGCACATTTTTATTCACCCATAGTAAAGAGGACCAGAGGATGGATGGATGGATAGATAGATAGATAGATAGATAGATAGATAGATAGATAGATAGATAGAGATAGATAGATAGATAGATAGATAGATAGATAGATAGATAGATAGATAGATAGGTAGGTAGGTAGGTAGGTAGGTAGGTAGGTAGATAGATAGATAGATAGATAGATAGATAGATAGATAGATAGATATAGGTAGGTAGGTAGGTAGGTAGGTAGGTAGATAGATAGATAGATAGATAGATAGATAGATAGATAGATAGATATAGGTAGATAGATAGATAGATAGATAGATAGATAGATAGATAGATAGATAGATAGATAGATTACAGGCTAGTAGGTAGGTAGGTAGGTAGGTATGTAGAAAGGTAGGTATAAATAGAAAGGTAGGTATGCATGTTGGTAGGTAGGAACGTACGTACGTACGTAGATAGGTAGGGAGGCAGGTAGGAAAATAGAAAGTAGGTAGGTAGGAAAATAGCTAGATAACTAATTTAATGAATAGATATGTAGATTCACTTCGACTTAATACGCATTTTTAACAAAAGGTCCAAAGGATAGATAGATAGATAGATAGATAGATAGATAGATACATAGATAGATAGAGAGAGACAGACAGACAGAGGACAGACAGAAAGACAGACATACAACCAGACAGACAGATAGATAGATAAAATGATAGATAGACAGACAGAGAGACAGACAGATATATGGATAGATAGATAGATAGATAGATAGTTGGTAGGTAAGTAGGTAGGTAGGAAGGTAGGTAGGTAGGTAGGTAGGTAGGTAGGTATGAATGCAGGTAGGTAGGTAGGTAGTAAGATATGTAGGTAGGTAACGAGAAAGGTAAATAGAATTACTTGTATTAAATTCGACATAATGCACATATTTATTCACCCATACTAAACAGAACCAGAGGAAAGATAGATAGATAGATAGATAGATAGATAGATAGATAGATAGAAGGTAGGTAGGTAGGTAGGTTGGTAGGTAGGTATGTAACTAGATAACTAGAAAGGTCAATAGAACAGGCAGGTCGACCTTGTCTTAATATGCATCATTAACAAATTACTTCGACTTAATGCACATTTTTATTCACCCATAGTAAAGAGGACCAGAGGATAGACAGATAAGATAAGGTAAGATAAGATAAGATAGATAGATAGATAGGTAGGTAGGTACGTAGGTAGGTAGGTAGGTAGGTAGGTAGGTAGGTAGGTAGATGGATAGGAAGGTAGGTAGGTTGGTAGGTAGGTAGGAAGGTAGGAAGGTAGGTAGGTAACTAGATAAGTAGAAAGGTAAATAGAACAGGCAGGTCGACTTCGACTTAATATGCATCTTTAACAAATTATTAACTTGGACGTAATGCACATTTTTATGCACCCATAGTTAAGAGGACCAGAGGAGAGATAGCTAGATAGATAGATAGATAGATAGTAGGTAGGTAGGTAGGTAGGTTGGTAGGTAGGTATGTAACTATATAGCTAGAAAGGTAAATAGAACAGGCAGGACGACCTCGACTTAATATGCATCATTAACAAATTACTTCGACTTAATGCACATTTTCAATCACCGATAGTAAAGAGGACCAGAGCATAGACAGATAAGATGAGGTAAGATAAGATAAGATAGATAGATAGATAAATAGGCGATAGGTAGGTAGGTAGGTAGGTAGGTAGATGGATATGTAGTTAGGTAGGTAGGTAGGTAGGTAGGTAGGTAACTAGGTAAGTAGAAAGGTAAATAGAACAGGCAGGTCGACTTCGACTTAATATGCATCTTTAACAAATTACTTCGACTTAATGCACATTTTTGTTCACCCATATTAAAAAGGACCAGAGAATAGGTAGATAGAAAGATAAGATAAGATGGATAAATAGTCGATAGGTAGGTAGGTAGATAGATGGGTAGGTAGGTAGATAGGAAGTTAGGTAGGTAGGTAGGTATGTAGGTAGGTAACTAGATTAGTAGAAAGGTAAATAGAACAGGCAGTTCGACTTCGACTTAATATTCATCTTTAACAAATTATTAACTTCGACTTATCCCACATTTTTATTCACCCATAGTAAAGAGGACCAGAGGATAGATAGATAGATAGATAGATAGATAGATAGATGGCAGGCTGGTAGGTAGGAAGGTAGGTATGTAGGTAGGTATGTAGATAGGAAGGAACGCACGTACGTAGGTAGGTAGGTAGGTAGGCAGGTAGGTAACTAGGTAGGTAGGTAGGTAGGTAGGTAGGAAAAAAGCTAGGTTACTAAAAAGATAAATAGATACGTATATACACTTCGACTTAATATGCATTTTTAGCAAAAGGTCGAAAGGATAGATAGATAGATAGATAGATAGATAGATAGATAGATAGATAGATAGATAGATAGATAGATAATTAGATAGATACATAGATAGACAGATACATAGATAGAGAGTGAGAGACAGACAGACAGATAGACAGAGAGAAAAACAGACAGACAGACAGATAGACAGAGAGAAAAACAGACAGACAGATAGATAGATAGATAGAAAGATAAAAAGACAGATAGATAGATAGATAGATAGATAGATAGATAGATAGATAGATAGATAGTAGGTATGTAAGTAGGAAAGTAGGAAGGTAAGTAGATAGGTAAGTAGACTTGTAGGTAAGTAGGTAGGTAGGTAGATAGGTAGGTAAGTAGTTATTTGATATTTAGGTAGGTAACGAGAAAGGAAGATAGAACAGGTAGGTCGACTTCGACTTAATATGCATTTAACAAATTATTAACTTCGACATAATGCACATATTAATCCACCCATATTAAAGAGAACCAGAGGAAAGATAGATAGATAGATAGATAGATAGATAGTAGGTAGGTAGTTAGGTAGATAGATACTAGATAAGTAGAAAGGTAAATAGAACATGCAGGTCGACTTCGATTTTATATGCATCTTTAACAAATTACTTCGACTTGATACACATTTTTATTCTGCTATAGTAAAAAGGACAAGAGGATAGATAGATAGAAAGATTAGATTAGATAAGATAAGATAAGATAGATAAATAGTCGATAGGTAGGTAGGTAGGTAGGAAGTTAGGTAGGTAGGTATGTAACTAGATAACTAGAAAGGTAAATAGAACAGGTAGGTCGACTTCGACTTAATATGAATCTTTAACAAATTGTTAACTTCGACTTTATGCACATTTTTAGTCACCCATAGTAAAGAGGACCAGAGGATAGGATAAATAAACAAAAAGATAGATCGATCGATCGATCGATCGATCGATCGATAGATAGATAGATGGCAGGCTGGTATGTAGGTAGGTAGGTAGGCAGGTATGTAGGTAGATTGGTAGATAGAAAGGTAGCTAGGTAGGTATGTATGTAGGTAGGTAGGTAGGCAGGTAGGAAGGAACGTACGTACGTACGTACGTAGGAAGGTAGGCAGGTAGGTAAATATGTATGTAGGTATGTAGGTAAATAGCTAGATTATTAATAAAATAAATAGATACGTATATACACTTCGACACTTCGACTTAATATGCATTTTAACAAAAGGTCGGATAGATAGATAGATAGATAGATAGATAGATAGATAGATAGATAGATAGATAGATAGATAGATAGATAGATAGATGGCAGGCTAGTAGGTAGGTAGGTAGGTATGTAGAAAGGTATGTATAAATAGAAAGGTAGGTATGTAGGTTGGTAGGTAGGAACGTGCGTACGTACGTAGATAGGTAGGGAGGCAGGTAGGAAAATAGAAAGTAGGTAGGTAGGAAAATAGCTAGATAACTAATTTAATGAATAGATATGTAGATTCACTTCGACTTAATACGCATTTTTAACAAAAGGTCCAAAGGATAGACAGATAGATAGATAGATAGATAGATAGATAGATAGATAGATAAGTAGATAGATAGTTAATTAGATAGATACACAGATAGAAAGAGAGAGAGACAGACAGACAGTGGACAGACAGAAAGACAGACATACAGCCAGACAGACAGATAGATAGATAAAATGATAGATAGACAGACAGAGAGACAGACAGATATATAGATAGAAAGATAGATAGATAGATAGATAGATAGATAGATAGTTGATAGGTAAGTAGTTAGGTAGGAAGATAGGTAGGTAGGTAGGTAGGTATGAATGCAGGTAGGTAGGTAGGTAGTAAGATATGTAGGTAGGTAACGAGAAAGGTAAATAGAACATGTAAGTCGACATCGACTTAATATGCATTTTTAACAAATTACTAGTATTAAGTTCGACATAATGCACATATTTATTCACCCATACTAAAGAGAACCGGAGGAAAGATAGATAGATAGATAGATAGATTGATAGATAGATAGATAGATAGATAGATAGATATATAGATAGATAGAAGGTAGGTAGGTAGGTAGGTTGGTAGGTAGGTATGTAACTAGATAACTAGAAAGGTCAATAGAACAGGCAGGTCGACCTTGTCTTAATATGCATCATTAACAAATTACTTCGACTTAATGCACATTTTTATTCACCCATAGTAAAGAGGACCAGAGGATAGACAGATAAGATAAAGTAAGATAAGATAAGATAGATAGATAGATAAATAGGCGATAGGTAGGTAGGTAGGTACGTAGGTAGGAAGATAGATAGGTAGGTAGGTAGGTTGGTAGGTAGGTAGGTAGGTAGGTAGGAAGGTAGTTAAGTAGAAAGGTAAATAGAACAGGCAGGTCGACTTCGACTTAATATGCATCTTTAACAAATTATTAACTTGGAAGTAATGCACATTTTTATTCACCCATAGTTAAGAGGACCAGAGGAAAGATAGATAGATAGATAGATAGTAGGTAGGTAGGTAGGTAGGTTGGTAGGTAGGTATGTAACTAGATAACTAGAAAGGTAAATAGAACAGGCAGGTCGACCTCGACTTAATATGCATCATTAACAAATTACTTCGACTTAATGCACATTTTCAATCACCCATAGTAAAGAGGACCAGAGCATAGACAGATAAGATAAGGTAAGATAAGATAAGATAGATAGATAGATATATAGGCCATAGCTAGGTAGGTAGGTAGGTAAGTAGGTAGGTAGATGGATATGTAGTTAGGTAGGTTGGTAGGTTGGTAGGTAGGTAGATAGGTAGGTAGGTAACTAGGTAAGTAGAAAGGTAAATAGAACAGGCAGGTCGACTTCGACTTAATATGCATCTTTAACAAATTACTTCGACTTAATGCACATTTTTATTCACCCATAGTAAAAAGAACCAGAGGATATCTAGATAGAAAGGGGAAGATTAGATAAGATAAGATAAGATAGATAAATAGTCGATAGGTAGGTAGGTAGGTAGGTAGGTAGGTAGGACGTTAGGTAGGTAGGTAGGTAAGTAGGTAACTAGATAACTAGAAAGGTAAATAGAACAGGTAGGTCGACTTCGACTTAATATGAATCTTTTACAAATTATTAGTCACCCATAGTAAAGAGGACCAGAGGATAGTTAAACAGTTAGATAGATAAATAGATCGATCGATAGATAGATAAATAGATAGATAGATAGATAGATAGATAGATAGGTAGATTGATAGATAGATAGATAGATAGATAGATAGATAGATAGATGGCAGGTTGGTAAGTAGGTAGGTAGGTAGGCAGGTATGTAGGTAGGTTAGTAGATTGGTAGATTGAAAGGTAGGTAGGTAGGTAGGTAGGTATATATGTAGGTAGGTAGGCAGGTAGGAAGGTACGTACGTACGTACGTAGGTAGACAGGTAGGTAAATAGGTATGTAGGTATGTAGGTAAATAGCTAGATTATTAATAAAATAAATAGATACGTATATACACTTCGACATAATATGCATTTTTAACAAAAGGTCCAAACGATAGTTAGATAGATAGATAGATAGATAGATAGATAGATAGTAAGTTAATTAGATAGATCGATATATATGTAGACAGATAGATAGAGAGAGAGAGAGAGAGAGAGAGAGAGAGACAGACAGACAGACAGATAGACAGACAGAAAGACAGACAGACAGACAGATAGATAGATAGATAGATAGATAGATAGATAGATAGATAGATAGATAGATAGATAGATAGACAGACAGACAGACAGATAGTTAGATGGATAGATAGATAGATAGATAGATAGATAGTAGGTAGGTAAGTAGGAAGGTTGGAAGGTAAATAGGTAGGTAGGTAGGTAGGAAGGTATGTATGCAGGTAGGTAGGTAGGTCGGTAGGTAGTTATTTATTTAAGTAGGTAACTAGAAAGGAAAATAGAACAGGTAGGTCGACTTTGACTTTATATGCATTTTTTACAAATTATTAACTTCGACATAATGCACATATTTATTCACCCATACTAAAAAGAACCAGAGGAAAGATAGATAGATGGATAGATTGATAGATAGATAGATAGATAGATAGATAGATAGATAGATAGTTGGTAGGTAGGTAGGTAGGTAGCTAAGTAGGTAGGTCGGTAGGTAGGTAGGTAGGTAACTTGATAACTAGAAATGTAATTAGAACAGGCAGGTCGACTTCGACATAATAAGCATCTTTAACATATTACATATACTTCGAAGTTATGCACATTTTTATTCACCCATAGTAAAAAGGACCAGAGGATATATAGATAGAAAGATAAATTAAGATAAGATAAGATAAGATCAGATAAGATAAATAGTCGATAGGTAGGTAGGTAGGTAGATAGAGACAGAGGTAATTAGGAAGGTAGGTAGGTTGGTAGGTAGGTAGGTAGGTAACTAGATAAGTAGAAAGGTTAATAGAACAGGCAGGTCGACTTCGATTTATATGCATCTTTAACAAACTATTAACTTCGACTTAATGGACATTTTTATTAACCCATAGCAAAGAGGACCAGAGGATAGATAGATAGATAGATGTATAGATAGATAGATAGATAGATAGATAGATAGATAGATAGATACTGTAAAACACCTATATTTGGCGGTCAATTTATTTTGGCGATATTGGCGGAAAAGAAGAAAACCGCCAAATTAAAATGCCGCCAATATAAGCTCATGATACCGAAAGAAGAAAAAATATTATTGAGCACATGATGCTATTTCCTCTACCAAAATATCAAAGCTAATACACATCACATATATATGCGCAAAAGAAGATGCTTCCCAAACAACAAGAGGGAGGAAACGGAGTATGAAAACGTTCTCACCATACTAATTAGTATTTCAATTAAGTTGATTAAATCAGAAGGAACACAAAATCAGTTTACTTTAAACAATTAAATACCCAAACTGTAACATGACTATAATAATAATTGCTTTTGTTTTAACCAACATGACAATATAGGGCTCAAATAAAGAGCAAAATACGACGTCAGAAGAAATATTTTGTTCTTGAGAATCATAAAACCGCCAAAATAAAAATCCGCCAAAAGGTCCATATTCAAAAACCGCCAAATTTTGCTGCCGCCAAATGTAAGTGTTTTACAGTAGACAGATAGATAGATAGATAGATAGATGGCAGGCTGGTAGGTAGGTAGGTAGGTATGTAGGTAGGTAGGTAGGTAGGTAGAAAGAAAGGTACGTACGTAGGTAGGCAGGTAGGTAAATAGGTAGGTAGATAGGTAGGAATAAATCTAGATTACAAATAAGATTAATAGATACGTAGATTCACTTCGACTTAATATGCATTTTTAACAAAAAGGTCCAATGAATAGATAGATAGATAGATAGATAGATAGATAGATAGATAGATAGATAGATACATAGATAGATAGAGAGAAAGACAGACAGACAGACACACAAAGAGATAGACAGATAAATAGATAGAAAGAAAGTTAGACACAGAGATAGATAGATAGATAGATAGATAGATAGATAAATAGACAGATAGATAGATAGATAGATAGATAGATAGATAGATAGATAGATAGATAGATAGGTAAGTAGGAAGGTAGGAAGGTAAGTAGGTAGGTAGGTAGGTAGGTAGGTATGCAGGTGGGTAGGTAGGTTGGTAGTTAGATATGTAGGTAGGTAACGAGAGAGGTAAATAGAACAGGTAGGTCGACTTCGACTTAAGATGCATTTTAAACAAATTATTAACTTCGACATAATGCACATATTTATTCACCCATACTAAAGAGAACCACAGGATAGATAGATAGATAGATAGATAGATAGATAGATAGATAGATAGATAGATAGATAGATAGATAAGTTGGTAGATAGGTAGGTAGGTAACTAGATAATTAGAAAGGTAAACAGAACAGGCAGGTCGACTTCGACTTAATATGCACCTTTAACAATGTATTAGCTTCTACTTAATCCACATTTATATTACCCATAGTAAAGAGGACAAGAGGAAAGATAGATAGATAGATAAATAGATAGATAAATAGATAGACGGATAGATGGCAGGCTGGTAGGTAGGTAGGTAGGTAGATAGGTAGGTAGGTAACTAGATAAGTAGAAAGATAAATAAAGCAGGCAGGTCGACTTCGAGTAAATATGCATCTTTAACAAATTATTAACTTCGACTTAATGCACATTTTTATTCACCCATAGTAAAGAGGACCAGAGGATGGATGGATGGATAGATAGATAGATAGATAGATAGATAGATAGATAGATAGATAGATAGATAGATAGATAGATAGATAGATAGATAGATAGATAGATAGGTAGGTAGGTAGGTAGGTAGGTAGGTAGGTAGGTAGATAGATAGATAGATAGATAGATAGATAGATAGATAGATAGATAGATAGATAGATAGATAGATAGATAGATATAGGTAGGTAGGTAGGTAGGTAGGTAGGTAGGTAGATAGATAGATAGATAGATAGATAGATAGATAGATAGATAGATATAGGTAGATAGATAGATAGATAGATAGATAGATAGATAGATAGATAGATAGATAGATAGATAGATAGATTACAGGCTAGTAGGTAGGTAGGTAGGTAGGTATGTAGAAAGGTAGGTATAAATAGAAAGGTAGGTATGCATGTTGGTAGGTAGGCACGTACGTACGTACGTAGATAGGTAGGGAGGCAGGTAGGAAAATAGAAAGTAGGTAGGTAGGAAAATAGCTAGATAACTAATTTAATGAATAGATATGTAGATTCACTTCGACTTAATACGCATTTTTAACAAAAGGTCCAAAGGATAGATAGATAGATAGATAGATAGATAGATAGATAGATAGATAGATACATAGATAGATAGAGAGAGACAGACAGACAGAGGACAGACAGAAAGACAGACATACAACCAGACAGACAGATAGATAGATAAAATGATAGATAGACAGACAGAGAGACAGACAGATATATGGATAGATAGATAGATAGATAGATAGTTGGTAGGTAAGTAGGTAGGTAGGAAGGTAGGTAGGTAGGTAGGTAGGTAGGTAGGTATGAATGCAGGTAGGTAGGTAGGTAGTAAGATATGTAGGTAGGTAACGAGAAAGGTAAATAGAATTACTTGTATTAAATTCGACATAATGCACATATTTATTCACCCATACTAAACAGAACCAGAGGAAAGATAGATAGATAGATAGATAGATAGATAGAAGGTAGGTAGGTAGGTAGGTTGGTAGGTAGGTATGTAACTAGATAACTAGAAAGGTCAATAGAACAGGCAGGTCGACCTTGTCTTAATATGCATCATTAACAAATTACTTCGACTTAATGCACATTTTTATTCACCCATAGTAAAGAGGACCAGAGGATAGACAGATAAGATAAGGTAAGATAAGATAAGATAGATAGATAGATAGGTAGGTAGGTACGTAGGTAGGTAGGTAGGTAGGTAGGTAGGTAGATGGATAGGAAGGTAGGTAGGTTGGTAGGTAGGTAGGAAGGTAGGAAGGTAGGTAGGTAACTAGATAAGTAGAAAGGTAAATAGAACAGGCAGGTCGACTTCGACTTAATATGCATCTTTAACAAATTATTAACTTGGACGTAATGCACATTTTTATGCACCCATAGTTAAGAGGACCAGAGGAGAGATAGCTAGATAGATAGATAGATAGATAGTAGGTAGGTAGGTAGGTAGGTTGGTAGGTAGGTATGTAACTAGATAGCTAGAAAGGTAAATAGAACAGGCAGGACGACCTCGACTTAATATGCATCATTAACAAATTACTTCGACTTAATGCACATTTTCAATCACCGATAGTAAAGAGGACCAGAGCATAGACAGATAAGATGAGGTAAGATAAGATAAGATAGATAGATAGATAAATAGGCGATAGGTAGGTAGGTAGGTAGGTAGATGGATATGTAGTTAGGTAGGTAGGTAGGTAGGTAGGTAACTAGGTAAGTAGAAAGGTAAATAGAACAGGCAGGTCGACTTCGACTTAATATGCATCTTTAACAAATTACTTCGACTTAATGCACATTTTTGTTCACCCATATTAAAAAGGACCAGAGAATAGGTAGATAGAAAGATAAGATAAGATGGATAAATAGTCGATAGGTAGGTAGGTAGATAGATGGGTAGGTAGGTAGATAGGAAGTTAGGTAGGTAGGTAGGTATGTAGGTAGGTAACTAGATTAGTAGAAAGGTAAATAGAACAGGCAGTTCGACTTCGACTTAATATTCATCTTTAACGAATTATTAACTTCGACTTATCCCACATTTTTATTCACCCATAGTAAAGAGGACCAGAGGATAGATAGATAGATAGATAGATAGATAGATAGATGGATAGATGGCAGGCTGGTAGGTAGGAAGGTAGGTATGTAGGTAGGTATGTAGATAGGAAGGAACGCACGTACGTAGGTAGGTAGGTAGGTAGGCAGGTAGGTAACTAGGTAGGTAGGTAGGTAGGTAGGTAGGAAAAAAGCTAGGTTACTAAAAAGATAAATAGATACGCATATACACTTCGACTTAATATGCATTTTTAGCAAAAGGTCGAAAGGATAGATAGATAGATAGATAGATAGATAGATAGATAGATAGATAATTAGATAGATACATAGATAGACAGATACATAGATAGAGAGTGAGAGACAGACAGACAGATAGACAGAGAGAAAAACAGACAGACAGACAGATAGACAGAGAGAAAAACAGACAGACAGATAGATAGATAGATAGAAAGATAAAAAGACAGATAGATAGATAGATAGATAGATAGACAGATAGATAGATAGATAGATAGATAGATAGTAGGTATGTAAGTAGGAAAGTAGGAAGGTAAGTAGATAGGTAAGTAGACTTGCAGGTAAGTAGGTAGGTAGGTAGATAGGTAGGTAAGTAGTTATTTGATATTTAGGTAGGTAACGAGAAAGGAAGATAGAACAGGTAGGTC
>OZ022504.1:82006221-82048721 GCA_963989385.1 Ctena decussata
CCAGAGGAGAGATAGCTAGATAGATAGATAGATAGATAGTAGGTAGGTAGGTAGGTAGGTTGGTAGGTAGGTATGTAACTATATAGCTAGAAAGGTAAATAGAACAGGCAGGACGACCTCGACTTAATATGCATCATTAACAAATTACTTCGACTTAATGCACATTTTCAATCACCGATAGTAAAGAGGACCAGAGCATAGACAGATAAGATGAGGTAAGATAAGATAAGATAGATAGATAGATAAATAGGCGATAGGTAGGTAGGTAGGTAGGTAGGTAGATGGATATGTAGTTAGGTAGGTAGGTAGGTAGGTAGGTAGGTAACTAGGTAAGTAGAAAGGTAAATAGAACAGGCAGGTCGACTTCGACTTAATATGCATCTTTAACAAATTACTTCGACTTAATGCACATTTTTGTTCACCCATATTAAAAAGGACCAGAGAATAGGTAGATAGAAAGATAAGATAAGATGGATAAATAGTCGATAGGTAGGTAGGTAGATAGATGGGTAGGTAGGTAGATAGGAAGTTAGGTAGGTAGGTAGGTATGTAGGTAGGTAACTAGATTAGTAGAAAGGTAAATAGAACAGGCAGTTCGACTTCGACTTAATATTCATCTTTAACAAATTATTAACTTCGACTTATCCCACATTTTTATTCACCCATAGTAAAGAGGACCAGAGGATAGATAGATAGATAGATAGATAGATAGATAGATGGCAGGCTGGTAGGTAGGAAGGTAGGTATGTAGGTAGGTATGTAGATAGGAAGGAACGCACGTACGTAGGTAGGTAGGTAGGTAGGCAGGTAGGTAACTAGGTAGGTAGGTAGGTAGGTAGGTAGGAAAAAAGCTAGGTTACTAAAAAGATAAATAGATACGTATATACACTTCGACTTAATATGCATTTTTAGCAAAAGGTCGAAAGGATAGATAGATAGATAGATAGATAGATAGATAGATAGATAGATAGATAGATAGATAGATAGATAATTAGATAGATACATAGATAGACAGATACATAGATAGAGAGTGAGAGACAGACAGACAGATAGACAGAGAGAAAAACAGACAGACAGACAGATAGACAGAGAGAAAAACAGACAGACAGATAGATAGATAGATAGAAAGATAAAAAGACAGATAGATAGATAGATAGATAGATAGATAGATAGATAGATAGATAGATAGTAGGTATGTAAGTAGGAAAGTAGGAAGGTAAGTAGATAGGTAAGTAGACTTGTAGGTAAGTAGGTAGGTAGGTAGATAGGTAGGTAAGTAGTTATTTGATATTTAGGTAGGTAACGAGAAAGGAAGATAGAACAGGTAGGTCGACTTCGACTTAATATGCATTTAACAAATTATTAACTTCGACATAATGCACATATTAATCCACCCATATTAAAGAGAACCAGAGGAAAGATAGATAGATAGATAGATAGATAGATAGTAGGTAGGTAGTTAGGTAGATAGATACTAGATAAGTAGAAAGGTAAATAGAACATGCAGGTCGACTTCGATTTTATATGCATCTTTAACAAATTACTTCGACTTGATACACATTTTTATTCTGCTATAGTAAAAAGGACAAGAGGATAGATAGATAGAAAGATTAGATTAGATAAGATAAGATAAGATAGATAAATAGTCGATAGGTAGGTAGGTAGGTAGGAAGTTAGGTAGGTAGGTATGTAACTAGATAACTAGAAAGGTAAATAGAACAGGTAGGTCGACTTCGACTTAATATGAATCTTTAACAAATTGTTAACTTCGACTTTATGCACATTTTTAGTCACCCATAGTAAAGAGGACCAGAGGATAGGATAAATAAACAAAAAGATAGATCGATCGATCGATCGATCGATCGATCGATAGATAGATAGATGGCAGGCTGGTATGTAGGTAGGTAGGTAGGCAGGTATGTAGGTAGATTGGTAGATAGAAAGGTAGCTAGGTAGGTATGTATGTAGGTAGGTAGGTAGGCAGGTAGGAAGGAACGTACGTACGTACGTACGTAGGAAGGTAGGCAGGTAGGTAAATATGTATGTAGGTATGTAGGTAAATAGCTAGATTATTAATAAAATAAATAGATACGTATATACACTTCGACTTAATATGCATTTTAACAAAAGGTCTAAAGGATAGATAGATAGATAGATAGATAGATAGATAGATAGATAGATAGATAGATAGATAGATAGATAGATAGATAGATAGATGGCAGGCTAGTAGGTAGGTAGGTAGGTATGTAGAAAGGTATGTATAAATAGAAAGGTAGGTATGTAGGTTGGTAGGTAGGAACGTGCGTACGTACGTAGATAGGTAGGGAGGCAGGTAGGAAAATAGAAAGTAGGTAGGTAGGAAAATAGCTAGATAACTAATTTAATGAATAGATATGTAGATTCACTTCGACTTAATACGCATTTTTAACAAAAGGTCCAAAGGATAGACAGATAGATAGATAGATAGATAGATAGATAGATAGATAGATAAGTAGATAGATAGTTAATTAGATAGATACACAGATAGAAAGAGAGAGAGACAGACAGACAGTGGACAGACAGAAAGACAGACATACAGCCAGACAGACAGATAGATAGATAAAATGATAGATAGACAGACAGAGAGACAGACAGATATATAGATAGAAAGATAGATAGATAGATAGATAGATAGATAGTTGATAGGTAAGTAGTTAGGTAGGAAGATAGGTAGGTAGGTAGGTAGGTATGAATGCAGGTAGGTAGGTAGGTAGTAAGATATGTAGGTAGGTAACGAGAAAGGTAAATAGAACATGTAAGTCGACATCGACTTAATATGCATTTTTAACAAATTACTAGTATTAAGTTCGACATAATGCACATATTTATTCACCCATACTAAAGAGAACCGGAGGAAAGATAGATAGATAGATAGATAGATTGATAGATAGATAGATAGATAGATAGATAGATATATAGATAGATAGAAGGTAGGTAGGTAGGTAGGTTGGTAGGTAGGTATGTAACTAGATAACTAGAAAGGTCAATAGAACAGGCAGGTCGACCTTGTCTTAATATGCATCATTAACAAATTACTTCGACTTAATGCACATTTTTATTCACCCATAGTAAAGAGGACCAGAGGATAGACAGATAAGATAAAGTAAGATAAGATAAGATAGATAGATAGATAAATAGGCGATAGGTAGGTAGGTAGGTACGTAGGTAGGAAGATAGATAGGTAGGTAGGTAGGTTGGTAGGTAGGTAGGTAGGTAGGTAGGAAGGTAGTTAAGTAGAAAGGTAAATAGAACAGGCAGGTCGACTTCGACTTAATATGCATCTTTAACAAATTATTAACTTGGAAGTAATGCACATTTTTATTCACCCATAGTTAAGAGGACCAGAGGAAAGATAGATAGATAGATAGATAGTAGGTAGGTAGGTAGGTAGGTTGGTAGGTAGGTATGTAACTAGATAACTAGAAAGGTAAATAGAACAGGCAGGTCGACCTCGACTTAATATGCATCATTAACAAATTACTTCGACTTAATGCACATTTTCAATCACCCATAGTAAAGAGGACCAGAGCATAGACAGATAAGATAAGGTAAGATAAGATAAGATAGATAGATAGATATATAGGCCATAGCTAGGTAGGTAGGTAGGTAAGTAGGTAGGTAGATGGATATGTAGTTAGGTAGGTTGGTAGGTAGGTAGATAGGTAGGTAGGTAACTAGGTAAGTAGAAAGGTAAATAGAACAGGCAGGTCGACTTCGACTTAATATGCATCTTTAACAAATTACTTCGACTTAATGCACATTTTTATTCACCCATAGTAAAAAGAACCAGAGGATATCTAGATAGAAAGGGGAAGATTAGATAAGATAAGATAAGATAGATAAATAGTCGATAGGTAGGTAGGTAGGTAGGTAGGACGTTAGGTAGGTAGGTAGGTAAGTAGGTAACTAGATAACTAGAAAGGTAAATAGAACAGGTAGGTCGACTTCGACTTAATATGAATCTTTAACAAATTATTAGTCACCCATAGTAAAGAGGACCAGAGGATAGTTAAACAGTTAGATAGATAAATAGATCGATCGATAGATAGATAAATAGATAGATAGATAGATAGATAGATAGATAGGTAGATTGATAGATAGATAGATAGATAGATAGATAGATAGATAGATGGCAGGTTGGTAAGTAGGTAGGTAGGTAGGCAGGTATGTAGGTAGGTTAGTAGATTGGTAGATTGAAAGGTAGGTAGGTAGGTAGGTAGGTATATATGTAGGTAGGTAGGCAGGTAGGAAGGTACGTACGTACGTACGTAGGTAGACAGGTAGGTAAATAGGTATGTAGGTATGTAGGTAAATAGCTAGATTATTAATAAAATAAATAGATACGTATATACACTTCGACATAATATGCATTTTTAACAAAAGTTCCAAACGATAGTTAGATAGATAGATAGATAGATAGATAGATAGTAAGTTAATTAGATAGATCGATATATATGTAGACAGATAGATAGAGAGAGAGAGAGAGAGAGAGAGAGAGACAGACAGACAGACAGATAGACAGACAGAAAGACAGACAGACAGACAGATAGATAGATAGATAGATAGATAGATAGATAGATAGATAGATAGATAGACAGACAGACAGACAGATAGTTAGATGGATAGATAGATAGATAGATAGATAGATAGTAGGTAGGTAAGTAGGAAGGTTGGAAGGTAAATAGGTAGGTAGGTAGGTAGGAAGGTATGTATGCAGGTAGGTAGGTAGGTCGGTAGGTAGTTATTTATTTAAGTAGGTAACTAGAAAGGAAAATAGAACAGGTAGGTCGACTTTGACTTTATATGCATTTTTTACAAATTATTAACTTCGACATAATGCACATATTTATTCACCCATACTAAAAAGAACCAGAGGAAAGATAGATAGATGGATAGATTGATAGATAGATAGATAGATAGATAGATAGATAGATAGATAGATAGTTGGTAGGTAGGTAGGTAGGTAGCTAAGTAGGTAGGTCGGTAGGTAGGTAGGTAGGTAACTTGATAACTAGAAATGTAATTAGAACAGGCAGGTCGACTTCGACATAATAAGCATCTTTAACATATTACATATACTTCGAAGTTATGCACATTTTTATTCACCCATAGTAAAAAGGACCAGAGGATATATAGATAGAAAGATAAATTAAGATAAGATAAGATAAGATCAGATAAGATAAATAGTCGATAGGTAGGTAGGTAGGTAGATAGAGACAGAGGTAATTAGGAAGGTAGGTAGGTTGGTAGGTAGGTAGGTAGGTAACTAGATAAGTAGAAAGGTTAATAGAACAGGCAGGTCGACTTCGATTTATATGCATCTTTAACAAACTATTAACTTCGACTTAATGGACATTTTTATTAACCCATAGCAAAGAGGACCAGAGGATAGATAGATAGATAGATAGATAGATAGATAGATAGATAGATAGATGTATAGATAGATAGATAGATAGATAGATAGATAGATAGATAGATAGATAGATACTGTAAAACACCTATATTTGGCGGTCAATTTATTTTGGCGATATTGGCGGAAAAGAAGAAAACCGCCAAATTAAAATGCCGCCAATATAAGCTCATGATACCGAAAGAAGAAAAAATATTATTGAGCACATGATGCTATTTCCTCTACCAAAATATCAAAGCTAATACACATCACATATATATGCGCAAAAGAAGATGCTTCCCAAACAACAAGAGGGAGGAAACGGAGTATGAAAACGTTCTCACCATACTAATTAGTATTTCAATTAAGTTGATTAAATCAGAAGGAACACAAAATCAGTTTACTTTAAACAATTAAATACCCAAACTGTAACATGACTATAATAATAATTGCTTTTGTTTTAACCAACATGACAATATAGGGCTCAAATAAAGAGCAAAATACGACGTCAGAAGAAATATTTTGTTCTTGAGAATCATAAAACCGCCAAAATAAAAATCCGCCAAAAGGTCCATATTCAAAAACCGCCAAATTTTGCTGCCGCCAAATATAAGTGTTTTACAGTAGACAGATAGATAGATAGATAGATAGATGGCAGGCTGGTAGGTAGGTAGGTAGGTATGTAGGTAGGTAGGTAGGTAGGTAGAAAGAAAGGTACGTACGTAGGTAGGCAGGTAGGTAAATAGGTAGGTAGATAGGTAGGAATAAATCTAGATTACAAATAAGATTAATAGATACGTAGATTCACTTCGACTTAATATGCATTTTTAACAAAAAGGTCCAATGAATAGATAGATAGATAGATAGATAGATAGATAGATAGATAGATACATAGATAGATAGATAGATACATAGATAGATAGAGAGAAAGACAGACAGACAGACACACAAAGAGATAGACAGATAAATAGATAGAAAGAAAGTTAGACACAGAGATAGATAGATAGATAGATAGATAGATAAATAGACAGATAGATAGATAGATAGATAGATAGATAGATAGATAGATAGATAGTAGATAGGTAAGTAGGAAGGTAGGAAGGTAAGTAGGTAGGTAGGTAGGTAGGTAGGTATGCAGGTGGGTAGGTAGGTTGGTAGTTAGATATGTAGGTAGGTAACGAGAAAGGTAAATAGAACAGGTAGGTCGACTTCGACTTAAGATGCATTTTAAACAAATTATTAACTTCGACATAATGCACATATTTATTCACCCATACTAAAGAGAACCACAGGATAGATAGATAGATAGATAGATAGATAGATAGATAGATAGATAGATAAGTTGGTAGATAGGTAGGTAGGTAACTAGATAATTAGAAAGGTAAATAGAACAGGCAGGTCGACTTCGACTTAATATGCACCTTTAACAATGTATTAGCTTCTACTTAATCCACATTTATATTACCCATAGTAAAGAGGACAAGAGGAAAGATAGATAGATAGATAAATAGATAGATAAATAGATAGATGGATAGATGGCAGGCTGGTAGGTAGGTAGGTAGGTAGATAGGTAGGTAGGTAACTAGATAAGTAGAAAGATAAATAAAGCAGGCAGGTCGACTTCGAGTAAATATGCATCTTTAACAAATTATTAACTTCGACTTAATGCACATTTTTATTCACCCATAGTAAAGAGGACCAGAGGATGGATGGATGGATAGATAGATAGATAGATAGATAGATAGATAGATAGAGATAGATAGATAGATAGATAGATAGATAGATAGATAGATAGATAGATAGGTAGGTAGGTAGGTAGGTAGGTAGGTAGATAGATAGATAGATAGATAGATAGATAGATAGATAGATAGATAGATATAGGTAGGTAGGTAGGTAGGTAGGTAGATAGATAGATAGATAGATAGATAGATAGATAGATAGATTGAGATAGATAGATAGATAGATAGATAGATAGATAGATAGATAGATAGATTACAGGCTAGTAGGTAGGTAGGTAGGTAGGTATGTAGAAAGGTAGGTATAAATAGAAAGGTAGGTATGCATGTTGGTAGGTAGGAACGTACGTACGTACGTAGATAGGTAGGGAGGCAGGTAGGAAAATAGAAAGTAGGTAGGTAGGAAAATAGCTAGATAACTAATTTAATGAATAGATATGTAGATTCACTTCGACTTAATACGCATTTTTAACAAAAGGTCCAAAGGATAGATAGATAGATAGATAGATAGATAGATAGATAGATACATAGATAGATAGAGAGAGACAGACAGACAGAGGACAGACAGAAAGACAGACATACAACCAGACAGACAGATAGATAGATAAAATGATAGATAGACAGACAGACAGACAGACAGATATATGGATAGATAGATAGATAGATAGATAGATAGTTGGTAGGTAAGTAGGTAGGTAGGAAGGTAGGTAGGTAGGTAGGTAGGTAGGTAGGTAGGTAGGTATGAATGCAGGTAGGTAGGTAGGTAGTAAGATATGTAGGTAGGTAACGAGAAAGGTAAATAGAATTACTTGTATTAAATTCGACATAATGCACATATTTATTCACCCATACTAAAGAGAACCAGAGGAAAGATAGATAGATAGATAGATAGATAGATAGATAGATAGAAGGTAGGTAGGTAGGTAGGTTGGTAGGTAGGTATGTAACTAGATAACTAGAAAGGTCAATAGAACAGGCAGGTCGACCTTGTCTTAATATGCATCATTAACAAATTACTTCGACTTAATGCACATTTTTATTCACCCATAGTAAAGAGGACCAGAGGATAGACAGATAAGATAAGGTAAGATAAGATAAGATAGATAGATAGATAGGTAGGTAGGTAGGTAGGTAGGTAGGTAGGTAGGTAGGTAGGTAGGTAGGTAGATGGATAGGAAGGTAGGTAGGTTGGTAGGTAGGTGAGAAGGTAGGAAGGTAGGTAGGTAACTAGATAAGTAGAAAGGTAAATAGAACAGGCAGGTCGACTTCGACTTAATATGCATCTTTAACAAATTATTAACTTGGACGTAATGCACATTTTTATGCACCCATAGTTAAGAGGACCAGAGGAGAGATAGCTAGATAGATAGATAGATAGATAGTAGGTAGGTAGGTAGGTAGGTTGGTAGGTAGGTATGTAACTAGATAGCTAGAAAGGTAAATAGAACAGGCAGGTCGACCTCGACTTAATATGCATCATTAACAAATTACTTCGACTTAATGCACATTTTCAATCACCGATAGTAAAGAGGACCAGAGCATAGACAGATAAGATGAGGTAAGATAAGATAAGATAGATAGATAGATAAATAGGCGATAGGTAGGTAGGTAGGTAGGTAGATGGATATGTAGTTAGGTAGGTAGGTAGGTAGGTAGGTAGGTAACTAGGTAAGTAGAAAGGTAAATAGAACAGGCAGGTCGACTTCGACTTAATATGCATCTTTAACAAATTACTTCGACTTAATGCACATTTTTGTTCACCCATATTAAAAAGGACCAGAGAATAGGTAGATAGAAAGATAAGATAAGATGGATGAATAGTCGATAGGTAGGTAGGTAGATAGATGGGTAGGTAGGTAGATAGGAAGTTAGGTAGGTAGGTAGGTATGTAGGTAGGTAACTAGATTAGTAGAAAGGTAAATAGAACAGGCAGTTCGACTTCGACTTAATATTCATCTTTAACAAATTATTAACTTCGACTTATCCCACATTTTTATTCACCCATAGTAAAGAGGACCAGAGGATAGATAGATAGATAGATAGATAGATAGATAGATAGATAGATGGATAGATGGCAGGCTGGTAGGTAGGAAGGTAGGTATGTAGGTAGGTATGTAGATAGGAAGGAACGCACGTACGTAGGTAGGTAGGTAGGTAGGCAGGTAGGTAACTAGGTAGGTAGGTAGGTAGGTAGGTAGGAAAAAAGCTAGGTTACTAAAAAGATAAATAGATACGTATATACACTTCGACTTAATATGCATTTTTAGCAAAAGGTCGAAAGGATAGATAGATAGATAGATAGATAGATAGATAGATAGATAGATAGATAGATAGATAGATAGATAGATAATTAGATAGATACATAGATAGACAGATACATAGATAGAGAGTGAGAGACAGACAGACAGATAGACAGAGAGAAAAACAGACAGACAGACAGATAGACAGAGAGAAAAACAGACAGACAGATAGATAGATAGATAGATAGAAAGATAAAAAGACAGATAGATAGATAGATAGATAGATAGATAGATAGATAGTAGGTATGTAAGTAGGAAAGTAGGAAGGTAAGTAGATAGGTAAGTAGACTTGTAGGTAAGTAGGTAGGTAGGTAGATAGGTTGGTAAGTAGTTATTTGATATTTAGGTAGGTAACGAGAAAGGAAGATAGAACAGGTAGGTCGACTTCGACTTAATATGCATTTAACAAATTATTAACTTCGACATAATGCACATATTAATCCACCCATATTAAAGAGAACCAGAGGAAAGATAAATAGATAGATAGATAGATAGATAGATAGATAGATAGATAGATAGATAGATAGTAGGTAGGTAGTTAGGTAGATAGATACTAGATAAGTAGAAAGGTAAATAGAACATGCAGGTCGACTTCGATTTTATATGCATCTTTAACAAATTACTTCGACTTGATACACATTTTTATTCTGCTATAGTAAAAAGGACAAGAGGATAGATAGATAGAAAGATTAGATTAGATAAGATAAGATAAGATAGATAAATAGTCGATAGGTAGGTAGGTAGGTAGGAAGTTAGGTAGGTAGGTATGTAACTAGATAACTAGAAAGGTAAATAGAACAGGTAGGTCGACTTCGACTTAATATGAATCTTTAACAAATTGTTAACTTCGACTTTATGCACATTTTTAGTCACCCATAGTAAAGAGGACCAGAGGATAGGATAGATAAACAAAAAGATAGATCGATCGATCGATCGATCGATAGATAGATAGATAGATAGATGGCAGGCTGGTATGTAGGTAGGTAGGTAGGCAGGTATGTAGGTAGATTGGTAGATAGAAAGGTAGCTAGGTAGGTATGTATGTAGGTAGGTAGGTAGGCAGGTAGGAAGGAACGTACGTACGTACGTACGTAGGAAGGTAGGCAGGTAGGTAAATATGTATGTAGGTATGTAGGTAAATAGCTAGATTATTAATAAAATAAATAGATACGTATATACACTTCGACTTAATATGCATTTTAACAAAAGGTCTAAAGGATAGATAGATAGATAGATAGATAGATAGATAGATAGATAGATAGATAGATAGATGGCAGGCTAGTAGGTAGGTAGGTAGGTATGTAGAAAGGTATGTATAAATAGAAAGGTAGGTATGTAGGTTGGTAGGTAGGAACGTGCGTACGTACGTAGATAGGTAGGGAGGCAGGTAGGAAAATAGAAAGTAGGTAGGTAGGAAAATAGCTAGATAACTAATTTAATGAATAGATATGTAGATTCACTTCGACTTAATACGCATTTTTAACAAAAGGTCCAAAGGATAGACAGATAGATAGATAGATAGATAGATAGATAGATAGATAGATAGATAGATAAGTAGATAGATAGTTAATTAGATAGATACACAGATAGAAAGAGAGAGACAGACAGACAGTGGACAGACAGAAAGACAGACATACAGCCAGACAGACAGATAGATAGATAAAATGATAGATAGACAGACAGAGAGACAGACAGATATATATATAGATAGATAGATAGATAGATAGATAGATAGATAGATACTGTAAAACACCTATATTTGGCGGTCAATTTATTTTGGCGATATTGGCGGAAAAGAAGAAAACCGCCAAATTAAAATGCCGCCAATATAAGCTCATGATACCGAAAGAAGGAAAAATATTATTGAGCACATGATGCTATTTCCTCTACCAAAATATCAAAGCTAATACACATCACATATATATGCGCAAAAGAAGATGCTTCCCAAACAACAAGAGGGAGGAAACGGAGTATGAAAACGTTCTCACCATACTAATTAGTATTTCAATTAAGTTGATTAAATCAGAAGGAACACAAAATCAGTTTACTTTAAACAATTAAATACCCAAACTGTAACATGACTATAATAATAATTGCTTTTGTTTTAACCAACATGACAATATAGGGCTCAAATAAAGAGCAAAATACGACGTCAGAAGAAATATTTTGTTCTTGAGAATCATAAAACCGCCAAAATAAAAATCCGCCAAAAGGTCCATATTCAAAAACCGCCAAATTTTGCTGCCGCCAAATATAAGTGTTTTACAGTAGACAGATAGATAGATAGATAGATAGATGGCAGGCTGGTAGGTAGGTAGGTAGGTATGTAGGTAGGTAGGTAGGTAGGTAGAAAGAAAGGTACGTACGTAGGTAGGCAGGTAGGTAAATAGGTAGGTAGATAGGTAGGAATAAATCTAGATTACAAATAAGATTAATAGATACGTAGATTCACTTCGACTTAATATGCATTTTTAACAAAAATGTCCAATGAATAGATAGATAGATAGATAGATAGATAGATAGATAGATAGAGAGATACATAGATAGATAGATAGATAGAGAGAAAGACAGACAGACAGACACACAAAGAGACAGACAGATAAATAGATAGAAAGAAAGTTAGACACAGAGATAGATAGATAGATAGATAGATAAATAGACAGATAGATAGATAGATAGATAGATAGATAGATAGATAGATAGATAGATAGGTAAGTAGGAAGGTAGGAAGGTAAGTAGGTAGGTAGGTAGGTAGGTAGGTATGCAGGTGGGTAGGTAGGTTGGTAGTTAGATATGTAGGTAGGTAACGAGAGAGGTAAATAGAACAGGTAGGTCGACTTCGACTTAAGATGCATTTTAAACAAATTATTAACTTCGACATAATGCACATATTTATTCACCCATACTAAAGAGAACCACAGGATAGATAGATAGATAGATAGATAGATAGATAGATAGATAGATAAGTTGGTAGATAGGTAGGTAGGTAACTAGATAATTAGAAAGGTAAACAGAACAGGCAGGTCGACTTCGACTTAATATGCACCTTTAACAATGTATTAGCTTCTACTTAATCCACATTTATATTACCCATAGTAAAGAGGACAAGAGGAAAGATAGATAGATAGATAAATAGATAGATAAATAGATAGACGGATAGATGGCAGGCTGGTAGGTAGGTAGGTAGGTAGATAGGTAGGTAGGTAACTAGATAAGTAGAAAGATAAATAAAGCAGGCAGGTCGACTTCGAGTAAATATGCATCTTTAACAAATTATTAACTTCGACTTAATGCACATTTTTATTCACCCATAGTAAAGAGGACCAGAGGATGGATGGATGGATAGATAGATAGATAGATAGATAGATAGATAGATAGATAGATAGATAGATAGATAGATAGGTAGGTAGGTAGGTAGGTAGGTAGGTAGGTAGATAGATAGATAGATAGATAGATAGATAGATAGATAGATAGATAGATATAGGTAGGTAGGTAGGTAGGTAGGTAGGTAGGTAGATAGATAGATAGATAGATAGATAGATAGATAGATAGATATAGGTAGATAGATAGATAGATAGATAGATAGATAGATAGATAGATAGATAGATAGATAGATAGATAGATAGATAGATTACAGGCTAGTAGGTAGGTAGGTAGGTAGGTATGTAGAAAGGTAGGTATAAATAGAAAGGTAGGTATGCATGTTGGTAGGTAGGCACGTACGTACGTACGTAGATAGGTAGGGAGGCAGGTAGGAAAATAGAAAGTAGGTAGGTAGGAAAATAGCTAGATAACTAATTTAATGAATAGATATGTAGATTCACTTCGACTTAATACGCATTTTTAACAAAAGGTCCAAAGGATAGATAGATAGATAGATAGATAGATAGATAGATAGATAGATAGATACATAGATAGATAGAGAGAGACAGACAGACAGAGGACAGACAGAAAGACAGACATACAACCAGACAGACAGATAGATAGATAAAATGATAGATAGACAGACAGAGAGACAGACAGATATATGGATAGATAGATAGATAGATAGATAGTTGGTAGGTAAGTAGGTAGGTAGGAAGGTAGGTAGGTAGGTAGGTAGGTAGGTAGGTAGGTATGAATGCAGGTAGGTAGGTAGGTAGTAAGATATGTAGGTAGGTAACGAGAAAGGTAAATAGAATTACTTGTATTAAATTCGACATAATGCACATATTTATTCACCCATACTAAACAGAACCAGAGGAAAGATAGATAGATAGATAGATAGATAGATAGAAGGTAGGTAGGTAGGTAGGTTGGTAGGTAGGTATGTAACTAGATAACTAGAAAGGTCAATAGAACAGGCAGGTCGACCTTGTCTTAATATGCATCATTAACAAATTACTTCGACTTAATGCACATTTTTATTCACCCATAGTAAAGAGGACCAGAGGATAGACAGATAAGATAAGGTAAGATAAGATAAGATAGATAGATAGATAGGTAGGTAGGTACGTAGGTAGGTAGGTAGGTAGGTAGGTAGGTAGGTAGGTAGATGGATAGGAAGGTAGGTAGGTTGGTAGGTAGGTAGGAAGGTAGGAAGGTAGGTAGGTAACTAGATAAGTAGAAAGGTAAATAGAACAGGCAGGTCGACTTCGACTTAATATGCATCTTTAACAAATTATTAACTTGGACGTAATGCACATTTTTATGCACCCATAGTTAAGAGGACCAGAGGAGAGATAGCTAGATAGATAGATAGATAGATAGTAGGTAGGTAGGTAGGTAGGTTGGTAGGTAGGTATGTAACTAGATAGCTAGAAAGGTAAATAGAACAGGCAGGACGACCTCGACTTAATATGCATCATTAACAAATTACTTCGACTTAATGCACATTTTCAATCACCGATAGTAAAGAGGACCAGAGCATAGACAGATAAGATGAGGTAAGATAAGATAAGATAGATAGATAGATAAATAGGCGATAGGTAGGTAGGTAGGTAGGTAGATGGATATGTAGTTAGGTAGGTAGGTAGGTAGGTAGGTAACTAGGTAAGTAGAAAGGTAAATAGAACAGGCAGGTCGACTTCGACTTAATATGCATCTTTAACAAATTACTTCGACTTAATGCACATTTTTGTTCACCCATATTAAAAAGGACCAGAGAATAGGTAGATAGAAAGATAAGATAAGATGGATAAATAGTCGATAGGTAGGTAGGTAGATAGATGGGTAGGTAGGTAGATAGGAAGTTAGGTAGGTAGGTAGGTATGTAGGTAGGTAACTAGATTAGTAGAAAGGTAAATAGAACAGGCAGTTCGACTTCGACTTAATATTCATCTTTAACAAATTATTAACTTCGACTTATCCCACATTTTTATTCACCCATAGTAAAGAGGACCAGAGGATAGATAGATAGATAGATAGATAGATAGATAGATAGATAGATGGATAGATGGCAGGCTGGTAGGTAGGAAGGTAGGTATGTAGGTAGGTATGTAGATAGGAAGGAACGCACGTACGTAGGTAGGTAGGTAGGTAGGCAGGTAGGTAACTAGGTAGGTAGGTAGGTAGGTAGGTAGGAAAAAAGCTAGGTTACTAAAAAGATAAATAGATACGCATATACACTTCGACTTAATATGCATTTTTAGCAAAAGGTCGAAAGGATAGATAGATAGATAGATAGATAGATAGATAGATAGATAGATAATTAGATAGATACATAGATAGACAGATACATAGATAGAGAGTGAGAGACAGACAGACAGATAGACAGAGAGAAAAACAGACAGACAGACAGATAGACAGAGAGAAAAACAGACAGACAGATAGATAGATAGATAGAAAGATAAAAAAGACAGATAGATAGATAGATAGATAGATAGACAGATAGATAGATAGATAGATAGATAGATAGTAGGTATGTAAGTAGGAAAGTAGGAAGGTAAGTAGATAGGTAAGTAGACTTGTAGGTAAGTAGGTAGGTAGGTAGATAGGTAGGTAAGTAGTTATTTGATATTTAGGTAGGTAACGAGAAAGGAAGATAGAACAGGTAGGTCGACTTCGACTTAATATGCATTTAACAAATTATTAACTTCGACATAATGCACATATTAATCCACCCATATTAAAGAGAACCAGAGGAAAGATAGATAGATAGATAGATAGATAGATAGATAGATAGATAGTAGGTAGGTAGTTAGGTAGATAGATACTAGATAAGTAGAAAGGTAAATAGAACATGCAGGTCGACTTCGATTTTATATGCATCTTTAACAAATTACTTCGACTTGATACACATTTTTATTCTGCTATAGTAAAAAGGACAAGAGGATAGATAGATAGAAAGATTAGATTAGATAAGATAAGATAAGATAGATAAATAGTCGATAGGTAGGTAGGTAGGTAGGAAGTTAGGTAGGTAGGTATGTAACTAGATAACTAGAAAGGTAAATAGAACAGGTAGGTCGACTTCGACTTAATATGAATCTTTAACAAATTGTTAACTTCGACTTTATGCACATTTTTAGTCACCCATAGTAAAGAGGACCAGAGGATAGGATAAATAAACAAAAAGATAGATCGATCGATCGATCGATCGATCGATCGATCGATAGATAGATAGATGGCAGGCTGGTATGTAGGTAGGTAGGTAGGCAGGTATGTAGGTAGATTGGTAGATAGAAAGGTAGCTAGGTAGGTATGTATGTAGGTAGGTAGGTAGGCAGGTAGGAAGGAACGTACGTACGTACGTACGTAGGAAGGTAGGCAGGTAGGTAAATATGTATGTAGGTATGTAGGTAAATAGCTAGATTATTAATAAAATAAATAGATACGTATATACACTTCGACTTAATATGCATTTTAACAAAAGGTCTAAAGGATAGATAGATAGATAGATAGATAGATAGATAGATAGATAGATAGATAGATAGATAGATAGATAGATGGCAGGCTAGTAGGTAGGTAGGTAGGTATGTAGAAAGGTATGTATAAATAGAAAGGTAGGTATGTAGGTTGGTAGGTAGGAACGTGCGTACGTACGTAGATAGGTAGGGAGGCAGGTAGGAAAATAGAAAGTAGGTAGGTAGGAAAATAGCTAGATAACTAATTTAATGAATAGATATGTAGATTCACTTCGACTTAATACGCATTTTTAACAAAAGGTCCAAAGGATAGACAGATAGATAGATAGATAGATAGATAGATAGATAGATAGATAGATAGATAGATAAGTAGATAGATAGTTAATTAGATAGATACACAGATAGAAAGAGAGAGAGACAGACAGACAGTGGACAGACAGAAAGACAGACATACAGCCAGACAGACAGATAGATAGATAAAATGATAGATAGACAGACAGAGAGACAGACAGATATATAGATAGAAAGATAGATAGATAGATAGATAGATAGATAGATAGATAGATAGTTGATAGGTAAGTAGTTAGGTAGGAAGATAGGTAGGTAGGTAGGTAGGTATGAATGCAGGTAGGTAGGTAGGTAGTAAGATATGTAGGTAGGTAACGAGAAAGGTAAATAGAACATGTAAGTCGACATCGACTTAACATGCATTTTTAACAAATTACTAGTATTAAGTTCGACATAATGCACATATTTATTCACCCATACTAAAGAGAACCGGAGGAAAGATAGATAGATAGATAGATAGATAGATAGATAGATAGATATATAGATAGATAGAAGGTAGGTAGGTAGGTAGGTTGGTAGGTAGGTATGTAACTAGATAACTAGAAAGGTCAATAGAACAGGCAGGTCGACCTTGTCTTAATATGCATCATTAACAAATTACTTCGACTTAATGCACATTTTTATTCACCCATAGTAAAGAGGACCAGAGGACAGACAGATAAGATAAAGTAAGATAAGATAAGATAGATAGATAGATAAATAGGCGATAGGTAGGTAGGTAGGTACGTAGGTAGGAAGATAGATAGGTAGGTAGGTAGGTTGGTAGGTAGGTAGGTAGGTAGGTAGGAAGGTAGTTAAGTAGAAAGGTAAATAGAACAGGCAGGTCGACTTCGACTTAATATGCATCTTTAACAAATTATTAACTTGGAAGTAATGCACATTTTTATTCACCCATAGTTAAGAGGACCAGAGGAAAGATAGATAGATAGATAGATAGATAGTAGGTAGGTAGGTAGGTAGGTTGGTAGGTAGGTATGTAACTAGATAACTAGAAAGGTAAATAGAACAGGCAGGTCGACCTCGACTTAATATGCATCATTAACAAATTACTTCGACTTAATGCACATTTTCAATCACCCATAGTAAAGAGGACCAGAGCATAGACAGATAAGATAAGGTAAGATAAGATAAGATAGATAGATAGATATATAGGCCATAGGTAGGTAGGTAGGTAGGTAAGTAGGTAGGTAGATGGATATGTAGTTAGGTAGGTTGGTAGGTTGGTAGGTAGGTAGATAGGTAGGTAGGTAACTAGGTAAGTAGAAAGGTAAATAGAACAGGCAGGTCGACTTCGACTTAATATGCATCTTTAACAAATTACTTCGACTTAATGCACATTTTTATTCACCCATAGTAAAAAGAACCAGAGGATATCTAGATAGAAAGGGGAAGATTAGATAAGATAAGATAAGATAGATAAATAGTCGATAGGTAGGTAGGTAGGTAGGTAGGTATGTAGGTAGGTAGGTAGGTAGGTAGAAAGAAAGGTACGTACGTAGGTAGGAAGGTAGGTAAATAGGTAGGTAGATAGGTAGGAATAAATCTAGATTACAAATAAGATTAATAGATACGTAGATTCACTTCGACTTAATATGCATTTTTAACAAAAATGTCCAATGAATAGATAGATAGATAGATAGATAGATAGATAGATAGAGAGATACATAGATAGATAGATAGATAGAGAGAAAGACAGACAGACAGACACACAAAGAGACAGACAGATAAATAGATAGAAAGAAAGTTAGACACAGAGATAGATAGATAGATAGATAGATAGATAAATAGACAGATAGATAGATAGATAGATAGATAGATAGATAGATAGATAGATAGATAGATAGATAGATAGGTAAGTAGGAAGGTAGGAAGGTAAGTAGGTAGGTAGGTAGGTAGGTAGGTATGCAGGTGGGTAGGTAGGTTGGTAGTTAGATATGTAGGTAGGTAACGAGAAAGGTAAATAGAACAGGTAGGTCGACTTCGACTTAAGATGCATTTTAAACAAATTATTAACTTCGACATAATGCACATATTTATTCACCCATACTAAAGAGAACCACAGGATAGATAGATAGATAGATAGATAGATAGATAGATAGATAGATAGATAAGTTGGTAGATAGGTAGGTAGGTAACTAGATAATTAGAAAGGTAAATAGAACAGGCAGGTCGACTTCGACTTAATATGCACCTTTAACAATGTATTAGCTTCTACTTAATCCACATTTATATTACCCATAGTAAAGAGGACAAGAGGAAAGATAGATAGATAGATAAATAGATAGATAAATAGATAGACGGATAGATGGCAGGCTGGTAGGTAGGTAGGTAGGTAGATAGGTAGGTAGGTAACTAGATAAGTAGAAAGATAAATAAAGCAGGCAGGTCGACTTCGAGTAAATATGCATCTTTAACAAATTATTAACTTCGACTTAATGCACATTTTTATTCACCCATAGTAAAGAGGACCAGAGGATGGATGGATGGATAGATAGATAGATAGATAGATAGATAGATAGATAGAGATAGATAGATAGATAGATAGATAGATAGATAGATAGATAGGTAGGTAGGTAGGTAGGTAGGTAGGTAGGTAGGTAGATAGATAGATAGATAGATAGATAGATAGATAGATAGATAGATAGATAGATAGATATAGGTAGGTAGGTAGGTAGGTAGGTAGGTAGGTAGGTAGATAGATAGATAGATAGATAGATAGATAGATAGATAGATAGATATAGGTAGATAGATAGATAGATAGATAGATAGATAGATAGATAGATAGATAGATAGATAGATTACAGGCTAGTAGGTAGGTAGGTAGGTAGGTATGTAGAAAGGTAGGTATAAATAGAAAGGTAGGTATGCATGTTGGTAGGTAGGAACGTACGTACGTACGTAGATAGGTAGGGAGGCAGGTAGGAAAATAGAAAGTAGGTAGGTAGGAAAATAGCTAGATAACTAATTTAATGAATAGATATGTAGATTCACTTCGACTTAATACGCATTTTTAACAAAAGGTCCAAAGGATAGATAGATAGATAGATAGATAGATAGATAGATACATAGATAGATAGAGAGAGACAGACAGACAGAGGACAGACAGAAAGACAGACATACAACCAGACAGACAGATAGATAGATAAAATGATAGATAGACAGACAGAGAGACAGACAGATATATGGATAGATAGATAGATAGATAGATAGTTGGTAGGTAAGTAGGTAGGTAGGAAGGTAGGTAGGTAGGTAGGTAGGTAGGTAGGTATGAATGCAGGTAGGTAGGTAGGTAGTAAGATATGTAGGTAGGTAACGAGAAAGGTAAATAGAATTACTTGTATTAAATTCGACATAATGCACATATTTATTCACCCATACTAAACAGAACCAGAGGAAAGATAGATAGATAGATAGATAGATAGATAGATAGATAGATAGATAGATAGAAGGTAGGTAGGTAGGTAGGTTGGTAGGTAGGTATGTAACTAGATAACTAGAAAGGTCAATAGAACAGGCAGGTCGACCTTGTCTTAATATGCATCATTAACAAATTACTTCGACTTAATGCACATTTTTATTCACCCATAGTAAAGAGGACCAGAGGATAGACAGATAAGATAAGGTAAGATAAGATAAGATAGATAGATAGATAGGTAGGTAGGTACGTAGGTAGGTAGGTAGGTAGGTAGGTAGGTAGATGGATAGGAAGGTAGGTAGGTTGGTAGGTAGGTAGGAAGGTAGGAAGGTAGGTAGGTAACTAGATAAGTAGAAAGGTAAATAGAACAGGCAGGTCGACTTCGACTTAATATGCATCTTTAACAAATTATTAACTTGGACGTAATGCACATTTTTATGCACCCATAGTTAAGAGGACCAGAGGAGAGATAGCTAGATAGATAGATAGATAGATAGTAGGTAGGTAGGTAGGTAGGTTGGTAGGTAGGTATGTAACTATATAGCTAGAAAGGTAAATAGAACAGGCAGGACGACCTCGACTTAATATGCATCATTAACAAATTACTTCGACTTAATGCACATTTTCAATCACCGATAGTAAAGAGGACCAGAGCATAGACAGATAAGATGAGGTAAGATAAGATAAGATAGATAGATAGATAAATAGGCGATAGGTAGGTAGGTAGGTAGGTAGGTAGATGGATATGTAGTTAGGTAGGTAGGTAGGTAGGTAGGTAGGTAACTAGGTAAGTAGAAAGGTAAATAGAACAGGCAGGTCGACTTCGACTTAATATGCATCTTTAACAAATTACTTCGACTTAATGCACATTTTTGTTCACCCATATTAAAAAGGACCAGAGAATAGGTAGATAGAAAGATAAGATAAGATGGATAAATAGTCGATAGGTAGGTAGGTAGATAGATGGGTAGGTAGGTAGATAGGAAGTTAGGTAGGTAGGTAGGTATGTAGGTAGGTAACTAGATTAGTAGAAAGGTAAATAGAACAGGCAGTTCGACTTCGACTTAATATTCATCTTTAACAAATTATTAACTTCGACTTATCCCACATTTTTATTCACCCATAGTAAAGAGGACCAGAGGATAGATAGATAGATAGATAGATAGATAGATAGATAGATGGCAGGCTGGTAGGTAGGAAGGTAGGTATGTAGGTAGGTATGTAGATAGGAAGGAACGCACGTACGTAGGTAGGTAGGTAGGTAGGCAGGTAGGTAACTAGGTAGGTAGGTAGGTAGGTAGGTAGGAAAAAAGCTAGGTTACTAAAAAGATAAATAGATACGTATATACACTTCGACTTAATATGCATTTTTAGCAAAAGGTCGAAAGGATAGATAGATAGATAGATAGATAGATAGATAGATAGATAGATAGATAGATAGATAATTAGATAGATACATAGATAGACAGATACATAGATAGAGAGTGAGAGACAGACAGACAGATAGACAGAGAGAAAAACAGACAGACAGACAGATAGACAGAGAGAAAAACAGACAGACAGATAGATAGATAGATAGAAAGATAAAAAGACAGATAGATAGATAGATAGATAGATAGATAGATAGATAGATAGATAGATAGATAGATAGTAGGTATGTAAGTAGGAAAGTAGGAAGGTAAGTAGATAGGTAAGTAGACTTGTAGGTAAGTAGGTAGGTAGGTAGATAGGTAGGTAAGTAGTTATTTGATATTTAGGTAGGTAACGAGAAAGGAAGATAGAACAGGTAGGTCGACTTCGACTTAATATGCATTTAACAAATTATTAACTTCGACATAATGCACATATTAATCCACCCATATTAAAGAGAACCAGAGGAAAGATAGATAGATAGATAGATAGATAGATAGTAGGTAGGTAGTTAGGTAGATAGATACTAGATAAGTAGAAAGGTAAATAGAACATGCAGGTCGACTTCGATTTTATATGCATCTTTAACAAATTACTTCGACTTGATACACATTTTTATTCTGCTATAGTAAAAAGGACAAGAGGATAGATAGATAGAAAGATTAGATTAGATAAGATAAGATAAGATAGATAAATAGTCGATAGGTAGGTAGGTAGGTAGGAAGTTAGGTAGGTAGGTATGTAACTAGATAACTAGAAAGGTAAATAGAACAGGTAGGTCGACTTCGACTTAATATGAATCTTTAACAAATTGTTAACTTCGACTTTATGCACATTTTTAGTCACCCATAGTAAAGAGGACCAGAGGATAGGATAAATAAACAAAAAGATAGATCGATCGATCGATCGATCGATCGATCGATAGATAGATAGATGGCAGGCTGGTATGTAGGTAGGTAGGTAGGCAGGTATGTAGGTAGATTGGTAGATAGAAAGGTAGCTAGGTAGGTATGTATGTAGGTAGGTAGGTAGGCAGGTAGGAAGGAACGTACGTACGTACGTACGTAGGAAGGTAGGCAGGTAGGTAAATATGTATGTAGGTATGTAGGTAAATAGCTAGATTATTAATAAAATAAATAGATACGTATATACACTTCGACTTAATATGCATTTTAACAAAAGGTCTAAAGGATAGATAGATAGATAGATAGATAGATAGATAGATAGATAGATAGATAGATGGCAGGCTAGTAGGTAGGTAGGTAGGTATGTAGAAAGGTATGTATAAATAGAAAGGTAGGTATGTAGGTTGGTAGGTAGGAACGTGCGTACGTACGTAGATAGGTAGGGAGGCAGGTAGGAAAATAGAAAGTAGGTAGGTAGGAAAATAGCTAGATAACTAATTTAATGAATAGATATGTAGATTCACTTCGACTTAATACGCATTTTTAACAAAAGGTCCAAAGGATAGACAGATAGATAGATAGATAGATAGATAGATAGATAGATAGATAGATAAGTAGATAGATAGTTAATTAGATAGATACACAGATAGAAAGAGAGAGAGACAGACAGACAGTGGACAGACAGAAAGACAGACATACAGCCAGACAGACAGATAGATAGATAAAATGATAGATAGACAGACAGAGAGACAGACAGATATATAGATAGAAAGATAGATAGATAGATAGATAGATAGATAGATAGATAGATAGTTGATAGGTAAGTAGTTAGGTAGGAAGATAGGTAGGTAGGTATGAATGCAGGTAGGTAGGTAGGTAGTAAGATATGTAGGTAGGTAACGAGAAAGGTAAATAGAACATGTAAGTCGACATCGACTTAATATGCATTTTTAACAAATTACTAGTATTAAGTTCGACATAATGCACATATTTATTCACCCATACTAAAGAGAACCGGAGGAAAGATAGATAGATAGATAGATAGATAGATAGATAGATAGATAGATATATAGATAGATAGAAGGTAGGTAGGTAGGTAGGTTGGTAGGTAGGTATGTAACTAGATAACTAGAAAGGTCAATAGAACAGGCAGGTCGACCTTGTCTTAATATGCATCATTAACAAATTACTTCGACTTAATGCACATTTTTATTCACCCATAGTAAAGAGGACCAGAGGATAGACAGATAAGATAAAGTAAGATAAGATAAGATAGATAGATAGATAAATAGGCGATAGGTAGGTAGGTAGGTACGTAGGTAGGTAGATAGATAGGTAGGTAGGTAGGTTGGTAGGTAGGTAGGTAGGTAGGTAGGAAGGTAGTTAAGTAGAAAGGTAAATAGAACAGGCAGGTCGACTTCGACTTAATATGCATCTTTAACAAATTATTAACTTGGAAGTAATGCACAATTTTATTCACCCATAGTTAAGAGGACCAGAGGAAAGATAGATAGATAGATAGATAGTAGGTAGGTAGGTAGGTAGGTTGGTAGGTAGGTATGTAACTAGATAACTAGAAAGGTAAATAGAACAGGCAGGTCGACCTCGACTTAATATGCATCATTAACAAATTACTTCGACTTAATGCACATTTTCAATCACCCATAGTAAAGAGGACCAGAGCATAGACAGATAAGATAAGGTAAGATAAGATAAGATAGATAGATAGATATATAGGCCATAGGTAGGTAGGTAGGTAGGTAAGTAGGTAGGTAGATGGATATGTAGTTAGGTAGGTTGGTAGGTTGGTAGGTAGGTAGATAGGTAGGTAGGTAACTAGGTAAGTAGAAAGGTAAATAGAACAGGCAGGTCGACTTCGACTTAATATGCATCTTTAACAAATTACTACGACTTAATGCACATTTTTATTCACCCATAGTAAAAAGAACCAGAGGATATCTAGATAGAAAGGGGAAGATTAGATAAGATAAGATAAGATAGATAAATAGTCGATAGGTAGGTAGGTAGGTAGGTAGGTAGGTAGGACGTTAGGTAGGTAGGTAGGTAAGTAGGTAACTAGATAACTAGAAAGGTAAATAGAACAGGTAGGTCGACTTCGACTTAATATGAATCTTTAACAAATTATTAGTCACCCATAGTAAAGAGGACCAGAGGATAGTTAAACAGTTAGATAGATAAATAGATCGATCGATAGATAGATAAATAGATAGATAGATAGATAGATAGATAGATAGATAGATAGGTAGATAGATAGATAGATAGATAGATAGATAGATAGATAGATAGATAGATGGCAGGTTGGTAAGTAGGTAGGTAGGTAGGCAGGTATGTAGGTAGGTAGGTAGATTGGTAGATTGAAAGGTAGGTAGGTAGGTAGGTAGGTATATATGTAGGTAGGTAGGCAGGTAGGAAGGTACGTACGTACGTACGTAGGTAGACAGGTAGGTAAATAGGTATGTAGGTATGTAGGTAAATAGCTAGATTATTAATAAAATAAATAGATACGTATATACACTTCGACATAATATGCATTTTTAACAAAAGGTCCAAACGATAGTTAGATAGATAGATAGATAGATAGATAGATAGATAGTTAGTTAATTAGATAGATCGATATATATGTAGACAGATAGATAGAGAGAGAGAGAGAGAGAGAGAGAGAGAGACAGACAGACAGACAGATAGACAGACAGAAAGACAGACAGACAGACAGACAGATAGATAGATAGATAGATAGATAGATAGATAGATAGATAGATAGATAGATAGATAGATAGATAGACAGACAGACAGACAGATAGTTAGATGGATAGATAGATAGATAGATAGATAGTAGGTAGGTAAGTAGGAAGGTTGGAAGGTAAATAGGTAGGTAGGTAGGTAGGTAGGAAGGTATGTATGCAGGTAGGTAGGTAGGTCGGTAGGTAGTTATTTATTTAAGTAGGTAACAAGAAAGGAAAATAGAACAGGTAGGTCGACTTTGACTTTATATGCATTTTTTACAAATTATTAACTTCGACATAATGCACATATTTATTCACCCATACTAAAAAGAACCAGAGGAAAGATAGATAGATGGATAGATTGATAGATAGATAGATAGATAGATAGATAGATAGATAGTTGGTAGGTAGGTAGGTAGGTAGCTAAGTAGGTAGGTCGGTAGGTAGGTAGGTAGGTAACTTGATAACTAGAAATGTAATTAGAACAGGCAGGTCGACTTCGACATAATAAGCATCTTTAACATATTACATATACTTCGAAGTTATGCACATTTTTATTCACCCATAGTAAAAAGGACCAGAGGATATATAGATAGAAAGATAAGTTAAGATAAGATAAGATAAGATCAGATAAGATAAATAGTCGATAGGTAGGTAGGTAGGTAGATAGAGACAGAGGTAATTAGGAAGGTAGGTAGGTTGGTAGGTAGGTAGGTAGGTAACTAGATAAGTAGAAAGGTTAATAGAACAGGCAGGTCGACTTCGATTTATATGCATCTTTAACAAACTATTAACTTCGACTTAATGGACATTTTTATTAACCCATAGCAAAGAGGACCAGAGGATAGATAGATAGATAGATAGATAGATAGATAGATAGATAGATAGATAGATGTATAGATAGATAGATAGATAGATAGATAGATAGATAGATAGATAGATAGATAGATAGATAGATAGATACTGTAAAACACCTATATTTGGCGGTCAATTTATTTTGGCGATATTGGCGGAAAAGAAGAAAACCGCCAAATTAAAATGCCGCCAATATAAGCTCATGATACCGAAAGAAGAAAAAATATTATTGAGCACATGATGCTATTTCCTCTACCAAAATATCAAAGCTAATACACATCACATATATATGCGCAAAAGAAGATGCTTCCCAAACAACAAGAGGGAGGAAACGGAGTATGAAAACGTTCTCACCATACTAATTAGTATTTCAATTAAGTTGATTAAATCAGAAGGAACACAAAATCAGTTTACTTTAAACAATTAAATACCCAAACTGTAACATGACTATAATAATAATTGCTTTTGTTTTAACCAACATGACAATATAGGGCTCAAATAAAGAGCAAAATACGACGTCAGAAGAAATATTTTGTTCTTGAGAATCATAAAACCGCCAAAATAAAAATCCGCCAAAAGGTCCATATTCAAAAACCGCCAAATTTTGCTGCCGCCAAATATAAGTGTTTTACAGTAGACAGATAGATAGATAGATAGATAGATGGCAGGCTGGTAGGTAGGTAGGTAGGTATGTAGGTAGGTAGGTAGGTAGGTAGAAAGAAAGGTACGTACGTAGGTAGGCAGGTAGGTAAATAGGTAGGTAGATAGGTAGGAATAAATCTAGATTACAAATAAGATTAATAGATACGTAGATTCACTTCGACTTAATATGCATTTTTAACAAAAAGGTCCAATGAATAGATAGATAGATAGATAGATAGATAGATAGATAGATAGATAGATAGATACATAGATAGATAGAGAGAAAGACAGACAGACAGACACACAAAGAGATAGACAGATAAATAGATAGAAAGAAAGTTAGACACAGAGATAGATAGATAGATAGATAGATAAATAGACAGATAGATAGATAGATAGATAGATAGATAGTAGATAGGTAAGTAGGAAGGTAGGAAGGTAAGTAGGTAGGTAGGTAGGTAGGTAGGTATGCAGGTGGGTAGGTAGGTTGGTAGTTAGATATGTAGGTAGGTAACGAGAAAGGTAAATAGAACAGGTAGGTCGACTTCGACTTAAGATGCATTTTAAACAAATTATTAACTTCGACATAATGCACATATTTATTCACCCATACTAAAGAGAACCACAGGATAGGTAGATAGATAGATAGATAGATAGATAGATAGATAGATAGATAGATAAGTTGGTAGATAGGTAGGTAGGTAACTAGATAATTAGAAAGGTAAATAGAACAGGCAGGTCGACTTCGACTTAATATGCACCTTTAACAATGTATTAGCTTCTACTTAATCCACATTTATATTACCCATAGTAAAGAGGACAAGAGGAAAGATAGATAGATAGATAAATAGATAGATAAATAGATAGATGGATAGATGGCAGGCTGGTAGGTAGGTAGGTAGGTAGATAGGTAGGTAGGTAACTAGATAAGTAGAAAGATAAATAAAGCAGGCAGGTCGACTTCGAGTAAATATGCATCTTTAACAAATTATTAACTTCGACTTAATGCACATTTTTATTCACCCATAGTAAAGAGGACCACAGGATGGATGGATGGATAGATAGATAGATAGATAGATAGATAGAGATAGATAGATAGATAGATAGATAGATAGATAGATAGATAGATAGATAGATAGATAGATAGGTAGGTAGGTAGGTAGGTAGGTAGGTAGGTAGGTAGATAGATAGATAGATAGATAGATAGATAGATAGATAGATAGATAGATAGATATAGGTAGGTAGGTAGGTAGGTAGGTAGGTAGGTAGATAGATAGATAGATAGATAGATAGATAGATAGATAGATTGATATAGGTAGATAGATAGATAGATAGATAGATAGATAGATAGATAGATAGATAGATGGATAGATTACAGGCTAGTAGGTAGGTAGGTAGGTAGGTATGTAGAAAGGTAGGTATAAATAGAAAGGTAGGTATGCATGTTGGTAGGTAGGAACGTACGTACGTACGTAGATAGGTAGGGAGGCAGGTAGGAAAATAGAAAGTAGGTAGGTAGGAAAATAGCTAGATAACTAATTTAATGAATAGATATGTAGATTCACTTCGACTTAATACGCATTTTTAACAAAAGGTCCAAAGGATAGATAGATAGATAGATAGATAGATAGATAGATAGATAGATAGATAGATAGATAGATAGATAGATACATAGATAGATAGAGAGAGAGAGACAGACAGAGGACAGACAGAAAGACAGACATACAACCAGACAGACAGATAGATAGATAAAATGATAGATAGACAGACAGACCGACAGACAGATATATGGATAGATAGATAGATAGATAGATAGATAGTTGGTAGGTAAGTAGGTAGGTAGGAAGGTAGGTAGGTAGGTAGGTAGGTAGGTAGGTAGGTAGGTAGGTATGAATGCAGGTAGGTAGGTAGGTAGTAAGATATGTAGGTAGGTAACGAGAAAGGTAAATAGAATTACTTGTATTAAATTCGACATAATGCACATATTTATTCACCCATACTAAAGAGAACCAGAGGAAAGATAGATAGATAGATAGATAGATAGATAGATAGATAGAAGGTAGGTAGGTAGGTAGGTTGGTAGGTAGGTATGTAACTAGATAACTAGAAAGGTCAATAGAACAGGCAGGTCGACCTTGTCTTAATATGCATCATTAACAAATTACTTCGACTTAATGCACATTTTTATTCACCCATAGTAAAGAGGACCAGAGGATAGACAGATAAGATAAGGTAAGATAAGATAAGATAGATAGATAGATAGATAGGTAGGTAGGTAGGTAGGTAGGTAGGTAGGTAGATGGATAGGAAGGTAGGTAGGTTGGTAGGTAGGTGAGAAGGTAGGAAGGTAGGTAGGTAACTAGATAAGTAGAAAGGTAAATAGAACAGGCAGGTCGACTTCGACTTAATATGCATCTTTAACAAATTATTAACTTGGACGTAATGCACATTTTTATGCACCCATAGTTAAGAGGACCAGAGGAGAGATAGCTAGATAGATAGATAGATAGATAGTAGGTAGGTAGGTAGGTAGGTTGGTAGGTAGGTATGTAACTAGATAGCTAGAAAGGTAAATAGAACAGGCAGGTCGACGTCGACTTAATATGCATCATTAACAAATTACTTCGACTTAATGCACATTTTCAATCACCGATAGTAAAGAGGACCAGAGCATAGACAGATAAGATGAGGTAAGATAAGATAAGATAGATAGATAGATAAATAGGCGATAGGTAGGTAGGTAGGTAGGTAGGTAGATGGATATGTAGTTAGGTAGGTAGGTAGGTAGGTAGGTAGGTAACTAGGTAAGTAGAAAGGTAAATAGAACAGGCAGGTCGACTTCGACTTAATATGCATCTTTAACAAATTACTTCGACTTAATGCACATTTTTGTTCACCCATATTAAAAAGGACCAGAGAATAGGTAGATAGAAAGATAAGATAAGATGGATAAATAGTCGATAGGTAGGTAGGTAGATAGATGGGTAGGTAGGTAGATAGGAAGTTAGGTAGGTAGGTAGGTATGTAGGTAGGTAACTAGATTAGTAGAAAGGTAAATAGAACAGGCAGTTCGACTTCGACTTAATATTCATCTTTAACAAATTATTAACTTCGACTTATCCCACATTTTTATTCACCCATAGTAAAGAGGACCAGAGGATAGATAGATAGATAGATAGATAGATAGATAGATAGATAGATAGATAGATGGATAGATGGCAGGCTGGTAGGTAGGAAGGTAGGTATGTAGGTAGGTATGTAGATAGGAAGGAACGCACGTACGTAGGTAGGTAGGTAGGTAGGCAGGTAGGTAACTAGGTAGGTAGGTAGGTAGGTAGGTAGGAAAAAAGCTAGGTTACTAAAAAGATAAATAGATACGTATATACACTTCGACTTAATATGCATTTTTAGCAAAAGGTCGAAAGGATAGATAGATAGATAGATAGATAGATAGATAGATAGATAGATAGATAGATAGATAGATAGATAATTAGATAGATACATAGATAGACAGATACATAGATAGAGAGTGAGAGACAGACAGACAGATAGACAGAGAGAAAAACAGACAGACAGACAGATAGACAGAGAGAAAAACAGACAGACAGATAGATAGATAGATAGAAAGATAAAAAGACAGATAGATAGATAGATAGATAGATAGTAGGTATGTAAGTAGGAAAGTAGGAAGGTAAGTAGATAGGTAAGTAGACTTGTAGGTAAGTAGGTAGGTAGGTAGATAGGTAGATAAGTAGTTATTTGATATTTAGGTAGGTAACGAGAAAGGAAGATAGAACAGGTAGGTCGACTTCGACTTAATATGCATTTAACAAATTATTAACTTCGACATAATGCACATATTAATCCACCCATATTAAAGAGAACCAGAGGAAAGATAGATAGATAGATAGATAGATAGATAGATAGATAGATAGATAGTAGGTAGGTAGTTAGGTAGATAGATACTAGATAAGTAGAAAGGTAAATAGAACATGCAGGTCGACTTCGATTTTATATGCATCTTTAACAAATTACTTCGACTTGATACACATTTTTATTCTGCTATAGTAAAAAGGACAAGAGGATAGATAGATAGAAAGATTAGATTAGATAAGATAAGATAAGATAGATAAATAGTCGATAGGTAGGTAGGTAGGTAGGAAGTTAGGTAGGTAGGTATGTAACTAGATAACTAGAAAGGTAAATAGAACAGGTAGGTCGACTTCGACTTAATATGAATCTTTAACAAATTGTTAACTTCGACTTTATGCACATTTTTAGTCACCCATAGTAAAGAGGACCAGAGGATAGGATAGATAAACAAAAAGATAGATCGATCGATCGATCGATCGATAGATAGATAGATAGATAGATGGCAGGCTGGTATGTAGGTAGGTAGGTAGGCAGGTATGTAGGTAGATTGGTAGATAGAAAGGTAGCTAGGTAGGTATGTATGTAGGTAGGTAGGTAGGCAGGTAGGAAGGAACGTACGTACGTACGTACGTAGGAAGGTAGGCAGGTAGGTAAATATGTATGTAGGTATGTAGGTAAATAGCTAGATTATTAATAAAATAAATAGATACGTATATACACTTCGACTTAATATGCATTTTAACAAAAGGTCTAAAGGATAGATAGATAGATAGATAGATAGATAGATAGATAGATAGATAGATAGATAGATAGATAGATGGCAGGCTAGTAGGTAGGTAGGTAGGTATGTAGAAAGGTATGTATAAATAGAAAGGTAGGTATGTAGGTTGGTAGGTAGGAACGTGCGTACGTACGTAGATAGGTAGGGAGGCAGGTAGGAAAATAGAAAGTAGGTAGGTAGGAAAATAGCTAGATAACTAATTTAATGAACAGATATGTAGATTCACTTCGACTTAATACGCATTTTTAACAAAAGGTCCAAAGGATAGACAGATAGATAGATAGATAGATAGATAGATAGATAGATAGATAGATAGATAAGTAGATAGATAGTTAATTAGATAGATACACAGATAGAAAGAGAGAGACAGACAGACAGTGGACAGACAGAAAGACAGACATACAGCCAGACAGACAGATAGATAGATAAAATGATAGATAGACAGACAGAGAGACAGACAGATATATATATAGATAGATAGATAGATAGATAGATAGATAGATAGATAGATACTGTAAAACACCTATATTTGGCGGTCAATTTATTTTGGCGATATTGGCGGAAAAGAAGAAAACCGCCAAATTAAAATGCCGCCAATATAAGCTCATGATACCGAAAGAAGAAAAAATATTATTGAGCACATGATGCTATTTCCTCTACCAAAATATCAAAGCTAATACACATCACATATATATGCGCAAAAGAAGATGCTTCCCAAACAACAAGAGGGAGGAAACGGAGTATGAAAACGTTCTCACCATACTAATTAGTATTTCAATTAAGTTGATTAAATCAGAAGGAACACAAAATCAGTTTACTTTAAACAATTAAATACCCAAACTGTAACATGACTATAATAATAATTGCTTTTGTTTTAACCAACATGACAATATAGGGCTCAAATAAAGAGCAAAATACGACGTCAGAAGAAATATTTTGTTCTTGAGAATCATAAAACCGCCAAAATAAAAATCCGCCAAAAGGTCCATATTCAAAAACCGCCAAATTTTGCTGCCGCCAAATATAAGTGTTTTACAGTAGACAGATAGATAGATAGATAGATAGATGGCAGGCTGGTAGGTAGGTAGGTAGGTATGTAGGTAGGTAGGTAGGTAGGTAGAAAGAAAGGTACGTACGTAGGTAGGCAGGTAGGTAAATAGGTAGGTAGATAGGTAGGAATAAATCTAGATTACAAATAAGATTAATAGATACGTAGATTCACTTCGACTTAATATGCATTTTTAACAAAAAGGTCCAATGAATAGATAGATAGATAGATAGATAGATAGATAGATAGATAGATAGATAGATAGATAGATACATAGATAGATAGATAGAGAGAAAGACAGACAGACAGACACACAAAGAGATAGACAGATAAATAGATAGAAAGAAAGTTAGACACAGAGATAGATAGATAGATAGATAGATAAATAGACAGATAGATAGATAGATAGATAGATAGATAGTAGATAGGTAAGTAGGAAGGTAGGAAGGTAAGTAGGTAGGTAGGTAGGTAGGTAGGTATGCAGGTGGGTAGGTAGGTTGGTAGTTAGATATGTAGGTAGGTAACGAGAAAGGTAAATAGAACAGGTAGGTCGACTTCGACTTAAGATGCATTTTAAACAAATTATTAACTTCGACATAATGCACATATTTATTCACCCATACTAAAGAGAACCACAGGATAGATAGATAGATAGATAGATAGATAGATAGATAGATAGATAGATAGATAGATAAGTTGGTAGATAGGTAGGTAGGTAACTAGATAATTAGAAAGGTAAATAGAACAGGCAGGTCGACTTCGACTTAATATGCACCTTTAACAATGTATTAGCTTCTACTTAATCCACATTTATATTACCCATAGTAAAGAGGACAAGAGGAAAGATAGATAGATAGATAAATAGATAGATAAATAGATAGATGGATAGATGGCAGGCTGGTAGGTAGGTAGGTAGGTAGATAGGTAGGTAGGTAACTAGATAAGTAGAAAGATAAATAAAGCAGGCAGGTCGACTTCGAGTAAATATGCATCTTTAACAAATTATTAACTTCGACTTAATGCACATTTTTATTCACCCATAGTAAAGAGGACCAGAGGATGGATGGATGGATAGATAGATAGATAGATAGATAGATAGATAGATAGAGATAGATAGATAGATAGATAGATAGATAGATAGATAGGTAGGTAGGTAGGTAGGTAGGTAGGTAGGTAGATAGATAGATAGATAGATAGATAGATAGATAGATATAGGTAGGTAGGTAGGTAGGTAGGTAGGTAGGTAGATAGATAGATAGATAGATAGATAGATAGATAGATAGATTGATATAGGTAGATAGATAGATAGATAGATAGATAGATAGATAGATAGATAGATAGATAGATAGATTACAGGCTAGTAGGTAGGTAGGTAGGTAGGTATGTAGAAAGGTAGGTATAAATAGAAAGGTAGGTATGCATGTTGGTAGGTAGGAACGTACGTACGTACGTAGATAGGTAGGGAGGCAGGTAGGAAAATAGAAAGTAGGTAGGTAGGAAAATAGCTAGATAACTAATTTAATGAATAGATATGTAGATTCACTTCGACTTAATACGCATTTTTAACAAAAGGTCCAAAGGATAGATAGATAGATAGATAGATAGATAGATAGATAGATAGATAGATAGATACATAGATAGATAGAGAGAGAGAGACAGACAGAGGACAGACAGAAAGACAGACATACAACCAGACAGACAGATAGATAGATAAAATGATAGATAGACAGACAGACAGACAGACAGATATATGGATAGATAGATAGATAGATAGATAGATAGTTGGTAGGTAAGTAGGTAGGTAGGAAGGTAGGTAGGTAGGTAGGTAGGTAGGTAGGTAGGTAGGTATGAATGCAGGTAGGTAGGTAGGTAGTAAGATATGTAGGTAGGTAACGAGAAAGGTAAATAGAATTACTTGTATTAAATTCGACATAATGCACATATTTATTCACCCATACTAAAGAGAACCAGAGGAAAGATAGATAGATAGATAGATAGATAGATAGATAGATAGATAGAAGGTAGGTAGGTAGGTAGGTTGGTAGGTAGGTATGTAACTAGATAACTAGAAAGGTCAATAGAACAGGCAGGTCGACCTTGTCTTAATATGCATCATTAACAAATTACTTCGACTTAATGCACATTTTTATTCACCCATAGTAAAGAGGACCAGAGGATAGACAGATAAGATAAGGTAAGATAAGATAAGATAGATAGATAGATAGATAGGTAGGTAGGTAGGTAGGTAGGTAGGTAGGTAGGTAGGTAGATGGATAGGAAGGTAGGTAGGTTGGTAGGTAGGTGAGAAGGTAGGAAGGTAGGTAGGTAACTAGATAAGTAGAAAGGTAAATAGAACAGGCAGGTCGACTTCGACTTAATATGCATCTTTAACAAATTATTAACTTGGACGTAATGCACATTTTTATGCACCCATAGTTAAGAGGACCAGAGGAGAGATAGCTAGATAGATAGATAGATAGATAGTAGGTAGGTAGGTAGGTAGGTTGGTAGGTAGGTATGTAACTAGATAGCTAGAAAGGTAAATAGAACAGGCAGGTCGACGTCGACTTAATATGCATCATTAACAAATTACTTCGACTTAATGCACATTTTCAATCACCGATAGTAAAGAGGACCAGAGCATAGACAGATAAGATGAGGTAAGATAAGATAAGATAGATAGATAGATAAATAGGCGATAGGTAGGTAGGTAGGTAGGTAGGTAGATGGATATGTAGTTAGGTAGGTAGGTAGGTAGGTAGGTAGGTAACTAGGTAAGTAGAAAGGTAAATAGAACAGGCAGGTCGACTTCGACTTAATATGCATCTTTAACAAATTACTTCGACTTAATGCACATTTTTGTTCACCCATATTAAAAAGGACCAGAGAATAGGTAGATAGAAAGATAAGATAAGATGGATAAATAGTCGATAGGTAGGTAGGTAGATAGATGGGTAGGTAGGTAGATAGGAAGTTAGGTAGGTAGGTAGGTATGTAGGTAGGTAACTAGATTAGTAGAAAGGTAAATAGAACAGGCAGTTCGACTTCGACTTAATATTCATCTTTAACAAATTATTAACTTCGACTTATCCCACATTTTTATTCACCCATAGTAAAGAGGACCAGAGGATAGATAGATAGATAGATAGATAGATAGATAGATAGATAGATAGATAGATGGATAGATGGCAGGCTGGTAGGTAGGAAGGTAGGTATGTAGGTAGGTATGTAGATAGGAAGGAACGCACGTACGTAGGTAGGTAGGTAGGTAGGCAGGTAGGTAACTAGGTAGGTAGGTAGGTAGGTAGGTAGGTAGGAAAAAAGCTAGGTTACTAAAAAGATAAATAGATACGTATATACACTTCGACTTAATATGCATTTTTAGCAAAAGGTCGAAAGGATAGATAGATAGATAGATAGATAGATAGATAGATAGATAGATAGATAGATAATTAGATAGATACATAGATAGACAGATACATAGATAGAGAGTGAGAGACAGACAGACAGATAGACAGAGAGAAAAACAGACAGACAGACAGATAGACAGAGAGAAAAACAGACAGACAGATAGATAGATAGATAGAAAGATAAAAAGACAGATAGATAGATAGATAGATAGATAGATAGATAGTGGGTATGTAAGTAGGAAAGTAGGAAGGTAAGTAGATAAGTAAGTAGACTTGTAGGTAAGTAGGTAGGTAGGTAGATAGGTAGATAAGTAGTTATTTGATATTTAGGTAGGTAACGAGAAAGGAAGATAGAACAGGTAGGTCGACTTCGACTTAATATGCATTTAACAAATTATTAACTTCGACATAATGCACATATTAATCCACCCATATTAAAGAGAACCAGAGGAAAGATAGATAGATAGATAGATAGATAGATAGATAGATAGATAGATAGATAGTAGGTAGGTAGTTAGGTAGATAGATACTAGATAAGTAGAAAGGTAAATAGAACATGCAGGTCGACTTCGATTTTATATGCATCTTTAACAAATTACTTCGACTTGATACACATTTTTATTCTGCTATAGTAAAAAGGACAAGAGGATAGATAGATAGAAAGATTAGATTAGATAAGATAAGATAAGATAGATAAATAGTCGATAGGTAGGTATGTAGGTAGGAAGTTAGGTAGGTAGGTATGTAACTAGATAACTAGAAAGGTAAATAGAACAGGTAGGTCGACTTCGACTTAATATGAATCTTTAACAAATTGTTAACTTCGACTTTATGCACATTTTTAGTCACCCATAGTAAAGAGGACCAGAGGATAGGATAGATAAACAAAAAGATAGATCGATCGATCGATCGATCGATCGATAGATAGATAGATAGATGGCAGGCTGGTATGTAGGTAGGTAGGTAGGCAGGTATGTAGGTAGATTGGTAGATAGAAAGGTAGCTAGGTAGGTATGTATGTAGGTAGGTAGGTAGGTAGGCAGGTAGGAAGGAACGTACGTACGTACGTACGTAGGAAGGTAGGCAGGTAGGTAAATATGTATGTAGGTATGTAGGTAAATAGCTAGATTATTAATAAAATAAATAGATACGTATATACACTTCGACTTAATATGCATTTTAACAAAAGGTCTAAAGGATAGATAGATAGATAGATAGATAGATAGATAGATAGATAGATAGATAGATAGATAGATAGATGGCAGGCTAGTAGGTAGGTAGGTAGGTATGTAGAAAGGTATGTATAAATAGAAAGGTAGGTATGTAGGTTGGTAGGTAGGAACGTGCGTACGTACGTAGATAGGTAGGGAGGCAGGTAGGAAAATAGAAAGTAGGTAGGTAGGAAAATAGCTAGATAACTAATTTAATGAACAGATATGTAGATTCACTTCGACTTAATACGCATTTTTAACAAAAGGTCCAAAGGATAGACAGATAGATAGATAGATAGATAGATAGATAGATAGATAGATAGATAGATAAGTAGATAGATAGTTAATTAGATAGATACACAGATAGAAAGAGAGAGACAGACAGACAGTGGACAGACAGAAAGACAGACATACAGCCAGACAGACAGATAGATAGATAAAATGATAGATAGACAGACAGAGAGACAGACAGATATATAGATAGATAGATAGATAGATAGATAGATAGATAGATAGATAGATAGATAGTTGATAGGTAAGTAGTTAGGTAGGAAGATAGGTAGGTAGGTAGGTAGGTATGAATGCAGGTAGGTAGGTAGGTAGTAAGATATGTAGGTAGGTAACGAGAAAGGTAAATAGAACATGTAAGTCGACATCGACTTAATATGCATTTTTAACAAATTACTAGTATTAAGTTCGACATAATGCACATATTTATTCACCCATACTAAAGAGAACCGGAGGCAAGATAGATAGATAGATAGATAGATAGATAGATAGATAGATAGATAGATATATAGATAGATAGAAGGTAGGTAGGTAGGTAGGTTGGTAGGTAGGTATGTAACTAGATAACTAGAAAGGTCAATAGAACAGGCAGGTCGACCTTGTCTTAATATGCATCATTAACAAATTACTTCGACTTAATGCACATTTTTATTCACCCATAGTAAAGAGGACCAGAGGATAGACAGATAAGATAAAGTAAGATAAGATAAGATAGATAGATAGATAAATAGGCGATAGGTAGGTAGGTAGGTACGTAGGTAGGAAGATAGATAGGTAGGTAGGTAGGTTGGTAGGTAGGTAGGTAGGTAGGTAGGAAGGTAGTTAAGTAGAAAGGTAAATAGAACAGGCAGGTCGACTTCGACTTAATATGCATCTTTAACAAATTATTAACTTGGAAGTAATGCACATTTTTATTCACCCATAGTTAAGAGGACCAGAGGAAAGATAGATAGATAGATAGATAGTAGGTAGGTAGGTAGGTAGGTTGGTAGGTAGGTATGTAACTAGATAACTAGAAAGGTAAATAGAACAGGCAGGTCGACCTCGACTTAATATGCATCATTAACAAATTACTTCGACTTAATGCACATTTTCAATCACCCATAGTAAAGAGGACCAGAGCATAGACAGATAAGATAAGGTAAGATAAGATAAGATAGATAGATAGATATATAGGCCATAGGTAGGTAGGTAGGTAGGTAAGTAGGTAGGTAGATGGATATGTAGTTAGGTAGGTTGGTAGGTTGGTAGGTAGGTAGATAGGTAGGTAGGTAACTAGGTAAGTAGAAAGGTAAATAGAACAGGCAGGTCGACTTCGACTTAATATGCATCTTTAACAAATTACTTCGACTTAATGCACATTTTTATTCACCCATAGTAAAAAGAACCAGAGGATATCTAGATAGAAAGGGGAAGATTAGATAAGATAAGATAAGATAAGATAGATAAACGATAGGTAGGTAGGTAGGTAGGTAGGTAGGAAGTTAGGTAGGTAGGTAGGTAAGTAGGTAACTAGATAACTAGAAAGGTAAATAGAACAGGTAGGTCGACTTCGACTTAATATGAATCTTTAACAAATTATTAGTCACCCATAGTAAAGAGGACCAGAGGATAGTTAAACAGTTAGATAGATAAATAGATCGATCGATAGATAGATAAATAGATAGATAGATAGATAGATAGATAGATAGATAGATAGATAGGTATATAGATAGATAGATAGATAGATAGATAGATAGATAGATAGATAGATAGATAGATAGATAGATGGCAGGTTGGTAAGTAGGTAGGTAGGTAGGCAGGTATGTAGGTAGGTAGGTAGATTGGTAGATTGAAAGGTAGGTAGGTAGGTAGGTAGGTATATATGTAGGTAGGTAGGCAGGTAGGAAGGTACGTACGTACGTACGTAGGTAGACAGGTAGGTAAATAGGTATGTAGGTATGTAGGTAAATAGCTAGATTATTAATAAAATAAATAGATACGTATATACACTTCGACATAATATGCATTTTTAACAAAAGGTCCAAACGATAGTTAGATAGATAGATAGATAGATAGATAGATAGATAGTTAGTTAATTAGATAGATCGATATATATGTAGACAGATAGATAGAGAGAGAGAGAGAGAGAGAGAGACAGACAGACAGACAGACAGATAGACAGACAGAAAGACAGACAGACAGACAGACAGATAGATAGATAGATAGATAGATAGATAGATAGATAGATAGATAGATAGATAGATAGATAGATAGATAGATAGATAGACAGACAGACAGATAGTTAGATGGATAGATAGATAGATAGATAGTAGGTAGGTAAGTAGGAAGGTAGGAAGGTAAGTAGGTAGGTAGGTAGGTAAGTAAGTATATATGCAGGTAGGTAGGTAGGTAGTTAGATATTGAGGTAGGTAACGAGAAAGGTAAATAGAACAGATACTTAATATGCATTTTTAACAATTTATTAACTGCGACATAATGCACATATTTATTCACCCATACTAAAGAGAAACAGAGGAAAGATAGATAGATAGATAGATAGATAGATAGATAGATAGATAGATAGATAGATAGATAGATATGTAGGAAGGTTGGTGTGTAGGTAGGTAGGTAACTAGATAACTAGAAAGGTAAATAGAACAGGAAGGTCGACATCGACTTAATATGCATCTTTAACAAATAACTTCGACTTAATACACATTTTTTTAATTCACCAATAGTATAAAGGACCAGAGGATAGATAGATAGATAGATAGATAGATAGATAGATAGATAGATAGATAGATAGATAAGATAAGATAAGATAGATGGCAGGCTGGTAGGTAGGTAGATAGAAAGGTAGGTAGGTAAGTAGGTAGGAAGGTATGTATGTAAGTATGTATGTAGTTAGGTAGGTAGGTAGGAACGTACATAGGTAGGAAGGCAGGTAGGTAAATAGGTAGATTGGTAGGTTGGAACATAGCTAGATTACTAATAAAATAAATAGATACATAGATGCACTTCGTCTTAATATGTTTTTTGAACAAAAGGTCCAAGGAATAGATAGATAGATAGATAGATAGATAGATAGATAGATAGATAGATAGATACATAGAGAGAGAGAGAGAGAGAGAGAGAGAGAGAGAGAGAGAGACAGACAGACAGACAGACAGACAGACAGACAGATAGATAGATAGACAGATAGATAGAAAGATAGACAGTCAGACAGACAGACAGATAGATAGATAGATAGATAGATAGATAGATAGATAGATACATACATAGATACATAGATAGATAGATAGATAGATAGATAGTAGGTAGGTAAGTAGGAAGGTAGGAAGGTAAATAGGTAGGTAGGTAGGTAGGTAGGTAGGTAGGTAGGTAGGAAGGTAGTTAGGTAGGTAGGTAGGTAGGTAGGGAGGTAACTAGATAAGAAAGGTAAATAGAACAGGCAGGTCGACTTCGATTTGATATGCATCTTTAACAAATCACTTCGACTTAATGCACATTTTTGTTCACCCATATCAAAAATGACCAGAGAATAGGTAGATAGAGAGATAAGATAAGATAAGATAAGATAAGATAAGATAGATAAATAGTCGATAGGTAGGTAGGCAGGTTGATAGATGGGTAGGTAGGTAGATAGGAAGTTAGGTAGGTAGGTAGGTAGGTAAGTAGGTAACTAGATTAGTAAAAAGGTAAATAGAACATGCAGGTCGACTTCGACTTAATATGCATCTTTAACAAATTATTAACTTCGACTTAATGCACATTTTTATTCACCCAAAGTAAAGAGGACCAGAGGATAGACAGATAGATAGATAGATAGATAGATAGATAGATAGATAGATAGATGGCAGACTGGTAGGTAAGTATGTATGTATGTAGGTAGGTAGGTAGATAGGTAGGAACGCACGTACGTATGTAGGTAGGTAGGTAGGCAGGTAGGTAAATAGGTAGGTAGGTAGGTAGGAAAATAGCTAGGTTACTAATAAAATAAATAGATCCGTATATACACTTCGACTTAATATGCATTTTTAACAAAAGGTCCAAAGGATAGATAGATAGAACGATAGAGAGATAGATAGATAGATAGATAGATAGATAGATAGATAGATAGATAGATAGATAGAGAGAGAGAAACAGACAGACAGATAGACAGACAGAAAAACAGACAGACAGATAGATAAATAGAAAGATAGACAGACAGACAGACAGACAGACAGACAGACAGACAGATAGATGGATAGATAGATAGATAGATAAATAGATAGATAGATAGATAGATAGATAGATAGATAGATAGATAGATAGATAGGTAAGTAGGAAGATAAGTAGGTAGGTAGGTAGATAGGTAGGTAGGTAGATAGGTAGGTAGGTAGTTAGATATTTAGGTAGGTAACGAGAAAGGAAGATAGAACAGGTAGGTCGACTTCGACTTAATATGCATTTAACAAATTATTAACTTCGACATAATGCACATATTAATTCACCCATACTAAAGAGAACCAGAGGAAAGATAGATAGATAGATAGATAGATAGATAGATAGATAGATAGATAGATAGATAGGTAGGTAGGTAGGTAGGTTGGTTGGTAGGTATGTAGGTAACTAGATAAGTAGAAAGGTAAATAGAACATGCAGGTCGACTTCGGCTTAATATGCATCTTTAACAAATAACTTCGACTTAATGCACATTTTTATTCACCCATAGTAAAAAGAACCAGAGGATATCTCGATAGAAAGAGGAAGATTAGATAAGATAAGATAAGATAAGATAAGATAGATAAATAGTCGATAGGTAGGTAGGTAGGTAGGTAGGTAGGTAGGTAGGAAGTTAGGTAGGTAGGTAGGTAAGTAGGTAACTAGATAACTAGAAAGGTAAATAGAACAGGTAGGTCGACTTCGACTTAATATGAATCTTTAACAAATTATTAGTCACCCATAGTAAAGAGGACCAGAGGATAGTTAAACAGTTAGATAGATAAATAGATCGACCGATAGATAGATAAATAGATAGATAGATAGATAGATAGATAGATAGATGGCAGGTTGGTAGGTAGGTAGGTAGGTAGGCAGGTATGTAGGTAGGTAGGTAGATTGGTAGATTGAAAGGTAGGTAGGTAGGTAGGTATGTATGTAGGTAGGTAGGTAGGTAGGAAGGAACGTACGTACGTACGTAGGTAGACAGGTAGGTAAATAGGTATGTAGGTATGTAGGTAAATAGCTAGATTATTAATAAAATAAATAGATACGTATATACACTTCGACTTAATATG
>OZ022504.1:82051221-82068721 GCA_963989385.1 Ctena decussata
GTAAATAGGTAGGTAGGTAGGTAGGTAGGAAGGTATGTATGCAGGGAGGTAGGTAGTTACTAAGTTATTTAAGTATGTAACGAGAAAGGAAAATAGAACAGGTAGGTCGACTTCGACTTTATATGCATTTTTTACAAATTATTAACTTCGACATAATGCACATATTTATTCACCCATACTAAAAAGAACCAGAGGAAAGATAGATGGATGGATAAATAGATAGATAGATAGATAAATAGATAGATAAGTAGGTAGGTAGGTAGGTAGGTAGGATGGTAGTTAGGTAGGTAGGTAGGTTGGAAGGTAGGTATGTAGGTAACTAGATAACTAGAAAGGTAAATAGAACAGGCAAGTCGATTTCGACTTAATAAGCATCTTTAACATTACTTCGACTTAATGCACATTTTTATTCACCCATTGTAAAAAGGACCAGAGAATAGATAGATAGAAAGGTAAGATAAGATAAGATAGATAAATAGTCGATAGGTAGGTAGGTAGGTAGGTAGGAAGTTAGGTAGGTAGGTAGGTAACTAGATAACTAGAAAGGTAAATAGAACAGGAAGGTCGACTTCGACTTAATATGAATCTTTATCAAATTATTAACTTCGACTTAATGCACATTTTTAGTCACCCATAGAAAAGAGAACCAGAGGATAGTTAAACAGATAGACAGATAGATCGATCGATCGATAGATAAATAGATAGATAGATAGATAGATAGATAGATAGATAGATAGATAGATGGATAGATGGCAGGTTGGTAGGTAGATAGGTAGGTAGGCAGGTATGTAGGTAGGTAGGTAGATTGATAGATAGAAAGGTAGGTAGGTAGGTATGTAGGTAGGTAGGAAGGAACGTACGTACGTACGTAGGTAGGTAGACAGGTAGGTAAATAGGTATGTAGGTATGTAGGTAAATAGCTAGATTATTAATAAAATAAATAGATACGTATATACACTTCGACTTAATATGCATTTTTAACAAAAGGTCCAAACGATAGAAAGATAGATAGATAGATAGATAGATAGATAGATAGATAGATAGATACATAGATAGATAGATAGATAGATAATTGGATAGATAGATATACAGGTAGATAGATAGATAGATGGAGAGAGACAGACAGACAGACAGACAGACAGATAGACAGACAGAAAGACAGACAGACAGACAGACAGACAGATAGATAGATAGATAGATAGATAGATAGATAGATAGATAGATAGATAGACGGATAGATAGACAGACAGACAGACAGATAGTTAGATAGATAGATAGATAGATAGATAGATAGATAGATAGATAGATAGATAGATAGATAGATAGATGGTAAGTAGGAAGGTAGGAAGGTAAGTAGGTAGGTAAGTAGGTAAGAAGGTATGTATGCAGGTAGGTAGTTAGGTAGTTAGATATTGAGGTAGGTAACGAGAAAGGTAAATCAAACAGATCCTTAATATGCATTTTTAACAATTTATTAACTGCGACATAATGCACATATTTATTCACCCATACTAAAGAGAAACAGGGGAAAGATAGATAGATAGATAGATAGATATATAGATAGATAGATAGTAGGTAGGTATGTAGGTAGGTTGGTAGGTAGGTAGGTAGGTAACTAGATAACTAGAAAGGTAAATAGAACAGGAAGGTCGACATCGACTTAATATGCATCTTTAACAAATAACTTCGACTTAATACACATTTTTATTCACCAATAGTAAAAAGGACCAGAGGATAGATAGATAGATAGATAGGTAGATAGATAGATAGATAGATAGATAGATAGATAGATAGATAGATAGATAGATAGATAAGATAAGATACGATAGATAGATAGTCGATATGTAGAGATAGATAGATAGATAGATAGATAGATAGATAGATAGATAGATAGTAGGCAGGTTTGTAGGTTGGTTGGTAGGTAGGTAACTATATAACTATAAAGGTAAATAGAACAGGAAGGTCGACATCGACTTAATATGCATCTTTAACAAATAACTTCGACTTAATACACATTTTTATTCACCAATAGTAAAAAGGACCAGAGGATAGATAGATAGATAGATAGATAGATAGATAGATAGATAGATAGATAAGATACGATAGATAGATAGTCGATAGGTAGGTTGGTAGGTAGGTAGGTAGGTAGATAGATAGATAGATAGATAGATAGATAGATAGATAGATAGATAGATAGATAAGATACGATAGATAGATAGTCGATAGGTAGGTTTGTAGGTAGGTAGGTAGGTAGATAGATAGATAGATAGATAGATAGATAGATAGATAGATAGATAGATAGATAGATAGATGGCAGGCTGGTAGGTAGGTAGGTAGGTAGATAGAAAGGTAGGTAGGTAAGTAGGTAGGTAGGTAGGTATGTATGTAAGTATGTATGTATGTAGGTAGGTAGGTAGGAACGTACGTACGTAGGTAGGTAGGTAGGCAGGTAGGTAAATAGTTAGATAGGTAGGTTGGAAGATACATGTACCAAGATTACTAATAAATAAATAGATACGTAGATACACTTCGTCTTAATATGCTTTTTGAACAAAAGGTCAAAAGAATAGATAGATAGATAAGTAGATAGATAGTTAATTAGATAGACAGATACATAGATAGAGAGAGAGAGAGAGAGGAGAGAGAGAGAGAATCAGAGAGAGAGAGAGAGACAGACAGACAGACAGACAGACAGATAGACAGACAGATAGATAGAAAGATAGACAGTCAGATAGATAGATAGATAGATAGATAGATAGATAGATAGATAGATAGATAGATAGTAGGTAGGTAGGTAGGAAGGTAAACAAGTAGGTAGGTAGGTAGGTAGGAAGGTATGTATGCAGGGAGGTAGGTAAATAGTTAGTTATTTAAGTATGTAACGAGAAAGGAAAATAGAACAGGTAGGTCGACTTCGACTTCGACTTTATATGCATTTTTTACAAATTATTAACTTCGACATAATGCACATATTTATTCACCCATACTTAAAAGAACCAGAGGAAAGAAAGATAGATGGATAAATAGATAAATAGATAGATAGATATATAGATAGGTAGGTAGGTAGGTAGGTAGGTAGGTAGGATGGTAGTTAGGTAGGTACATTGGAAAGTAGGTAGGTAGGTAACTAGATAACTAGAAAAGTAAATAGAACAGGCATGTCGATTTCGACTTAATAAGCATCTTTAACATATTACTTCGACTTAATGCACATTTTTATTCACACATAGTAAAAAGGACCAGAGAATAGATGGATTGAAAGGTAAGATAAGATAAGATAAGTTAAGATAAGATCAGATAAAATAAATAGTCGATAGGTAGGTTGGTAGGTAGGTAGGTAGGCAGGTGGAGAGAGAGAGATAGGTAGGAAGCTTGGTAGGTAGGTAGGCCGGTAGGTAACTAGATAAATAGAAAGGTAAATAGAACAGGCAGGTCGACTTCGACTTAATATGCACCTTTAACAAACTATTAACTTCGATAGATAGATAGATAGATAATTAGATAGATAGATACATAGATAGAGAGAGAGAGAGTGAGAGATACAGGCACATAGACAGATAGATAGATAGAAAAACAGATAGATAGATAGAAAGATAGACAGACAGACAGATAGATAGATAGATAGATAGATAGATAGATAGATAGATAGATAGTAGGTAGGTAATTAGGAAGGTAGGAAGGGAAATAGGTAGGTAGGTAGGTAGGTAGGAAGGTATGTATGCAAGTAGGTAGGTAGGTAGATAGGCAGGTAGGTAGTTAGAGAGTTAGTTATTTAAGTAGGTAACGAGAAAAGAAAATAGAGCAGGTAGGTCGACTTCACTTTATATGCATTATTTACAAATTATTAACTGCGACATATTGCACATATTTATTCACCCATACAAAAAAAGAACCAGTGGAAAGATAGATAGATAGATGGATAAATAGATAGATAGATAGAAAGTTGGTAGGTAGGTAGGATGGTAGGTAGGTAGGTAGGTTGGTAGGTAGGTAACTAGATAACTAGAAAGGTTAATAGAACAGGCAGGTCGACTTCGACTTAATATGCATCTTTAACAAATTAAATTCGACTTAATGCAGATATTTATTCACCCATAGTAAAGAGGACCAGAGGATAGATAGATAGAAAGATAAGATAAGATAAGTTAGATAAGATAAGATAAGATAAGACAAGATAGATAGATAAATAGTCGATAGGTAGGTAGGTAGGTAGGTAGGTAGGGAGGTAGGTAGATAGTGAGGTGGGTAGGTAGGTAAGTGGGTAGGTAGGTAGGTGGGTAACTAGATAAGTAGAAAGGTAAATAGAACAGGCTGGTCGACCCTGACTTTATATGCATCTTAAACAAATTAACTTCGACTTAATGCACATTTTTATTCACCCATAGTAAAGAGGACCAGAGGATAGATAGATAGATAGATAGATAGATAGATAGATAGATAGATAGATAGATAGATAGATAGATAGATAGATAGATAGATGGTAGGTAGGTAGGTAGGAACGTACGTACGTAGGTGGGTAGGTAGGCAGGTAGGTAAAAAGGTAGGTAGGTAGGAAAATAGCTAGATTACTGATAAAATAAATAGATACGTAGATTCACCTCGACTTAATATGTATTTTTAACAAAAGGTCCAAATGATAGATAGATAGATAGATAGATAGATAGATAGATAGATAGATAGATAAGAAGATAGAAAGTAAATTAGATAGATAGATACATAGATAGAGAGAGAGAGAGAGACAGACAGAGAGAGAGAGAGAGACAGACAGACAGACAGATAGACAGACAGATAGATAGATAGACAGATAGATAGATAGAAGGATAGACAGCAAGACAGACAGATAGATAGATAGATAGACAGATGGATGGTTAGATATATAGATAGATAGATAGATAGATAGATAGATAGATAGATAGATAGATAGTAGGTAGGTAAGTAGGAAGGTTGGAAGGTAAATAGGTAGGTAGGTAGGTAGGAAGGTATGTATGCAGGTAGGTAGGTAGGTAGTTATTTATTTAAGTAGGTAACTAGAAAGGAAAATAGAACAGGTAGGTCGACTTTGACTTTATATGCATTTTTACAAATTATTAACTTCGACATAATGCACATATTTATTCACCCATACTAAAAAGAACCAGAGGAAAGATAGATAGATGGATAGATTGATAGATAGATAGATAGATAGATAGATAGATAGATAGTTGGTAGGTAGGTAGGTAGGTAGGTAGCTAAGTAGGTAGGTCGGTAGGTAGGTAGGTAGGTAACTTGATAACTAGAAATGTAATTAGAACAGGCAGGTCGACTTCGACATAATAAGCATCTTTAACATATTACATATACTTCGAAGTTATGCACATTTTTATTCACCCATAGTAAAAAGGACCAGAGGATATATAGATAGAAAGATAAGTTAAGATAAGATAAGATAAGATCAGATAAGATAAATAGTCGATAGGTAGGTAGGTAGGTAGATAGAGACAGAGGTAATTAGGAAGGTAGGTAGGTTGGTAGGTAGGTAGGTAGGTAACTAGATAAGTAGAAAGGTTAATAGAACAGGCAGGTCGACTTCGATTTATATGCATCTTTAACAAACTATTAACTTCGACTTAATGGACATTTTTATTAACCCATAGCAAAGAGGACCAGAGGATAGATAGATAGATAGATAGATTGATAGATAGATAGATAGATGTATAGATAGATAGATAGATAGATAGATAGATAGATAGATAGATAGATAGATACTGTAAAACACCTATATTTGGCGGTCAATTTATTTTGGCGATATTGGCGGAAAAGAAGAAAACCGCCAAATTAAAATGCCGCCAATATAAGCTCATGATACCGAAAGAAGAAAAAATATTATTGAGCACATGATGCTATTTCCTCTACCAAAATATCAAAGCTAATACACATCACATATATATGCGCAAAAGAAGATGCTTCCCAAACAACAAGAGGGAGGAAACGGAGTATGAAAACGTTCTCACCATACTAATTAGTATTTCAATTAAGTTGATTAAATCAGAAGGAACACAAAATCAGTTTACTTTAAACAATTAAATACCCAAACTGTAACATGACTATAATAATAATTGCTTTTGTTTTAACCAACATGACAATATAGGGCTCAAATAAAGAGCAAAATACGACGTCAGAAGAAATATTTTGTTCTTGAGAATCATAAAACCGCCAAAATAAAAATCCGCCAAAAGGTCCATATTCAAAAACCGCCAAATTTTGCTGCCGCCAAATATAAGTGTTTTACAGTAGACAGATAGATAGATAGATAGATAGATAGATGGCAGGCTGGTAGGTAGGTAGGTAGGTATGTAGGTAGGTAGGTAGGTAGGTAGAAAGAAAGGTACGTACGTAGGTAGGCAGGTAGGTAAATAGGTAGGTAGATAGGTAGGAATAAATCTAGATTACAAATAAGATTAATAGATACGTAGATTCACTTCGACTTAATATGCATTTTTAACAAAAAGGTCCAATGAATAGATAGATAGATAGATAGATAGATAGATAGATAGATAGATAGATAGATAGATAGAGAGATACATAGATAGATAGATAGATAGAGAGAAAGACAGACAGACAGACACACAAAGAGACAGACAGATAAATAGATAGAAAGAAAGATAGACACAGAGATAGATAGATAGATAGATAGATAAATAGACAGATAGATAGATAGATAGATAGATAGATAGATAGATAGATAGATAGATAGATAGATAGGTAAGTAGGAAGGTAGGAAGGTAAGTAGGTAGGTAGGTAGGTAGGTAGGTATGCAGGTGGGTAGGTAGGTTGGTAGTTAGATATGTAGGTAGGTAACGAGAAAGGTAAATAGAACAGGTAGGTCGACTTCGACTTAAGATGCATTTTAAACAAATTATTAACTTCGACATAATGCACATATTTATTCACCCATACTAAAGAGAACCACAGGATAGATAGATAGATAGATAGATAGATAGATAGATAGATAGATAGATAGATAAGTTGGTAGATAGGTAGGTAGGTAACTAGATAATTAGAAAGGTAAATAGAACAGGCAGGTCGACTTCGACTTAATATGCACCTTTAACAATGTATTAGCTTCTACTTAATCCACATTTATATTACCCATAGTAAAGAGGACAAGAGGAAAGATAGATAGATAGATAAATAGATAGATAAATAGATAGATGGATAGATGGCAGGCTGGTAGGTAGGTAGGTAGGTAGATAGGTAGGTAGGTAACTAGATAAGTAGAAAGATAAATAAAGCAGGCAGGTCGACTTCGAGTAAATATGCATCTTTAACAAATTATTAACTTCGACTTAATGCACATTTTTATTCACCCATAGTAAAGAGGACCAGAGGATGGATGGATGGATAGATAGATAGATAGATAGATAGATAGATAGATAGATAGATAGATAGATAGATAGATAGATAGATAGATAGGTAGGTAGGTAGGTAGATAGATAGATAGATAGATAGATAGATAGATAGATAGATAGATAGATAGATAGATATAGGTAGATAGATAGATAGATAGATAGATAGATAGATAGATAGATTACAGGCTAGTAGGTAGGTAGGTAGGTAGGTATGTAGAAAGGTAGGTATAAATAGAAAGGTAGGTATGCATGTTGGTAGGTAGGAACGTACGTACGTACGTAGATAGGTAGGGAGGCAGGTAGGAAAATAGAAAGTAGGTAGGTAGGAAAATAGCTAGATAACTAATTTAATGAATAGATATGTAGATTCACTTCGACTTAATACGCATTTTTAACAAAAGGTCCAAAGGATAGATAGATAGATAGATAGATAGATAGATAGATAGATACATAGATAGATAGAGAGAGACAGACAGACAGAGGACAGACAGAAAGACAGACATACAACCAGACAGACAGATAGATAGATAAAATGATAGATAGACAGACAGAGAGACAGACAGATATATGGATAGATAGATAGATAGTTGGTAGGTAAGTAGGTAGGTAGGAAGGTAGGTAGGTAGGTAGGTAGGTAGGTAGGTAGGTATGAATGCAGGTAGGTAGGTAGGTAGTAAGATATGTAGGTAGGTAACGAGAAAGGTAAATAGAATTACTTGTATTAAATTCGACATAATGCACATATTTATTCACCCATACTAAAGACAACCAGAGGAAAGATAGATAGATAGATAGATAGATAGATATATAGATAGATAGATAGATAGATAGATAGACAGATAGATAGATAGATAGATAGATAGAAGGTAGGTAGGTAGGTAGGTTGGTAGGTAGGTATGTAACTAGATAACTAGAAAGGTCAATAGAACAGGCAGGTCGACCTTGTCTTAATATGCATCATTAACAAATTACTTCGACTTAATGCACATTTTTATTCACCCATAGTAAAGAGGACCAGAGGATAGACAGATAAGATAAGGTAAGATAAGATAAGATAGATAGATAGATAAATAGGCGATAGGTAGGTAGGTAGGTAGGTAGGTAGGTAGGTAGATGGATAGGAAGGTAGGTAGGTTGGTAGGAAGGTAGGAAGGTAGGAAGGTAGGTAGGTAACTAGATAAGTAGAAAGGTAAATAGAACAGGCAGGTCGACTTCGACTTAATATGCATCTTTAACAAATTATTAACTTGGACGTAATGCACATTTTTATTCACCCATAGTTAAGAGGACCAGAGGAGAGATAGCTAGATAGATAGATAGATAGATAGTAGGTAGGTAGGTAGGTAGGTTGGTAGGTAGGTATGTAACTAGATAGCTAGAAAGGTAAATAGAACAGGCAGGTCGACCTCGACTTAATATGCATCATTAACAAATTACTTCGACTTAATGCACATTTTCAATCACCGATAGTAAAGAGGACCAGAGCATAGACAGATAAGATGAGGTAAGATAAGATAAGATAGATAGATAGATAAATAGGCGATAGGTAGGTAGGTAGGTAGGTAGGTAGATGGATATGTAGTTAGGTAGGTAGGTAGGTAGGTAGGTAGGTAACTAGGTAAGTAGAAAGGTAAATAGAACAGGCAGGTCGACTTCGACTTAATATGCATCATTAACAAATTACTTCGACTTAATGCACATTTTTGTTCACCCATATTAAAAAGGACCAGAGAATAGGTAGATAGAAAGATAGATAGATAGACAGATAGATAGATAGATAGATAGATAGAAGGTAGGTAGGTAGGTAGGTTGGTAGGTAGGTATGTAACTAGATAACTAGAAAGGTCAATAGAACAGGCAGGTCGACCTTGTCTTAATATGCATCATTAACAAATTACTTCGACTTAATGCACATTTTTGTTCACCCATATTAAAAAGGACCAGAGAATAGGTAGATAGAAAGATAAGATAAGATGGATAAATAGTCGATAGGTAGGTAGGTAGATAGATGGGTAGGTAGGTAGATAGGAAGTTAGGTAGGTAGGTAGGTATGTAGGTAGGTAACTAGATTAGTAGAAAGGTAAATAGAACAGGCAGTTCGACTTCGACTTAATATTCATCTTTAACAAATTATTAACTTCGACTTATCCCACATTTTTATTCACCCATAGTAAAGAGGACCAGAGGATAGATAGATAGATAGATAGATAGATAGATAGATGGATAGATGGCAGGCTGGTAGGTAGGAAGGTAGGTATGTAGGTAGGTATGTAGATAGGAAGGAACGCACGTACGTAGGTAGGTAGGCAGGTAGGTAACTAGGTAGGTAGGTAGGTAGGTAGGTAGGAAAAAAGCTAGGTTACTAAAAAGATAAATAGATACGTATATACACTTCGACTTAATATGCATTTTTAGGAAAAGGTCGAAAGGATAGATAGATAGATAGATAGATAGATAGATAGATAGATAGATAGATAGATAGATAGATAGATAATTAGATAGATACATAGATAGATAGATACATAGATAGAGAGTGAGAGACAGACAGACAGATAGACAGAGAGAAAAACAGACAGACAGACAGATAGACAGAGAGAAAAACAGACAGACAGATAGATAGATAGATAGAAAGATAAAAAGACAGATAGATAGATAGATAGATAGATAGATAGTAGGTATGTAAGTAGGAAAGTAGGAAGGTAAGTAGATAGGTAAGTAGACTTGTAGGTAAGTAGGTAGGTAGGTAGATAGGTAGGTAAGTAGTTATTTGATATTTAGGTAGGTAACGAGAAAGGAAGATAGAACAGGTAGGTCGACTTCGACTTAATATGCATTTAACAAATTATTAACTTCGACATAATGCACATATTAATCCACCCATATTAAAGAGAACCAGAGGAAAGAAAGATAGATAGATAGATAGATAGATAGATAGATAGATAGATAGATAGATAGTAGGTAGGTAGTTAGGTAGATAGATACTAGATAAGTAGAAAGGTAAATAGAACATGCAGGTCGACTTCGATTTTATATGCATCTTTAACAAATTACTTCGACTTGATACACATTTTTATTCTGCTATAGTAAAAAGGACAAGAGGATAGATAGATAGAAAGATTAGATTAGATAAGATAAGATAAGATAGATAAATAGTCGATAGGTAGGTAGGTAGGTAGGAAGTTAGGTAGGTAGGTATGTAACTAGATAACTAGAAAGGTAAATAGAACAGGTAGGTCGACTTCGACTTAATATGAATCTTTAACAAATTGTTAACTTCGACTTTATGCACATTTTTAGTCACCCATAGTAAAGAGGACCAGAGGATAGGATAGATAAACAAAAAGATAGATCGATCGATCGATCGATCGATAGATAGATAGATAGATAGATGGCAGGCTGGTATGTAGGTAGGTAGGTAGGCAGGTATGTAGGTAGATTGGTAGATAGAAAGGTAGCTAGGTAGGTATGTATGTAGGTAGGTAGGCAGGTAGGAAGGAACGTACGTACGTACGTACGTAGGAAGGTAGGCAGGTAGATAAATGTGTATGTAGGTATGTAGGTAAATAGCTAGATTATTAATAAAATAAATAGATACGTATATACACTTCGACTTAATATGCATTTTAACAAAAGGTCCAAAGGATAGATAGATAGATAGATAGATAGATAGATAGATAGATAGATAGATAGATAGATGGCAGGCTAGTAGGTAGGTAGGTAGGTATGTAGAAAGGTATGTATAAATAGAAAGGTAGGTATGTAGGTTGGTAGGTAGGAACGTGCGTACGTACGTAGATAGGTAGGGAGGCAGGTAGGAAAATAGAAAGTAGGTAGGTAGGAAAATAGCTAGATAACTAATTTAATGAATAGATATGTAGATTCACTTCGATTTAATTTGCATTTTTAACAAAAGGTCCAAAGGATAGACAGATAGATAGATAGATAGATAGATAGATAGATAGATAGATAGATAGATAGATAGATAGATAAGTAGATAGATAGTTAATTAGATAGATACACAGATAGAAAGAGAGAGACAGACAGACAGTGGACAGACAGAAAGACAGACATACAGCCAGACAGACAGATAGATAGATAAAATGATAGATAGACAGACAGAGAGACAGACAGATATATAGATAGATAGATAGATAGATAGATAGATAGATAGTTGATAGGTAAGTAGTTAGGTAGGAAGATAGGTAGGTAGGTAGGTAGGTATGAATGCAGGTAGGTAGGTAGGTAGTAAGATATGTAGGTAGGTAACGAGAAAGGTAAATAGAACATGTAAGTCGACATCGACTTAATATGCATTTTTAACAAATTATTAGTATTAAGTTCGACATAATGCACATATTTATTCACCCATACTAAAGAGAACCGGAGGAAAGATAGATAGATAGATAGATAGATAGATAGATAGATAGATAGATAGATCGATAGATATATAGATAGATAGAAGGTAGGTAGGTAGGTAGGTTGGTAGGTAGGTATGTAACTAGATAACTAGAAAGGTCAATAGAACAGGCAGGTCGACCTTGTCTTAATATGCATCATTAACAAATTACTTCGACTTAATGCACATTTTTATTCACCCATAGTAAAGAGGACCAGAGGATAGACAGATAAGATAAAGTAAGATAAGATAAGATAGATAGATAGATAAATAGGCGATAGGTAGGTAGGTAGGTAGGTAGGTAGGAAGATAGATAGGAAGGTAGGTAGGTTGGTAGGTAGGTAGGTAGGTAGGTAGGAAGGTAGTTAAGTAGAAAGGTAAATAGAACAGGCAGGTCGACTTCGACTTAATATGCATCTTTAACAAATTATTAACTTGGAAGTAATGCACATTTTTATTCACCCATAGTTAAGAGGACCAGAGGAAAGATAGATAGATAGATAGATAGTAGGTAGGTAGGTAGGTAGGTTGGTAGGTAGGTATGTAACTAGATAACTAGAAAGGTAAATAGAACAGGCAGGTCGACCTCGACTTAATATGCATCATTAACAAATTACTTCGACTTAATGCACATTTTCAATCACCCATAGTAAAGAGGACCAGAGCATAGACAGATAAGATAAGGTAAGATAAGATAAGATAGATAGATAGATATATAGGCCATAGGTAGGTAGGTAGGTAGGTAAGTAGGTAGGTAGATGGATATGTAGTTAGGTAGGTTGGTAGGTTGGTAGGTAGGTAGATAGGTAGGTAGGTAACTAGGTAAGTAGAAAGGTAAATAGAACAGGCAGGTCGACTTCGACTTAATATGCATCTTTAACAAATTACTTCGACTTAATGCACATTTTTGTTCACCCATATTAAAAAGGACCAGAGAATAGGTAGATAGAAAGATAAGATAAGATAGATAAATAGTCGATAGGTAGGTAGGTAGATAGATGGGTAGGTAGGTAGATAGGAAGTTAGGTAGGTAGGTAGGTATATAGGTAGGTAACTAGATTAGTAGAAAGGTAAATAGAACAGGCAGGTCGACTTCGACTTAATATTCATCTTTTAAAAAATTATTAACTTCGACTTAATGCACATTTTTATTCACCCATAGTAAAGAGGACCAGAGGATCTATAGATAGATAGATAGATAGATGGATAGATGGCAGGCTGGTAGGTAGGTAGGTAGGTACGTAGGTAGGTAGATAGATAGGAAGGAACGCACGTAGGTAGGTAGGTAGGTAGGTAGGTAGGTAGGTAGGCAGGTAGGTAAATAGGTAGGTAGGTAGGTAGGTATGAAAAAAAGCTAGGTTACTAATAAGATAAAAAGATACGTATATACACTTCGACTTAATATGCATTTTAACAAAAGGTCGAAAGGATAGATAGATAGATAGATAGATAGATAGATAGATACATAGATACATAGATAGATACATAGATACAGAGAGAGAGACAGACAGACAAATAGACCGAGGAGAAAACAGACAGACAGATAGATAGATAGAAAGATAAAAAGACAGACAGATAGACAGATAGATAGATAGATAGATAGATAGATAGAAAGATAGATAGATAGATAGTAGGTATGTAAGTAGGAAGGTAGAAAGGTAAGTAGGTAGGTAAGTAGATACGTAGGTAAGTAGGTAGGTAGGTAGATAGGTAGTTATTAGATATTTAGGTAGGTAACGAGAAAGGAAGATAGAACAGGTAGGTCGACTTCGACTTAATATGCATTTAACAAATTATTAACTTCGACATAATGGACATATTAATGCACCCATATTAAAGAGAACCAGAAGAAAGATAGAAAGATAGATAGATAGATAGATAGATAGATAGATAGATAGATAGATAGATAGTAGGTAGGTAGGTAGGTAGATAGATACTAGATAAGTAGAAAGGTAAATTGAACATGCAGGTCGACTTCGATTTAATATGCATCTTTAACAAATTACTTCGACTTAATACATATTTTTATTCTGCCATAGTAAAAAGGACCAGAGGATAGATAGATAGAAAGATAAGATTAGATAAGATAGATAAATAGTCCAAAGGTAGGTAGGTAGGTAGGTACGTAGGAAGTTAGGTAGGTAGGTATGTAACTAGATAACTAGAAAGTTAAATAGAACAGGTAGGTCGACTTCGACTTAATATGGTTCTATAACAAATTGTTAACTTCGACTTAATGCACATTTTTAGTCACCCATAGTAAAGAGGACCAGAGGATAGATAAACAAATAGATAGATAGATAGATAGATAGATAGATAGATAGATAGATGGCAGGCTGGTATGAAGGTAGGTAGGTAGGCAGGTATGTAGGTAGGTAGGTAGATTGGTAGATAGAAAGGTAGGTAGGTAGGTAGGTAGGTAGGTATATAGGTAGGTAGGCAGGTAGGAAGGAACGTACGTACGTAGGAAGGTAGGTAAATATGTATGTAGGTAAATAGCTAGATTATTAATAAAATAGACACGTATATACACTTCGACTTAATATGCATTTTAACAAAAGGTCCAAAGGATAGATAGATAGATAGATAGATAGATAGATAGATAGATAGATAGATAGATAGATAGATAGTTAATTAGATAGATAGATACATAGGTAGATAGATAGATAGATAGAGAGAGAGAAAGACAGACAGACATATAGACAAACAGAAAGACAGACTTACAGACAGATAGATAGATAGATAGACAGATAGACAGACAGACAGATATATAGATAGATAGATAGATATAAAAAATCAAACTAACGAGATGGAACGTCTGTAAATAATTTAATTTTCCCTATGCATTTCACTGTATAAGATCATCAGGGGAATAATGGCGTTGTATACATAGTAACGGCGTTATACCGTTACGTTATTGTGCACATATATTTATGACGTCATTTGAAATTGTTCAGTAATGGATTAAAAGTGTTTATGAAATGTTTTTCCATGTTTAACCTAGCTGAAACGTTTTCCGTAAACAATTTGTAAAACGGGAATATTTTAAATTTTGGTTCAGTTTTGCAACAGTCGTCTAAATGTTTGCTTACTGGTATTTGTCTTACCGAGGGGTCTCTAATCTGTTGCTTGTGTACTGTTACTCTATTTCTTAGTTTGTCACCAGTTTGGCCTATATAGTATTCGCCGCATCCATTGCACGAAAGAGCATATATTACATTTGAAACTGTACATGACATTGACGTCTTCACTGTAAATATTTTACCTTTAAAATTGAATTGGTTGCCTTCTATCAAATATGGGCATAAACCACATTTAGCTGATTTGCACTTTTTGACTTCTGCCTTCCTGGTGTTAAAGTTAGATCTAATTAAAAGACCTTTTAGGGTTTTTGGTTGTCTTTTACTTTTTATAATTCTAGTATTTTTTAAAATTTCACTCATGGTATTGTCTTCCTGTAAAATCGTTAGATTGTTTTTTAATATACCAAACATTTCTTTGTTTTGAGGATTGCAAGTGGATACATAAGGTAGAATATTACTTCTTTCTTTCGTTTTGGGGGTTAAGCATTCTTTTCTGGACATTGACATAGCTTTTTCTATTCCTTTGTTAATTATAGTTTTAGGGTAGTTTCTGTGGCGCAATGCTGTTCTTAGGTCTGACATTCGTTTTTGTGTCAAAGTATCATCGGACACTATTGTTCTGATGCGTTTTGCTAAATTAAATGGAACATTTACTTTGGTATGCTTTGGATGACATGAAAAGAAATTTAAGTATTGTTTTGAGTCTGTCTTTTTATAAAATATATCTGTTTTAATATTGTATTTATCTTTTATTACCAGTACATCTAAAAATGGCAACTGCTTTTCATTTATTTCCATTGTGAACCTTATGTCTGGGTGTAGTTGATTCAGATGTACATGAAAAGATTTTAATAAGTGTAGATCTTTCTGCCAAAAGATGAAACAATCATCTAAAAATCTTTTCCAGTTTTCTTTCACAAAACTGGAAATTTCTATACCATAACTCTCCTGCAGTTTAGTATATAGTTTTTGCTCCAGAAATCCGAGGACTAGAGTCGCATATGTTGGTGCAAACTTTGTACCCATTGCTGTGCCTTTAATTTGTTTATAGTAAACATCATTGAATATAAAATTGTTATTCTCAAGAATAGTCCTGGAACCTTCTAATATGAATTCTTTTGTGAAGCGATCGTTTATTAGATCTGGGTATTTTGATAGCCAGTAATTTAAAGCATCAAAGCCAAGATTATGTGGAATGTTTGAATATAAACTAATGACATCAAAAGACACAAGCAATGTTTCGTCAACCACAGTTGTGGGAACATGTCTTAAAAAGTCCATATCGTCCTGAATATAACTGTCCACATGTTTTACAAAAGGTTTCAGTAGTATGTCTAGTATGTTGCTTAATCTATGTGTTTCCGATATGGGACCGGCTACGATTGGTCTGAATTCCAAATCCTCTGGATCGTTAATTTCAATATAATCTGAATTTGTTTTAGAACAGGCGTGTTGTATAAGTTTACTTTTATGGATTTTTGGAAGTCCGTAAAATGTGCTTGTTTTAAAATCGAAATTTATTAAATAGTCTTTTTCTTTTGTGGAAATATCTTTAGATAATTTGAATAATTCTTTTATTTTTGAAAATGATTCTTTGGAGCATTGTTCATTTATTTGTGTATAGTAGGTTTCATCTTTTAGCATATTCTGTACTTTCGTTTTATAAAACTCAATGTTCATAATTATTATTCCGCCACCTTTATCAGCTTCTTTTATTATTATATTCGGATCATTTGCTAATGATTCTATTGCCTTTCTTTCTTCCGAGCTTATGTTATGTTTTAATGAATTATTTTCTTGCAATCCTGAAAGTGTCGAAGTAATTGTTTTGGTTGTATCAATATATTTTTCGAGTGTCTCATTTCTTCCTCTAGGAGGCATAAAATAACTTTTATTCTTTACAAGAGAATCATCATCGTTTGTGTTGTCATTATAGAAATATTCTTTTAGTCTAAGTTTTCTATAAAATTCGTCAATGTCAGTATTTAAATCAGTTGTATTACTTTTAATTGGAGTTGGTGTAAATTTTAGACCCCTCAGTAAGATACTTATTTCTGGTTTTGTTAATTTTCGTTTTGACAAATTAAATATTTTTATACAATTTTGAAAGTTTGAATTTTCAGCTAGGTTACCTGAATCTACGTCGGAAATGAGTGAAATTTTAAAAAATACAAGAATTATAAAAAGTAAAAGACAACCAAAAAACCTTAAAGGTCTTTTAATTATATCTAACTTTAACACCAGGAAGGCAGAAGTCAAAAAGTGCAAATCAGCTAAATGTGGTTTATGCCCATATTTGATAGAAGGCAACCAATTCAATTTTAAAGGTAAAATATTTACAGTGAAGACGTCAATGTCATGTACAGTTTCAAATGTAATATATGCTTTTTCGTGCAATGGATGCGGCGAATACTATATAGGCCAAACTGGTGACAAACTAAGAAATAGGGTAACAGTACACAAGCAACAGATTAGAGACCCCTCGGTAAGACAAATACCAGTAAGCAAACATTTAGACGACTGTTGCAAAACTGAACCAAAATTTAAAATATTCCCGTTTTACAAATTGTTTACGGAAAACGTTTCAGCTAGGTTAAACATGGAAAAACATTTCATAAACACTTTTAATCCAT
>OZ022504.1:82073721-82091221 GCA_963989385.1 Ctena decussata
TTGGTAGGTAGGAACGTACGTACGTACGTAGATAGGTAGGGAGGCAGGTAGGAAAATAGAAAGTAGGTAGGTAGGAAAATAGCTAGATAACTAATTTAATGAATAGATATGTAGATTCACTTCGACTTAATATGCATTTTTAACAAAAGGTCCAAAGGATAGATAGATAGATAGATAGATAGAGAGAGACAGACAGACAGAGGACAGACAGAAAGACAGACATACAACCAGACAGATAGATAGATAAAATGATAGATAGACAGACAGAGAGACAGACAGATATATGGATAGATAGATAGATAGATAGATAGATAGTTGGTAGGTGAGTAGGTAGGTAGGAAGGTAGGTAGGTAGGTAGGTAGGTAGGTAGGTATGAATGCAGGTAGGTAGGTAGGTAGTAAGATATGTAGGTAGGTAACGAGAAAGGTAAATAGAATTACTTGTATTAAATTCGACATAATGCACATATTTATTTACCCATACTAAAGAGAACCAGAGGATAGATAGATAGATAGATAGATAGATAGATAGATAGATAGATAGATAGATAGATAGATAGATAGATAGAAGGTAGGTAGGTAGGTAGGTTGGTAGGTAGGTATGTAACTAGATAACTAGAAAGGTCAATAGAACAGGCAGGTCGACCTTGTCTTAATATGCATCATTAACAAATTACTTCGACCTAATGCACATTTTTATTCACCCATAGTAAAGAGGACCAGAGGATAGACAGATAAGATAAGGTAAGATAAGATAAGATAGATAGATAGATAAATAGGCGATAGGTAGGTAGGTAGGTAGGTAGGTAGATAGATAGGAAGGTAGGTAGGTTGGTAGGTAAGTAGGAAGGTAGGAAGGTAGGTAGGTAACTAGATAAGTAGAAAGGTAAATAGAACAGGCAGGTATACTTCGACTTAATATGCATCATTAACAAATTATTAACTTGGACGTAATGCACATTTTTATTCACCCATAGTTAAGAGGACCAGAGGAGAGATAGATAGATAGATAGATAGATAGATAGATAGATAGATAGATAGATAGATAGATAGATAGATAGATAGTAGGTAGGTAGGTAGGTAGGTTGGTAGGTAGGTATGTAACTAGATAACTAGAAAGGTAAATAGAACAGGCAGGTCGACCTCGACTTAATATGCATCATTAATAAATTACTTCGACTTAATGCACATTTTCAATCACCCATAGTAAAGAGGACCAGAGCATAGACAGATAAGATAAGGTAAGATAAGATAAGATAGATAGATAGATAAATAGGCGATAGGTAGGTAGGTAGGTAGGTAGGTAGATGGATATGTAGTTAGGTAGGTAGGTAGGTAGGTAGGTAGGTAACTAGGTAAGTAGAAAGGTAAATAGAACAGGCAGGTCGACTTCGACTTAATATGCATCTTTAACAAATTACTTCGACTTAATGCACATTTTTGTTCACCCATATTAAAAAGGACCAGAGAATAGGTAGATAGAAAGATAAGATAAGATGGATAAATAGTCGATAGGTAGGTAGGTAGATAGATGGGTAGGTAGGTAGATAGGAAGTTAGGTAGGTAGGTAGGTATGTAGGTAGGTAACTAGATTAGTAGAAAGGTAAATAGAACAGGCAGGTCGACTTCGACTTAATATTCATCTTTAACAAATTATTAACTTCGACTTATCCCACATTTTTATTCACCCATAGTAAAGAGGACCAGAGGATAGATAGATAGATAGATAGATAGATAGATAGATAGATAGATAGATAGATAGATAGATAGATGGCAGGCTGATAGGTAGGAAGGTAGGTATGTAGGTAGGTATGTAGATAGGAAGGAACGCACGTACGTAGGTAGGTAGGTAGGCAGGTAGGTAAATAGGTAGGTAGGTAGGTAGGTAGGTAGGTAGGAAAATAGCTAGGTTACTAAAAAGATAAATAGATACGTATATACACTTCGACTTAATATGCATTTTTAGCAAAAGGTCGAAAGGATAGATAGATAGATAGATAGATAGATAGATAGATAGATAGATAGATAGATACATAGATAGAGAGAGAGAGACAGACAGACAGACAGATTGACAGAGGGAAAAACAGACAGACAGACAGATAGACAGAGAGAAAAACAGACAGACAGATAGATAGATAGAAAGATAAAAAGACAGATAGATAGATAGATAGATAGATAGATAGATAGATAGATAGATAGTAGGTATGTAAGTAGGAAAGTAGGAAGGTAAGTAGATAGGTAAGTAGATATGTAGGTAAGTAGGTAGGTAGGTAGGTAGGTAGTTATTTGATATTTAGGTAGGTAACGAGAAAGGAAGATAGAACAGGTAGGTCGACTTCGACTTAATATGCATTTGACAAATTATTAACTTCGACATAATGCACATATTAATCCACCCATATTAAAGAGAACCAGAGGAAAGATAGATAGATAGATAGATAGATAGATAGATAGATAGATAGATAGATAGATAGATAGATAGTAGGTAGGTAGGTAGGTAGATAGATACTAGATAAGTAGAAAGGTAAATAGAACATGCAGGTCGACTTCGATTTTATATGCATCTTTAACAAATTACTTCGACTTAATACACATTTTTATTCTGCCATAGTAAAAAGGACAAGAGGATAGATAGATAGAAAGATTAGATTAGATAAGATAAGATAAGATAGATAAATAGTCCAAAGGTAGGTAGGTAGGTAGGAAGTTAGGTAGGTAGGTATGTAACTAGATAACTAGAAAGGTAAATAGAACAGGTAGGTCGACTTCGACTTAATATGAATCTTTAACAAATTGTTAACTTCGACTTTATGCACATTTTTAGTCACCCATAGTAAAGAGGACCAGAGGATAGATAAACAAAAAGATAGATCGATCGATCGATCGATCGATAGATAGATAGATAGATAGATGGCAGGCTGGTATGTAGGTAGGTAGGTAGGCAGGTATGTAGGTAGATTGGTAGATAGAAAGGTAGCTAGGTAGGTATGTATGTAGGTAGGTAGGCAGGTAGGAAGGAACGTACGTACGTACGTACGTAGGAAGGTAGGCAGGTAGGTAAATATGTATGTAGGTATGTAGGTAAATTGCTAGATTATTAATAAAATAAATAGATACGTATATACACTTCGACTTAATATGCATTTTAACAAAAGGTCCAAAGGATAGATAGATAGATAGATAGATAGATAGATAGATAGATAGATAGATAGATAGATAGACAGATAGATAGATAGATAGATAGATGGCAGGCTAGTAGGTAGGTAGGTAGGTATGTAGAAAGGTGTGTATAAATAGAAAGGTAGGTATGTAGGTTGGTAGGTAGGAACGTGCGTACGTACGTAGATAGGTAGGGAGGCAGGTAGGAAAATAGAAAGTAGGTAGGTAGGAAAATAGCTAGATAACTAATTTAATGAATAGATATGTAGATTCACTTCGATTTAATTTGCATTTTTAACAAAAGGTCCAAAGGATAGATAGATAGATAGATAGATAGATAGATAGATAGATAGATAGATAGATAGATAGATAGTTAATTAGATAGATACACAGATAGAAAGAGAGAGACAGACAGACAGAGGACAGACAAAAGACAGACATACAGCCAGTCAGACAGATAGATAGATAAAATGATAGATAGACAGACAGAGAGACAGACAGATATATGGATAGATAGATAGATAGATAGATAGATAGATAGATAGATAGATAGATAGATAGATAGATAGATAGATAGTTGGTAGGTAAGTAGTTAGGTAGGAAGATAGGTAGGTAGGTATGAATGCAGGTAGGTAGGTAGGTAGTAAGATATGTAGGTAGGTAACGAGAAAGGTAAATAGAACATGTAAGTCGACATCGACTTAATATGCATTTTTAACAAATTACTAGTATTAAGTTCGACATAATGCACATATTTATTCACCCATACTAAAGAGAACCGGAGGATAGATAGATAGATAGATAGATAGATAGATAGATAGATAGATAGATAGATAGATAGATAGATATATAGATAGATAGATAGAAGGTAGGTAGGTAGGTAGGTTGGTAGGTAGGTATGTAACTAGATAACTAGAAAGGTCAATAGAACAGGCAGGTCGACCTTGTCTTAATATGCATCATTAACAAATTACTTCGACTTAATGCACATTTTTATTCACCCATAGTAAAGAGGACCAGAGGATAGACAGATAAGATAAGGTAAGATAAGATAAGATAGATAGATAGATATATAGGCGATAGGTAGGTAGGTAGGTAGGTAAGTAGGTAGGTAGATGGATATGTAGTTAGGTAGGTTGGTAGGTAGGTAGGTAGGTAGATAGGTAGGTAGGTAACTAGGTAAGTAGAAAGGTAAATAGAACAGGCAGGTCGACTTCGACTTAATATGCATCTTTAACAAATTACTTCGTCAGTAAGATAAGATAAGATAGATAGATAGATAAATAGGCGATAGGGAGGTAGGTAGGTAGGAAGATAGATAGGTAGGTAGGTTGGTAGGTAGGTAGGTAGGAAGGTAGATAACTAGGTAAGTAGAAAGGTAAATAGAACAGGCAGGTCGACTTCGACTTAATATGCATCTTTAACAAATTATTAACTTGGAAGTAATGCACATTTTTATTCACCCATAGTTAAGAGGACCAGAGGAAAGATAGATAGATAGATAGATAGTAGGTAGGTAGGTTGGTAGGCAGGTATGTAACTAGATAACTAGAAAGGTCAATAGAACAGGCAGGTCGACCTTGTCTTAATATGCATCATTAACAAATTACTTCGACTTAATGCACATTTTCAATCACCCATAGTAAAGAGGACCAGAGCATAGACAGATAAGATAAGGTAAGATAAGATAAGATAGATAGATAGATATATAGGCGATAGGTAGGTAGGTAGGTAAGTAGGTAGGTAGATGGATATGTAGTTAGGTAGGTTGGTAGGTAGGTAGGTAGGTAGGTAGATAGGTGGGTAGGTAACTAGGTAAGTAGAAAGGTAAATAGAACAGGCCGGTCGACTTCGACTTAATATGCATCTTTAACAAATTACTTCGACTTAATGCACATTTTTGTTCACCCATATTAAAAAGGACCAGAGAATAGGTAGATAGAAAGATAAGATAAGATAGATAAATAGTCGATAGGTAGGTAGGTAGATAGATGGGTAGGTAGGTAGATAGGAAGTTAGGTAGGTAGGTAGGTATATAGGTAGGTAACTAGATTAGTAGAAAGGTAAATAGAACAGGCAGGTCGACTTCGACTTAATATTCATCTTTAAAAAATTATTAACTTCGACTTAATGCACATTTTTATTCACCCATAGTAAAGAGGACCAGAGGATCTATAGATAGATAGATAGATAGATAGATAGATGGATAGATGGCAGGCTGGTAGGTAGGTAGGTAGGTACGTAGGTAGGTAGGAAGGAACGCACGAAGGTAGGTAGGTAGGTAGGTAGGTAGGTAGGCAGGTAGGTAAATAGGTAGGTAGGTAGGTAGGTAGGTAGGTATGAAAAAAAAGCTAGGTTACTAATAAGATAAATAGATACGTATATACACTTCGACTTAATATGCATTTTAACAAAAGGTCGAAAGGATAGATAGATAGATAGATAGATAGATAGATAGATAGATAGATAGATAGATACATACATACATACATACATAGATAGATACATAGATACAGAGAGACAGACAGACAGACAGATAGACGGAGGAGAAAACAGACAGACAGATAGATAGATAGAAAGATAAAAAGACAGACAGATAGACAGATAGATAGATAGATAGATAGATAGATAGATAGTAGGTATGTAAGTAGGAAGGTAGAAAGGTAAGTAGGTAGGTAAGTAGATACGTAGGTAAGTAGGTAGGTAGGTAGATAGGTAGGTAGGTAGTTATTAGATATTTAGGTAGGTAACGAGAAAGGAAGATAGAACAGGTAGGTCGACTTCGACTTAATATGCATTTAACAAATTATTAACTTCGACATAATGGACATATTAATGCACCCATATTGAAGAGAACCAGAAGAAAGATAGAAAGATAGATAGATAGATAGTAGATAGATAGATAGATAGATAGATAGATAGATAGATAGATAGATAGTAGGTAGGTAGGTAGGTAGATAGATACTAGATAAGTAGAAAGGTAAATAGAACATGCAGGTCGACTTCGATTTAATATGCATCTTTAACAAATTACTTCGACTTAATACACATTTTTATTCTGCCATAGTAAAAAGGACCAGAGGATAGATAGATAGAAAGATAAGATTAGATAAGATAGATAAATAGTCCAAAGGTAGGTAGGTAGGTAGGTACGTAGGAAGTTAGGTAGGTAGGTATGTAACTAGATAACTAGAAAGGTAAATAGAACAGGTAGGTCGACTTCGACCTAATATGAATCTTTAACAAATTGTTAACTTCGACTTAATGCACATTTTTAGTCACCCATAGTAAAGAGGACCAGAGGATAGATAAACAAATAGATAGATAGATCGATCGATAGATAGATAGATCGATCGATCGATAGATAGATAGATAGATAGATAGATAGATAGATAGATAGATAGATAGATAGATAGATGGCAGGCTGGTATGAAGGTAGGTAGGTAGGCAGGTATGTAGGTAGGTAGGTAGATTGGTAGATAGAAAGGTAGGTAGGTAGGTAGGTAGGTATATAGGTAGGTAGGCAGGTAGGAAGGAACGTACGTACGTAGGAAGGTAGGTAAATATGTATGTAGGTAAATAGCTAGATTATTAATAAAATAGACACGTATATACACTTCGACTTAATATGCATTTTAACAAAAGGTCCAAAGGATAGATAGATAGATAGATAGATAGATAGATAGATAGATAGTTAATTAGATAGATAGATACATAGGTAGATAGATAGATAGATAGAGAGAGAGAAAGACAGACAGACATATAGACAAACAGAAAGACAGACTTACAGACAGATAGATAGATAGATAGATAGATAGACAGATAGACAGACAGACAGATATATAGATAGATAGATATATAGATAGTAGGTAGGTTAGTAGGAAGGTAAGTAGGTAGGTAGGTAGGTAGGTAAGTAGGTATGTATGGAGGTAGGTAGGTAGGTAGTTAGATATTTAGGTAGGTAACGAGAAAGGTAAATAGAACAGGTAGGTTGACTTCGACTTAATATGCATCTTTAACAATTTATTAACTTCCACATAATGCACATATTTATTCACCCATACTAAAGAGAAACAGAGGAAAGATAGATAGATAGATGAATAGACAGATAGATAGATAGATAGATAGATAGATAGATAGATAGATAGGTTGGTAGGTTGGTTGGTTGGTAGGTAGGTAGGTAGGAAGGTAACTAGGTAACTAGAAAGGTAAAGAGACTTCGACTTAATATGAATCTTTAACAAATAACTTCGACTTAATGCATATTTTTATTCACCCATAGTAAAAAGGACCATAGGATAGAGAGATAGATAGATAAGATAAGATAAGATATGTAGGTAGGTAGGTAGATAGATAGATAGATAGATAGATAGATAGATAGGTAGGTAGGTAGGTAGGTAGGTAGGTAGGAAGTGAGGTAGGTAGGTAGGTAGGTAACTAGATAAGTAGAAATGAGGTCGACTTCGACTTAATATGCATCTTTAACAAATTATTAACTTCGACTTAATGAACATTTTTATTCATCAATAGTAAAGAGGACCAGAGGATAGATAGATAGATAGATAGATAGATAGATAGATAGATAGATAGATAGATAGATAGATAGATGGCAGGTTGGTAAGTAGATAGGTAGGTAGATAGAAAGGTAGGTAGGTAGGTAGGTAGGTATGTTTGTAGGTTGGTAGGTAGGCAGGAACGTACGTACGTACGTTGGTAGGCAGGTAGGTAAATAGGTAGGTAGGTAGATTGGAAAATAGCTTGATTACTAATAAAATAAATAGATACGTAGGTACACTTCGTCTTAATATGCTTTTTGAACAAAAGGTCCAAAGAATAGATAGATAGATAGATAGATAGATAGATAGATAAGTAGATAGATAGTTTATTAGATAGATAGATACATAGATAGAGAGAGAGAGAGAGAGACAGACAGAGACGGACAGATAGATAGATAGATAGATAGATAGATAGATAGATAGATAGATAGATAGATAGATTGACAGACAGACAGACAGACAGACAGACAGATAGATAGATAGATAGATAGATAGATAGATAGATAGTAGGTAGGTAAGTAGGAAGGTATGTAGGTAAATAGGTAGGTAGTTAGGTAGGAAGGTATGTATGCAGGGAGGTAGGTAGGTAGGTAGGTAGGTAGGTAGCTAGTTATTTAAGTAGGTAACGAGAAAGGAAAATAGAACTGGTAGGTCGACTTCGACTTTGTATGGATTTTTTACAAATTATTTACTTCGACACAATGCACATATTTATTCTCCCATACTAAGAAGAACCAGAGGATAGATAGATAGATAGATAGATAGATAGATAGATAGATAGATAGATAGATAGATAGATAGATAGAAAGTTGGTAGTTAGGTAGGATGGTTGGTAGGTAGGTAGGTTGATAGGTAGGTAGGTAGGTAACTAGATAACTAGAAAGGTAAATAGAACAGGCAGGTCAACTTCGACTTAATAAGCATCTTTAACATATTACTTCGACTTTATGCACAGTTTTATTCACCAATAGTAAAAAGGACCAGTTGATAGATAGATAGAAGTAAAGATAAGATAAGATCAGATAAGATAAATAGTCGATAGGTAGGTTGGTAGGTAGGTAGATAGAGAGAGAGAAAGAGGTAGGTTGGAAGGTTTGTAGGTTGGTAGGTAGGTAACTAGATAAGTAGAAAGGTAAATAGAACAGGCAGGTCGACTTTGACTTAATATGCACCTTTAACACTATTAGCTTCGACTTAATGCACATTTTTATTAACCCATAGTAAAGAGGACCAGAGGATAGATAGATAGATAGATAGATAGATAGATAGATAGATAGATAGATAAGATAGATAGATATATAGATAGATAGATAGATAGATAGATAGATAGATAGATAGATAGATAGAAGGTGAGTAGGTAGGTAGGTAGGTTGCTAGGTAGGTATATAACTAGATAACTAGAAAGGTAAATAGAACAGGCAGGTCGACCTCGACTTAATATGCATCATTAACAAATTACTTCGACTTAATGCACATTTTTAATCACCCATAGTAAAGAGGACCAGAGCATAGACAGATAAGATAAGGTAAGATAAGATAAGATAGATAGAACGATAAATAGGCGATAGGTAGGTAGGTAGGTAGGTAGATAGATATGTAGGTAGGTAGGTTGGTAGGTAGGTAGGTAGGTAACTAGATAATAAGAAAGGTAAATAGAACAGGCAGGTCGACTTCGACATATTATGCATCTTTAACAAATAACTTCGACATAATGCACATTTTTGTTCACCCATATTAAAAAGGACCAGAGAATAGGTAGATAGAAAGATAAGGTAAGATAAGATAAGATAGATAAATAGTGGATAGGTAGGTAGGTAGGTAGATAGATGGGTAGGTAGGTAGATAGGAAGTTAGGTAGGTAGGTAGGTAGGAAGGTAGGCAGGTAGGTAGGTAGGTAGGTAACTAGATTAGTAAAAAGGTAAATAGAACAGGCAGGTCGACTTCGACTTAATATGCATCTTTAACAAATTATTAACTTGGACTTAATGCACATTTTTATTCACCCATAGTAAAGAGGACCAGAGGAAAGATAGATAGATAGATAGATAGATAGATAGATAGATAGATAGATAGATAGTAGGTAGGTAGGTAGGTAGGTTGGTAGGTAGGTGGGTAGGTAGGTAGATAGGAAGTGAGGTAGGTAGGTAGGTAGGTAGGTAGGTAGGTAACTAGATTAGTAAAAAGGTAAATAGAACAGGCAGGTCGACTTCGACTTAATATGCATCTTTAACAAATTGTTAACTTCGACTTAATGCACATTTTTATTCACCCAGAGTAAAGAGGACCAGAGGATATAGATAGATAGTAGACAGACAGACAGACAGACAGACAGATAGATAGATAGATAGATAGATAGATAGATAGATAGATAGATAGATAGATAGATAGATAGATAGATAGATAGATCGATCGATCGATCGATCGATCGATCGATCGATCGATCGATCGATCGATAGATCGATTGATAGATAGATAGATAGATAGATAGATAGATAGGTAGATAGATAGATAGGTTGCAGGCTAGTAGGTAGGTAGGTAGGTATGTAGAAAGGTAGGTAGGTATATAGAAAGGTAGGTAGGTAGGTTAGTAGGTAGGAACGTACGTAGATAGGTAGGTAGGCAGGTAGGTAAATAGGTAGGTAGGTAGGAAAATAGCTAGATAACAAATTAAATAAATAGATATGTAGATTCACTTCGACTTAATATGCATTTTTAACAAACGGTCCAAAGGATAGATAGATAGATAGATAGATAGATAGATAGATAGATAGATAGATAGATAGATAGATAGAAAGTTAATTAGATAGATACATAGATATATAGATAGAGAGAGAGACAGACAGACAGACAGAGAGACAGACAGACCGAAAGACAGACATACAGCCAGACAGACAGATAGAAAGGTAGATAGACAGACAGAGAGACATATAGATAGATAGATAGATAGATAGATAGGTAACGAGAAAGGTAGATAGGAAGGTAGGTAGGTAGGTATGAATGCAGGTAGGTAGGTATGTAGTAAGATATGTAGGTAGGTAACGAGAAAGGTAAATAGAACATGTAGGTCGACTTCGACTTAATATGCACTTTTAACAAATTACTAGTATTAACTTCGACATAATGCACAAATTTATTCACCCATACTAAAGAGAACCAGAGGATAGATAGATAGATAGATAGATAGATAGATAGATAGATAGATAGATAGATAGATAGAAGGTACGTAGGTAAGGTAGGTTGGTAGGTAGGTATGTAACTAGATAACTAGAAAGGTAAATAAAACAGACAGGTCATCCATTAACTTGATATGCATCATTAACAAATTACTTCGACTTAATGCATATTTTTATTCACCCATAGTAAAGAGGACCAGAGGATAGACAGATACGATAAGGTAAGATAAGATAAGATAGATAGATAAATATGCGATAGGTAGGTAGGTAGGTAGGTAGGTAGGTTGGTAGGTAGGTAGGTAGGTAACTAGATAAGTAGAAAGGTAAATAAAACAGGCAGGTCGACTTCGACTTAATATGCATCTTTAACAAATTATTAACTTGGACTTAATGCACAGTTTTATTCACCCATAGTTAAGAGGACCAGAGGATAGATAGATAGATAGATAGATAGATAGATGGTAGGTAGGTAGGTAGGTAGGTATATAACTAGATAACTAGAAAGGTAAATAGAACAGGCAGGTCGACCTCGACTTAATATGCATCATTAACAAATTACTTCGACTTAATGCACATTTTTTATCACCCATAGTAAAGAGGACCAGAGCATAGACAGATAAGATAAGGTAAGATAAGATAAGATAGATAGATAAATAGGCGATAGGTAGGTAGGTAGGTAGGTAGGTAGGTAGGAAACTAGATTAGTAGAAAGGTAAATAGAACAGGCAGGTCGACTTCAACTAAATATGCATCTTTAACAAATAACTTCGACTTAATGCACATTTTTGTTCACCCATATTAAAAAGGACCAGAGAATAGGTAGATAGAAAGATAAGATAAGATAAGATAGATAAATAGTGGAAAGGTAGGTAGGTAGGTAGATAGATGGGTAAGTAGGTAGATAGGAAGTTAGGTAGGTAGGTAGGTAGGTAGGTAGGTAACTAGATTAGTAAGAAGGTAAATAGAACAGGCAGGTCGACTTCGACTTAATATGCATCTTTAACAAATTATAAAGTTCGACTTAATGCACATTTTTATTCACCCATAGTAAAGGGGACCAGAGGATAGATAGATAGATAGATAGATAGATAGATAGATGCAGGCTGGTAGGTAGGTAGGTAGGTAGGAACACACGTACGTACGTAGGAAGGTAGGTAGGTAGGAAAATAGCTAGGTTACTAATAAAATAAATAGATACGTATATACACTTCGACTTAATATGCATTTTTAACAAAAGGTCCAAAAGATAGATAGATAGATAGATAGATAGATAGATAGATAGATAGATAGATAGATAGATAGAGAGAGAGAGAGAGAGAGAGAGAGAGAGAGAGACAGACAGACAGATAGACAGACAGAAAAACAGACAGACAGATAGATAGAAAGATAGACAGACAGACAGACAGACAGATAGATAGATAGATAGATAGATAGATAGATAGATAGATAGATAGATAGATAGATAGATAGATAGACAGTAGGAAGGTAAATAGGAATGTAGGAAGGAAAGTAGGTAGGTAGAAAGATAGGTAGGTAGGTAGGTATGTAGGTGTGCAGGTAGGCAGATAGGTAGGTAGGTAGTTAGATATTTAGGTAGGTAACGAGAAAGCAAGATAGAACAGGTAGGTCGACTTCGAGTTAATATGCACTTAACAAATTATTAACTTCGACATAAAGCACATATTAATTCACCCATACTAAAAAGAACCAGAGGAAAGATAGATAGATAGATAGATAGATAGATAGATAGTAGGTAGGTAGGTAGGTAGGTTGGTAGGTAGGTATGTAACTAGATAACTAGAAAGGTAAATAGAACAGGCAGGTCGACCTCGACTTAATATGCATCATTAACAAATTACTTCGACTTAATGCACATTTTCAATCACCCATAGTAAAGAGGACCAGAGCATAGACAGATAAGATAAGGTAAGATAAGATAAGATAGATAGATAGATAAATAGGCGATAGGTAGGTAGGTAGGTAGGTAGGTAGATGGATATGTAGTTAGGTAGGTAGGTAGGTAGGTAACTAGGTAAGTAGAAAGGTAAATAGAACAGGCAGGTCGACTTCGACTTAATATGCATCTTTAACAAATTACTTCGACTTAATGCACATTTTTGTTCACCCATATTAAAAAGGACCAGAGAATAGGTAGATAGAAAGATAAGATAAGATGGATAAATAGTCGATAGGTAGGTAGGTAGATAGATGGGTAGGTAGGTAGATAGGAAGTTAGGTAGGTAGGTAGGTATGTAGGTAGGTAACTAGATTAGTAGAAAGGTAAATAGAACAGGCAGGTCGACTTCGACTTAATATTCATCTTTAACAAATTATTAACTTCGACTTATCCCACATTTTTATTCACCCATAGTAAAGAGGACCAGAGGATAGATAGATAGATAGATAGATAGATAGATAGATAGATAGATAGATAGATAGATAGATGGCAGGCTGATAGGTAGGAAGGTAGGTATGTAGGTAGGTATGTAGATAGGAAGGAACGCACGTACGTAGGTAGGTAGGTAGGTAGGCAGGTAGGTAAATAGGTAGGTAGGTAGGTAGGTAGGTAGGTAGGAAAATAGCTAGGTTACTAAAAAGATAAATTGATACGTATATACACTTCGACTTAATATGCATTTTTAGCAAAAGGTCGAAAGGATAGATAGATAGATAGATAGATAGATAGATAGATAGATAGATACATAGATAGATAGATACATAGATAGAGAGAGAGAGACAGACAGACAGATTGACAGAGGGAAAAACAGACAGACAGACAGATAGACAGAGAGAAAAACAGACAGACAGATAGATAGATAGAAAGATAAAAAGACAGATAGATAGATAGATAGATAGATAGATAGATAGATAGATAGATAGATAGTAGGTATGTAAGTAGGAAAGTAGGAAGGTAAGTAGATAGGTAAGTAGATATGTAGGTAAGTAGGCAGGTAGGTAGGTAGGTAGTTATTTGATATTTAGGTAGGTAACGAGAAAGGAAGATAGAACAGGTAGGTCGACTTCGACTTAATATGCATTTGACAAATTATTAACTTCGACATAATGCACATATTAATCCACCCATATTAAAGAGAACCAGAGGAAAGATAGATAGATAGATAGATAGATAGATAGATAGATAGATAGATAGTAGGTAGGTAGGTAGGTAGATAGATACTAGATAAGTAGAAAGGTAAATAGAACATGCAGGTCGACTTCGATTTTATATGCATCTTTAACAAATTACTTCGACTTATTACACATTTTTATTCTGCCATAGTAAAAAGGACAAGAGGATAGATAGATAGAAAGATTAGATTAGATAAGATAAGATAAGATAGATAAATAGTCCAAAGGTAGGTAGGTAGGTAGGAAGTTAGGTAGGTAGGTATGTGACTAGATAACTAGAAAGGTAAATAGAACAGGTAGGTCGACTTCGACTTAATATGAATCTTTAACAAATTGTTAACTTCGACTTTATGCACATTTTTAGTCACCCATAGTAAAGAGGACCAGAGGATAGATAAACAAAAAGATAGATCGATCGATCGATCGATCGATAGATAGATAGATAGATAGATGGCAGGCTGGTATGTAGGTAGGTAGGTAGGCAGGTATGTAGGTAGATTGGTAGATAGAAAGGTAGCTAGGTAGGTATGTATGTAGGTAGGTAGGCAGGTAGGAAGGAACGTACGTACGTACGTACGTAGGAAGGTAGGCAGGTAGGTAAATATGTATGTAGGTATGTAGGTAAATTGCTAGATTATTAATAAAATAAATAGATACGTATATACACTTCGACTTAATATGCATTTTAACAAAAGGTCCAAAGGATAGATAGATAGATAGATAGATAGATAGATAGATAGATAGATAGATAGATAGATAGACAGATAGATAGATAGATAGATAGATGGCAGGCTAGTAGGTAGGTAGGTAGGTATGTAGAAAGGTGTGTATAAATAGAAAGGTAGGTATGTAGGTTGGTAGGTAGGAACGTGCGTACGTACGTAGATAGTTAGGGAGGCAGGTAGGAAAATAGAAAGTAGGTAGGTAGGAAAATAGCTAGATAACTAATTTAATGAATAGATATGTAGATTCACTTCGATTTAATTTGCATTTTTAACAAAAGGTCCAAAGGATAGATAGATAGATAGATAGATAGATAGATAGATAGATAGATAGATAGATAGATAGTTAATTAGATAGATACACAGATAGAAAGAGAGAGACAGACAGACAGAGGACAGACAAAAGACAGACATACAGCCAGTCAGACAGATAGATAGATAAAATGATAGATAGACAGACAGAGAGACAGACAGATATATGGATAGATAGATAGATAGATAGATAGATAGATAGATAGATAGATAGATAGATAGATAGATAGTTGGTAGGTAAGTAGTTAGGTAGGAAGATAGGTAGGTAGGTATGAATGCAGGTAGGTAGGTAGGTAGTAAGATATGTAGGTAGGTAACGAGAAAGGTAAATAGAACATGTAAGTCGACATCGACTTAATATGCATTTTTAACAAATTACTAGTATTAAGTTCGACATAATGCACATATTTATTCACCCATACTAAAGAGAACCGGAGGATAGATAGATAGATAGATAGATAGATAGATAGATAGATAGATAGATAGATAGATAGAAGGTAGGTAGGTAGGTAGGTTGGTAGGTAGGTATGTAACTAGATAACTAGAAAGGTCAATAGAACAGGCAGGTCGACCTTGTCTTAATATGCATCATTAACAAATTACTTCGACTTAATGCACATTTTTATTCACCCATAGTAAAGAGGACCAGAGGATAGACAGATAAGATAAGGTAAGATAAGATAAGATAGATAGATAGATATATAGGCGATAGGTAGGTAGGTAGGTAGGTAAGTAGGTAGGTAGATGGATATGTAGTTAGGTAGGTTGGTAGGTAGGTAGGTAGGTAGATAGGTAGGTAGGTAACTAGGTAAGTAGAAAGGTAAATAGAACAGGCAGGTCGACTTCGACTTAATATGCATCTTTAACAAATTACTTCGTCAGTAAGATAAGATAAGATAGATAGATAGATAAATAGGCGATAGGGAGGTAGGTAGGTAGGAAGATAGATAGGTAGGTAGGTTGGTAGGTAGGTAGGTAGGAAGGTAGATAACTAGGTAAGTAGAAAGGTAAATAGAACAGGCAGGTCGACTTCGACTTAATATGCATCTTTAACAAATTATTAACTTGGAAGTAATGCACATTTTTATTCACCCATAGTTAAGAGGACCAGAGGAAAGATAGATAGATAGATAGATAGTAGGTAGGTAGGTAGGTAGGTTGGTAGGCAGGTATGTAACTAGATAACTAGAAAGGTCAATAGAACAGGCAGGTCGACCTTGTCTTAATATGCATCATTAACAAATTACTTCGACTTAATGCACATTTTCAATCACCCATAGTAAAGAGGACCAGAGCATAGACAGATAAGATAAGGTAAGATAAGATAAGATAGATAGATAGATATATAGGCGATAGGTAGGTAGGTAGGTAAGTAGGTAGGTAGATGGATATGTAGTTAGGTAGGTTGGTAGGTAGGTAGGTAGGTAGGTAGATAGGTGGGTAGGTAACTAGGTAAGTAGAAAGGTAAATAGAACAGGCCGGTCGACTTCGACTTAATATGCATCTTTAACAAATTACTTCGACTTAATGCACATTTTTGTTCACCCATATTAAAAAGGACCAGAGAATAGGTAGATAGAAAGATAAGATAAGATAGATAAATAGTCGATAGGTAGGTAGGTAGATAGATGGGTAGGTAGGTAGATAGGAAGTTAGGTAGGTAGGTAGGTATATAGGTAGGTAACTAGATTAGTAGAAAGGTAAATAGAACAGGCAGGTCGACTTCGACTTAATATTCATCTTTAAAAAATTATTAACTTCGACTTAATGCACATTTTTATTCACCCATAGTAAAGAGGACCAGAGGATCTATAGATAGATAGATAGATAGATAGATAGATAGATGGATAGATGGCAGGCTGGTAGGTAGGTAGGTAGGTACGTAGGTAGGTAGGTAGATAGGAAGGAACGCACGAAGGTAGGTAGGTAGGTAGGTAGGTAGGTAGGCAGGTAGGTAAATAGGTAGGTAGGTAGGTAGGTAGGTAGGTAGGTATGAAAAAAAAGCTAGGTTACTAATAAGATAAATAGATACGTATATACACTTCGACTTAATATGCATTTTAACAAAAGGTCGAAAGGATAGATAGATAGATAGATAGATAGATAGATAGATAGATAGATAGATAGATAGATACATACATACATAGATAGATACATAGATACAGAGAGACAGACAGACAGACAGATAGACGGAGGAGAAAACAGACAGACAGATAGATAGATAGAAAGATAAAAAGACAGACAGATAGACAGATAGATAGATAGATAGATAGATAGTAGGTATGTAAGTAGGAAGGTAGAAAGGTAAGTAGGTAGGTAAGTAGATACGTAGGTAAGTAGGTAGGTAGGTAGATAGGTAGGTAGGTAGTTATTAGATATTTAGGTAGGTAACGAGAAAGGAAGATAGAACAGGTAGGTCGACTTCGACTTAATATGCATTTAACAAATTA